>OY757020.1:87309904-87763904 GCA_963580285.1 Lucinisca nassula | reverse complement strand
ATAAATTTAATGATTTTGTTTTAACTTGTTGGAAGACAAGATCAATTAGCACTTGGTTAACTGGCTGACTGATATGTTGACTGGTCATGTTTCCTTGCTTTCTTAATTACCATTTTCACACTTAAATCGTTGGTTTTGTTTGTTTTTGTAAACATTGGGATACTTTTCCTTAACGCTTAACATGGACCCACAACGTATTTTTAGGATTTTGTAAAACTAACCCTTCTTAGGTTGTGTTCCAAAGATAATTTGGGATAAACTTTCCGATTTCTTGTCAGTAGTATATATAGCACGTTATAATCGCCTCAGATGAGGCAACAGTTTACTCTGTACCCACAACAATGTTTTGAATAATGTTTGCAAACAGTGGATCAAGATAACTCTGCACACACATGTTTGAATGAAATAGACACAATTTAGTTTGACTGTACATTAAATGAATTGAAGGTATCTGAGTATTTTCTGTTTTTATTTTATTTTTTGTCTCCCCTATCTCTCTAGGCCGGCCTCGGTAGCTCAATCGGGTGCGCGTTTGACTGGGCGTGGGTTCGATACCTACCGGGGTCGGCAACATTCTTTCTTGGAGATTGATCAAGAATGTGCACAATTCTGGTTAACCGCTTACGTTCAGGTAAACTGACCTGTTCATTTTTGAGTCGGTCAGTTTACCTATCCACATTTTTCCTGGACAAGCGTATACGTAAGCGGTTAGCCAGTACAGTGCAAATTCTTTCGTCATAAATTGACAACTGCCCTTCTTGAATCCGCGGAAGGTAGAGAATGGCCGTAGAAAAGGTTTCATGATCAATCTCCGCGAAAAGAATGTTGCCGACCCCAACAGGTATCGAACTCACGTCCTCCTGATCACCAGTCAGACGCGCATCCGACTGAGCTACCGAAGCCGGCATAAAAATTCAGTTACCAATACATGTACATACTTTAATATTTGCCTTATATCCGACGACGAACTACGTACAAAGGGCCTGGTAAGATTTCCTATTATATCTGCACCCCAGCCCATCCCCCTCCACTGATTATTTGCTTCATAAATGTTTTATGGTGATAGCCAAATTGAGTTTAATGAAAAGATACAACTTCACAGAAAAACAAATCAATAAGAATGTTTGGTCATTCCCAAATAAGGTATATTTTTACCATGACTTTACCCCTACCCAAAGCTGATTTTGACCAAAAGCGAAAATTTTGCCATCTTTGTGGCTTTCAAAATATACCAGCCTAACCATGCTTGTGCATATTTTATATTTTGTATACAGATAAAGTTTTGATATGTTAACATGTGGTGAAAATGAAAAAAATGAAAGGTGGACTCTGTGTTTATTGTTTTAATTTTTCATAACTTAATTTTTGGTCATTCTCAGAAATTTCAACATAAAATTGCTATAACTCCGTTCATAGTAAAGATAAATATGTGTTGTTCTTACTCATTTTCTTAGGTAGAACCCAATAAATAATTTGGCTCCTGTTTCATTTTGATCCTGTAATGTTTCATTTTTCGTATATCTCCATGATAGTGCAAGTGGGTGGGGGTAACTAGATAAGACTTACTTAGTATACAAATAGTTAGCAGTGCTACCTGATATAGTAATGCGCCAATTGAAACCAACATAAAAGGCACTTTCTATTGTCTTTTTCTTTCGAAGGAATATACTTTTATCACACTTCTCTTGCTATTTTCGTCACAATTTATTAACTCAATACAGACACATCAAAAGTCAAGTTATTCTGAATATACATGAAGACGAAACAATTTGTTTCTGTATGTTTCCATTAACTAAGCCTGTAAGCAAGTGAAACGATGCACACTGAAGAGGATTGGAGTGTGTGTGTTGGGGGGGGGGGGGGGCAAAAAGGAACCAAATCATATCAGGTCTTTTAATGTCCATGCAATAGGTATGTCTCACGAATTTGGTGAGGTTATCCACCTTTTTTCAGCCAAAAGAACAAACATACAATTTTCTACCAGAGTTACTGCATGGACATACATATCATTTCTCTAATTCATGATCGCGAGGAACCCAATCCATCTATCCCCAATAGGGGATGATTATATTGCTACAACCAGAGCAATGCGAATGCCAAGACAAGGCACACAAACTTTGAACGTTTCCTAAAGTCACAAGTGGTGCTTTAAACTATGTAGGACTAATTATTAATATCGGAAAACCTAATCTGAGATGGACATTTACTAGAGCTACGACCATACAACTACCATTTTCCCCGGAAAATTTTGTGTTTTATCATATGCGTTGTACCAATTTCCTTGCCCGTGGGCGTTGTATTGAAAATGGAACTAGGATTTCTCACTGTGGGCCTTCCAATTTCCCATTTTCCTTAAATCGTATTTGCAACAGTCCGATTTATCAAATGTATGTTTACAACCAACAAAAAGTGCATGCCATCTTCCCAGAAGAGCGTTTCATGTAAAATAATGAGGTTCCGTGGTTGAGTAGCTCCACTGTGTCCGGTTCTCCGTTTGACTGGCTGTAACTGTCGAATTCGGACCATCGAAGATAAATTTGTGAATAATATGTGTCATCCGTGAAGCTGAATTGAGCAGCCGTATTGATTAGTAACCATAGCACGAGATCTAGAACAACAACAAACCTGCACATGTGATTCCGATTCCGCCATTTTCTTCCTTATCCTGAGCGGAAAAAATTCCTTATCCTGTAGGTTTGTTCTTTACCCTGCGCGCTTGCCTTTTCCAGTGTAAATAATAGTATTATTGTTAATTTTTGCGGTCTTTATTATCTGGAAAGCATTGGGGCCCGTGTTTCGACAATGACCGTATCAAAGAGCTGAGATACCTCAAATATGTTACAAATATGTTTAGACCCTCCTTTTTAATTTTAATTTAATTTTCTGACAAAATAGGGATTGGCATTAACGATGACTCATCTGCATGGCTGACGATTAGTTTGAGCTCTGCGCAGCCTAATCTATTTTTCCAAGGTCCGATGGGTGAGGGCTTGCGTTGAGGATTAGATAAAGTTTTAAAATATTGAATAACACATGTAATTAATAACAATAGAGCTGGGGCACATTTCCTATAATTTACATGTATCAGATCAGCCTGCGCACACATGATATACATACCTATAGTATGACCAGAGTCTTCTCTTGCTGCACGAAGAAGCATTTGGCACTTACCTATCCTTAGAGTGCACAGCAAAGACTCTGATCAGACAGCGCGGATGCGCAGGCTGATCTAATTCTTCGATGTGCGCTCATGTAAACTGTAGGAAATGCTGTGCACCGGATCAATAATAATAATAATAATAATAATGAAATATCTTCTGCATTGAACATTGATGAACATCATGTGCGCGCATATGAGTAATACGTCTTGAGCTATTCGGAAGTATTTTAAATGAATAACAATGAAATTTTACTTCAGTCTCATTCTCCTTTGTTTAATAAATTATTATTAATAAAACACACACACACACACACACACACACACACACACACACACACACACACACACACACAAAAAAAAAACTAGATATGCATATCTAAAAAGCGCCAGGCATTGCAGTTGCACAATATTGCAAAGAAGTACAGGGGAAAATCACCAATGATTATCGCAGATAATCTTCTAATATACCATAGAAAATTGAGAATTCCCAATTTTTTATTCGTAAAAGTGTCTAACATTTTAAAACCTTTTGAAATAAAGAACTTTTGGCACGTATTAAAAACATTACGGTTCATATGCGGTATTTAAAGCCATATGCGCGCATATGACTCATATGCGGTATTAAGTCATACCGGGATTGCATTAAATCACAGCACAAGGGTAAAAATGTCCCGGCTGTACATGTTCTAGGTGACCTCAACTTCAGAGACATTGCTTGGTCCGACAGGCTCAGCAAACAAGGCACAATGCTGAGTCAGTCCGAAGGACAAATATTAATTGACATTATGAACGATCATGGCCTGGAACAAATTGTTAACTTCCCCACTCGTGATAAGAACACATTGGATCTGATCCTTACGACTTTGCCAGGACAATTCGAAGACATTCATTCCCCAGATAAACTAAGTGACCACGATATTGTCTCCGGATATTTAAAAATTCACATCCCACCAATAAAAAACTTCGGAGGAAGGTGTACTCATATCAGAAAGGTGACAATGAAACTATGAGGAAGGATGCACTCAGATTTGCAAAGAAGAAATACTTTGATGGTCATTCAGATGCTCGGTCTGTACAGGAGAACTTTGATTTGATAACTTCTTTCATTCATACGTCGGCTGAAAGTCATATCCCCTCAAAAACTAGTAGGTCTGTATCTTCTATTCCCTGGATCACTCCAGAGATAAGAAGAAAAAATCGCAGAAGGAATAAGATTCATGCAAAGTCAACAAAGACGGGAAGTGGTAAACTCCGGACAAAATTGGAAACTTGAGACGTGAAATCAAGACTGATATCTAGAACAATCAGCATGATTTGTATGTGAACAACTTGGTAGGTGATGTAAAGGCTAATCCTAGAGACTTCTACAGATATATCAATAGCCAGAAGAAAGACAGGCAAGGTATCCCGCCCCTTAATAAAAGAGGAGTGAACCCGGGTTGCTGAATCAGACTCTGAAAGGGCAGAGGAACTAGTTGGCCAATTCAATGATGCGTTTAATAAAACTGAGTTCACGGAGGTTCCATTGACTGGATGATCGGCCCCATTCATGAATAATATTGTTGTGACAGCTGCAGGAGTGATCAAGTTACTTCAAGGCTTAAACCCCAGTAAGGCCTTAGGACCTGATGAGCTTCATCCTAGAGTCCTGAAGGAATTAGCAAATGAGTTGGGTCCAGTTTTCGCACACTTGTTTCAACAGTCTCTTGATACGGGTGAAATCCCCACAGAATGGCTCTTAGCAAACATGTGTCCACTCTTCAAAAAAGGAGATAGGGCTCTTGCCCGTAATTATCGCCCTGTGTCTCTGACTTGTGTTTTGTGTAAATTGCTGGAACAAATAGTCTGCTCAAACATCATGGCGCACTTGGACGAACATAAACTTTTGTCAGACAGACAACATCCATTTAGGAAAAGGCATAGTTGTGAAACTCAGCTAAGCACAGTCATTAATGACTGGGCAAAAATCTTGGACAAAGGGGACAGGTGGACACATTTATTCTGGACTTCGAGAAGGCTTTTGACACCCCTCCTCATGAACTACTGAAATCTAAGTTATTTGGTTATGGAATTGGGGGAAAGACCCTCAAATGGATAGATTCCTTTCTTTGCTACAGAAAACAGCGGGTTGTTGTAAATGGTGAATCTTCAGAGTGGGCTCCAGTTTTGCCTCGAGTCCCGCAAGGGACCGTTCTTGGTCCACTTTTGTTCTCCCTGTACATCAATGATATTTCCACTGACATTGACTCAGAAATAAGACTGTTCGCAGAAGACTGTGTTTGTTACCGGGAAATTAGAGATACAGATGACTCATTGAAACTTCAGGCTGACACAGATAGATTAGGATGTTGGGCCCGAAAATGGGGCATGAGATTTCAGCCAGTTAAATGCAATATTATGCAGATAACTAGGAAGAGATCTAATAAAGTTGAGGCTTCTTACACCTTAGAGGGAACGGTCCTCGAGAATGTGGACTCCATTAAATACCTGGAGTGACAATCTCACACAACTTGAGATGGAATACTCATATTAGCAACATGTGTACTAAGGCAAAGAGAACGCTTGGTTTCCTGAGGCGAAATCTTCATCAGTGCCCTCAGGATGTAAAAGAGGCAGCATGTAAAGGTCTTGTTCGACCAATCTTGCAATATGGTAGTTGTATCTGGGACCCCAGTGGAGTGGTCCTTAACGATGAAATTGAGAAAGTTCAGAATAGAGCTGCTAGACTTGTAACAGGCAATTACTGCTTTGAAACTGGGAGGATGAGTGGAATACTTGGAAAATTGAAATGGGAGTCTCTCAAGAAAAGGAGAAAAGACAGTAGGCTAATCCTTTGATACAAAGGTCTAAAGGGTGCTGCCAGCATCCAACAGATGACCTTGTTCCCCCAGCTAGACACTGTAGAAATCACCATTCGTTGGCGTTTCAGACCCTTATTGCAAGAACTGACATTTATGAAGAGTTGTTTTTCCCCAGAACCATTAGAGATTGGAATGCCCTTCCCGATTCGATTATTTCGACAGCTGAAGGTGCTGATGATTGTGTAGCTAAATTTACCTCTTTTGTTAGAGCTAGGGACTAACTTCCCACATTACAGGTCCTGGTGTATGAATGTCATTTGACGTGTCACCAGTAACAATCCTGATTCTGATCGGGACGTTAACTGGAGGCCCCCTGTGCAGGGAGAACCATCCCCTGTGCAGGTTAAAGATCCCTACCCAGTACCGTATTTACATGATTACTGTGTAGTCTTTCATCCCGCAATCCTGGAGTGTATGTAATGTACACGTGCGGTAATGGCCAAATGTGACCGACGCAGTATCATTAGAAAGAAAGAAAGGAAAGGAAAGAAATTCTGATTCTGTTAGTTCTTGCAGAAGGCACCTGAGATGCCAAAGAGTGATGTTTTCTGACACTCCTAATTGGGGCGGGGGTGGGGGGGTGTTAGGTCATCTGTTGGAATGCTGGCAACGCCCTTTAGACCCTTGTACAAGAATATAAGCATACTGTCTCTCCCCTTTTCTTGAGAAACTCCCATCCTAAGTTTTTCAGTATTCCTACTGTCTCTGATCTGATTCCAGTCACACTTCCAGTTTCAAAGTTGTAATTGCTCGTAACAAATTTAGCTGCTCTATTCTGAATTTTTTCAATCTCCTCCTGAAGGACTATTCCATGAGGGTCCCAGACACAACTACCATATTCCAAGATGGGGCGAACGAGTCCCTTATATGCTGCTTCTTTAACATATTTTGGGCATTGATAAAGATTTCGCTCCCAAGAAGCCAAGTGTTCTATTAGCCTAAGTACACATGCTGCTAATATGGGTATTCCATCTCAAGTCATGTGAGATGGTCGCACCAAGGTATTTAATGGAATCCACATTTTCGAGGACCGTTCCCTCAAAAGTGTAAGAAGCCCCCATTTGGTTTGTGCTTTTCCTAGTTAGCTGCATGATATCGCATTTAACTAGCTGAAATTTCATACCCCATTTTCTAGCTATCTAAAGTTTCGATGAGTCCTCTGCGTTTCTAATTTCGCGATAACAAACACAATCATCTGCGAACAGTCTTATTTCTATCTAGCTATCTTCTTATACTGAGTCGGTTATATTTGGCAATTACCTCAGTTGGTTGTGTGGTTAAATTTAGAATATAGCTGAAAAAAAGAAGAGGCACTGGCTGCGTCCTTTGGATTGACGCTGTTGCAAGAGTCAAGTTCATATCTTTATTAATAGACACTGTATTAAAGTGTATCTTATAGAAAAAAAGTTAAAGAGGACTGCTCACGACGGGCCTCCAGGGACGGCCACTCTAGCTCATTAAGCATGTCACCGACGCTACTTCTATTTCGCCATCGCCTGCAGGTCCGTCGAACAACTGTCTTCTGCACCTTCTCCACCTGCTGAACCTTGAGGTTTAACATAGGGATGCCAAATGGGCGATGCATATTAAGTTGAATGTTTTATATGCAACATCCTTTGTCTGCCTAGGTGCAAAAGCCAAATTACGTCTAAGGAATCCTGAAGTCCTAGTTGCTTTAGATGTAATCTCAGAGATATGAGATATGTTGACCCCAATCAAGATCGTCAGTGATGGTGGTACCAAGGTATTTGGCGGATTGAACATGCTCCAAAATTTGCTGGTGAAGTGTATAGTCAAAGTTAATTTGCTTGTCTGGAGGGTGCCGTTACATCAATATCAGTGGAAATGTAATTTATGTACAAAGAAAACAACAATGGACACAGAAGAGTCCCTTGTGGGACACCAGACAAAACTGGAGCTCAGCTTGAAGTTTCCCCCATTAACAATAACTCGCTGTTTTCTGTAGCAAAGGAAAGAATCTATCAATTTTAGGGCATTTCGGCCAATGCCATAACGATATAGTTTGCTTTTCATTAGTTCATGAGGGGTGTGTCAAAAGCTTTTTCAAAATCCAGGATAAATGTAACAGCCAGTCCTCCTTTGTTCAAGGTTTTTACCCAGTCATTAATTACTGTGCTGAGTGAGTTTCACAACTGTGCTTTTTTCTAAATGCATGTTGTCTATCAGACAAAAGTTGGTGTTCATCCAAGTGAGCCATAATAATTGAGCAAACAATATGCTCAAGCAACTTACAGGGCACGCATGTCAGCGACACAGGGCGATAGTTGCGAGCAAGAGGTCTATCTCATTTCTTAAAGACAATTAAATGTTTGTCAGAAGCCATTCTTTTGGGACTTCATCAGTATCAAGAGATTGCTGAAACAGGTGTGAAAACACTGGACCCAATTCATTTTCCAGTTCTTTAAGGACTCTAGGATGAAGCTCATCATGCCCTAAAGCTTCAGATGGATTTAAGCCCTTAAGTTACTTTATAACTTCCTCTGATGAAGCTGCAGTCTTATCCATGAAAAGAGCCAATCTCTCAGTTAATGGAACCTTCTTGTACTCAGTGTTATTGATTGAATCATTGAACTTACCAATCAATTCTTCTGCCCGTTCACCACTGCCATCCCTGTTTTTAATGGGTGGAATACCTTGCCTGTCTTTTTTTCTTACTGTTGTCATACCTATAGAAATTTTTGGGATTTGCCTTTACATCACCTACCAAGTTATTCACATATAAATCATGTTGTTGTTTATTGTCTGTCTTAATTTCCCTTCTCAAAGTTTCAAATTTCGATCGAAGTTTACTGCTACATATCGTTTTTGCCTTGGCGTGAATTTTATTCCTTCTGCGGATCTTCCTTCTTATCTGATGCTCTGGAGTGATCGAAGAAATCGAGGAACCCGTCCTACTAGTCTTTTAGGAAATATGCTTATCGGCTGAATTTTGATTCTAACATGACGTTAACGTTTTTCCCATTGAACCCAGTGGAAACGTCAGCGTTTGCAAATATGCGATAATTCACGTCGTCAACGTGGTGCGTGCAATTTGGCGTCATCGTGACGTTGCATGTAAACATTTCCTTCTGTCGACATCCGCTGCAAAATAGTCCCCAAGATAACGCTTTGTTACTACTGTATTTCAGTTTAGCATCATGTTAGAATCGAAATAATTTCCACGCACCCGGTGTGTTATCGTGATTAACACACGGTGTTGTCGGGCAGATGCGAATATTAATTCACTCCGGCTTCGCCGTCGTGAATTAATATTTCGCAATCTGCCCTCCAACACCGTGTGTTAATCACGATAACACACGGTACGTGGAGATTATTTCTTAAATGAAAGAAGTTATTAGGTTAAAGTTCTCATGAACAAATCGAGCATCTCAGTGGCCATTAAAATATTTTCCCTAGCAAATCTTAACGAATCCTCACTCATAGCTTCATAGTCACCTTTCTGGTATGAAAACACCTTTCTTCTAGGCTTTTCCCAGCAGGCACATGACGTAATTATGACGTCATAGCGACGTCGGTGCAACGTCGTGACGTTTATGCAACGTCACATCTACGTCGGTGCAACGTCGTGACGTTGCACCGACGTTGATTTGACGTTGCCCAAGTGACGTGTGCCTGCTGAGTTTTGGCTGGAATGTGGATTTTTTAAGATCCTGCAACAATGTCGTGATCACTAAGTTTGTCTTGAGAATGAATATATTCAAACTGACCTGGTAAGGAGGTGATGATAACGTCTAGTTAAGTATTCTGATGAAGAATAGGGAAGTTAACCATTTGTTCCAAGCCATGATCATCCATTAAATCCAATAGTATTTGTCCTACAGACTGACTCAGCATTGTATCTGATTTGCTGTGTCCTTCATGCCAAACGATTTCCCTGAAGTTGAAGTCACCTAGAACATGGACCGATGGAAGTTTTTTGCCTTTATGTTGGGACTTTATGCGATCAAGATCGAAAAAAAAAACAACTACAAAGTAGAAGTAAAACAAAGATCAGGAATTGATACAATTAACTTACTCCACCCATAAAAAACACCAAAGGGAAAGAAATACAAACATTAAGCGACCAGACCATAATGGAAACCTAAACAAAGGAAGGCCATAAGGACAGTTACTTTTCCACAAAATGGCCATATGGCCATCCAAAATTAAAAGACACAAGTGATACACACAGTAAGTAACAAACAACAACATAAATAAATCGCCACAGAAGAGCCGCCTTGGAACGGTCAGTGGAAGATTTCCACTGGGGGGGGGGGGGGGGGGGGGGGGGGCTTAAATCGATTTTATGTGGCCACAATCCTCGCCCTTACTTCCGTCGCGATTTAGACAAATAATTTGTTCAGTCCGCATGAAGGCCTCCTAACTCATCAGTGCAACATCTCCGTGAACACAAAAATCAAAGAACCACAGAGGTGAGACAACGGTTAGGACTCGACAGCAAGAAACCACTTCAAAAACACCTGAAGCATAAAATCGATTTAATTCAAGCCCCCCCCCCCCCCCCCCACCCCCCACCCACCCCCCACCCAAACCACCAGTTGAATCGTTTCACTGACCGTTTCAAGGCGGCTTTTCTGTAGTGGTTTATTTTTGTTATGGGTTGTCTTTGAGTGTGTGTTTCGCTTATATTATTTTGTTTTGGATAGCCATTTGACCGTTTTGTGGGAAAGTAACTGTCCTTTTGGCTTGCCGCTGTTGATGTTTCCATAAGGGTCTAGTTATTTCATGTTTGTGTTTCTTTCCCTTTGGTGTCACTGTTGGGGACTGTGGGTTAATTGTATCGATTCCTGATCATTGCCTTCACTTCTATTTCGACTATACCACCTGGTGGACGATCCCAGCTTGCCACAAAATGATAAGTTTTGTCTGTGAACACCTTAACCCAAAGTGACTCAGAATCATTTTCCAGTTCCATTATTGGCATGTGAGAGATGTCTCTGTGCATTAGCAGCATCACTCCACCACCATGATTATTCCTGTCTTTTTCTGTTTACACTGTATTTATCATATGACGTCGCGTCTGAGAGTGTAATAACGCCATGTATTATTTTCGATAATCCACTAGTGGATTAAATATGCAAATTAGCTAGATACGTCCCGTAACGTTACATGTACGGCGTCCTTAACGACGTCGCGTTTACTAACGGCGGAATATTGACATTTTTGTAAAAAATTGTGGATAAAATGCGTTTTAAATGTCATATGATAAATAGAATCTTGTATTCGTGCTCATGTATAGAGCCTCGCATTTTATCCCTTTTCCTCAACTCGTTTAATAAATTCAATAATACATGAACACTCATGTAAGATCCTCTATATCACAAGTTTCTGGGAAAAGTTCAGAAGTTGCTATTGAGCTGTCAATCCTTGTTTCCTGAACAGCCACCACATGTGGTTGGTGGGTGTCGAGGAAAGCCAAAAGTTCATAGAGGATCTTACATGAGTGTTCATGTATTATTGAATTTATTAAACGAGTTGAGGAAAATGGATAAAATGCGAGGCTATGCCGAGCATTTTATCCCTTTTTTCTCAACGAGTTTAATAAATTCAATAATACATGGGCACGAATGCAAGATTCTATTTATCGTATGACATTTAAAACGCATTTTATTCACGATTGTTTACCAAATTGTCAAAATTCCGCCATTAGTAAACGCGACGTCGTTAAGGACGCCGTACATGTAACGTTACAGGACGACTCTACCTAATTTGCATATTTAATCCACTAGTGGATTATCGAAAATATTACATGGCGTTATTACACTCCCAGACGCGACGTCATATGATAAAAAGATTTTGCCTCTAATACCATTGTTATTGATCCTGATAAATTTCAGACCTTTCACAAAACTGGGCCTAGTTCTTTCAAAAGCCGCAGATTTACCTCCTTTTTTTCCCTTGACAGGGCTTCAAATCTGTTTCTCTGAACAAGTTCCACATATTCACTGAAAAAAGAGTCAGTAGGGTCCATCAGCCAAGCCGACGCTATTCTTGTTAACCCTTACCCTGCTGAATAAATTTATTTAGCCACGCCCATTGTTGACTATCAACAGATCAAATCAGATAAAAATACGTAATGTATTTGTTCAATTCACAAACTGCATGACAAACAAGTGTAGGTCCTGATCAGAGGCCACCTGATTTGCATCTAAACTGTTTGCAAAGGTAGGGCAGGATAGGGCCTAAGGGTTATCCTCATTCCACGGCCTTTGCGGCTCAGTAGGTCTCAACTGTAGTGCTGGCCTCGTATGCAGTTGTCTTCTACATATTTGTAAGTTTCAAGTGGTGTCTTGCTGTCAAGTCCTCACCGTTGTTTTATCTCTGTTGTTGTTTTTATGTGTTCTCGGAGATGTTGCACAGATGAGTTAGGAGGCCTTCATACGTACTGGACTGGTTGTATGTCTAGATCGCGACGGAAGTAAGGGCGAGCACTGCGGCTGCCTAAAATCAATTTAAGCCACATCCCCCCGACCCAGGTGAACTTTTCTAAGGCGGTTCATCTGTCGCGGTTTATGTTTGTTCTTGTTTGTCTTTGAGCGTGTTATAATATCGCTTATATCTTTTTTGTTTTGGATACCAAATTGGCTATTTATTGGAAAATAAATGTCCTTTTGGCTTTCCGCTTTCGATGTTTCCTTTGGGGTCTAGTTATTTAATGTTTGTGTTTTTTTTTATTGTTGTTTGTTTTAATTTGATGTCTCTGATGGGAGCTTTGGCTTAATTGTATCGATTCCTGATCATTGCCTTGATGTCTTTGATGGGAGCTGTGGCTTAATTGTATCGATTCCCGATCATTGCCTTGATGTCTCTGATGGGAGCTGTGGCTTAATTGTTTCGATTCCTGATCATTGCCTTGATGTCTCTGATGGGAGCTGTGGCTTAATTGTATCGATTCCTGATCATTGCTTTGATGTCTCTGATGGGAGCTGGGGCTTAATTGTATCGATTTCTGATCATTGCTTTGATGTCTCTGATGGGAGCTGGGGCTTAATTGTATCGATTTCTGATCATTGCCTTGATGTCTCTGATGGGAGCTGTGGCTTAATTGCATCGATTCCTGATCATTGCCTTGATGTCTCTAATGGGAGCTGTGGCTTAATTGTATCGATTCCTGATCATTGCCTTGATGTCTCTGATTGGAGCTGTGGCTTAATTGTATCGATTCCTGATCATTGCCTTGATGTCTCTGATGGGAGCTGTGGCTTAATTCTATCGATTCCTGATCGTTGCCTTGATGTCTCTGATGGGAGCTGTGGCTTAATTGTATCGATTCCCGATCGTTGCCTTGGTGTCTCTGAAAGGAGCTGTGGCTTAATTGTATCGATTCCTGATCATTGCCTTGATGTCTCTGATGGGAGCTGTGGCTTAATTGTATCGATTCCTGGTCATTGCCTTGATGTCTCTGATGGGAGCTTTGGCTTAATTGTATCGATTCCTGATCGTTGCCTTGATGTCTCTGATGGGTGCTGTGGCTTAATTGTATCGATTCCCGATCATTGCCTTGATGTCTCTGATGGAAGCTGTGGCTTAATTGTTTCGATTCCTGATCATTGCCTTGATGTCTCTGATGGGAGCTGTAGCTTAATTGTATCGATTCCTGATCATTGTTTTTTTTTATTGTTGTTTGTTTTAATTTGATGTCTCTGATGGGAGCTTTGGCTTAATTGTATCGATTCCTGATCATTGCCTTGATGTCTTTGATGGGAGCTGTGGCTTAATAGTATCGATTACCGATCATTGCCTTGATGTCTCTGATGGGAGCTGTGGCTTAATTGTTTCGATTCCTGATCATTGCCTTGATGTCTCTGATGGGAGCTGTGGCTTAATTGTATCGATTCCTGATCATTGCTTTGATGTCTCTGATGGGAGCTGGGGCTTAATTGTATCGATTTCTGATCATTGCTCTGATGTCTCTAATGGGAGCTGTGGCTTAATTGTATCGATTCCTGATCATTGCCTTGATGTCTCTGATTGGAGCTGTGGCTTAATTGTATCGATTCCTGATCATTGCCTTGATGTCTCTGATGGGAGCTGTGGCTTAATTGTATCGATTCTTGATCGTTGCCTTGATGTTTCTGATGGGAGCTGTGGCTTAATTGTATCGATTCCCGATCGTTGCTTTGGTGTCTCTGAACGGAGCTGTGGTTAATTGTATCGATTCCTGATCATTGCCTTGATGTCTCTGATGAGAGCTGTGGCTTAATTGTATCGATTCCTGGTCATTGCCTTGATGTCTCTGATGGGAGCTGTGGCTTAATTGTATCGATTCCTGATCGTTGCCTTGATGTCTCTGATGGGTGCTATGGCTTAATTGTATCGATGTATGATCGTTGCCTTGCTTTTTATTTTGAGATTCAGAATTGCCAAAATCCTTGCCTTTCGATATCAAAAATGGTTACCATGGTGCCCAACATGAAATTCGTCAAAGGACAAAGGAAAAGCGTAAGTTTGATTGAGCAGCTGAAACTTGACGGGAGGAATCAAGGTGACACGGAGTTTCCATCATGTTATTAAGTCCGTGAATTGAAAACCTACTAAACCCCACTTTATATAGAGAACACTGAAGTTTAAGGGGGTATATATAATTTTTCATACTTCTGCTCCAAGACAAAGGTTGTGAGTACTCGTTAGAACCGCATCAATGATGCGGTTCTAACGAGCTCTTACAACCTATGTTTCCAGTATAAATAAGAAAAACTATCACGAATTTTCTTCAGAAGAGAAGCCATTTTGGAGATGTGAAACATGGACAACGTCGCACGGGTGTGTTTTCCTAATGTGTGTTTTCCTAATGAGAGTTGCTGAAATCGTTCTGTTCCAATATCCAAGAATAGAAGACAGAGCAACAGTTCATGTTATAATAACTTTTAAACTTAACCCTCCACTCTGCACTAATATTAGATCTTACATGGGTGTGAGGGGTAGATAGACAAATCCGTTCCGGGGGTCACAGTCCCGCATCACGAGGCTTGATGATGCCAGAATGTGATTTTGTGTCACTACAGTGATGTTTAGTGACGTAAAGGAACGTGCTGTGACGTCAACCATAACGACGGCGCATATAAGGTCGTATTCAACCAGTACTTTTATAAAACACGCGCGAATGTTCTATTCAGTGTTAGAACAGAATTTATATCACAAGCTAAAATTATGGGTTTCCTTGTCTGGTGTGCAAGACCATCTCCCACTGAATCCTCGGTGGGATTGTTCTGTTCAGAAACTTAAGTTGCATTAAGAGAACATAGCCTCCATGTAACATATCTCGAACCATTTTGGGCACGTATTTCCATTTATAAATCAAAAGAAAGCAACATTGTGTTTTGTTTTTTAAGTTACATTTTAAGAGTGCATTTCGACATTATCTGAAATAAAATTTGTCATTTGTTTGCTCTTGAGGAGCGCTCGTTTTACAGTCAGTAATGAAGGTACTGGACAACCTGGTACCATTTCTCGACCAATTTAGTTTGTATGAAAGCAGAACAAGAAATTAGATCCAACCAACACACCATACATTTCAATTATGTTCATTTTCAAAATGATTAGGAAAGTATTATATGACCGTTTTGGATTGTTATGAATCAAGGACCAAAATTAGGTACTCTACATTCCAGTTTTTCACACCTTGTGCATCTAATGCAATGCTGCTATCAATTTCATCCCGATATGGGAGTGATTTTCGATATTGTTACAGCCACATTTACAAACTGTTTTGTTTGATTTGAGGTTTAACGTCCCCGTCAACACTGTAAAGGTCATTTTGGAGACGGTTGCTTCCAATTTTATGGGACTTTTACCAGGCATTGAGATGAAATGACATCTCAAGCCCTGTCGCCCAATAAAACCAACAGGATTTATAAGCATGGGCGGTCCGACTCGCACCGCTTTGCCTGGGCAGCAAGTCTGATTCAGCTCTGCGTGGAAGCATCATGCAGCCCATATATTTTTAAGCCCCGATGGGCGGGGGCCGAATTTATAAACTGTAAGCCCTCCTGAGTAACAAACTATTTATTATTCCCGTCACGCACTGGTGATTTGATTTCCGAAATCGTTGGGCATAGCTTAATCATGCCGATTCTTTCTTTGCTTAGTATTTTAAATTAGTTGATCTTACTTGAAAGCATGTTAAGGTAGACCTAATTCACTAAAACAAAGAATAGCAAAATGATCCTAGTTCACTAAAACAAAGAATAGCAGAATGATCATAGTTCATTAAAAATAGCAGAAGACTGTATGAAACGGCTATAGATAAATTGAATCTCGTTTTATGTCCCCTTCAAAATTGGTTCTTGCGCATTGTCATTCTGTATCACACGCGTGAATTTTAGAACGAGGCTCGTAGTTGGAGCTCTCCCAGTGAAAGTCGCTTCCATACAAGATACAAGATAAGAATTTTTTTTGGTTTTGGTTTTACGGCCCTTTCAAGATTATTTCACTCATATCTCACAGGTGGGCGAAAACCGGAGTGCTGTAGAACCACCTAACCTTCCGTTGCAGAACTTGGCGTCTCACATGTGACCCGAGCGAGGCTCGAACCCACAGCGGTGAGAGACCTAATGTTTAATAGTCAGCGCTCTTATCCACTAGGCCACGGAGGCCCGTAAAGATAAGAACTGAAAATATTTTGTACAAAGCAATAATTTTAGTATGAGAAATGGTACCGTTCGAGAAATGGTAAATCTAGGCTACAGATTCAGGATTTCTAAAGGTAACCTCATCTAAAAGCCATGATGTCCTCCATGACACAATGTGACATATCATGAGCAGGCTAACCCAGGCGAGCTATTTGTGTGGGTCTCTTGTGTTTTTAGTGGATTTGTATCTTTGTCCATTGTGTTTGTTAACGCTTAAGACGCCGAGAAAAACTACTTCTGAAAATGTCGTCTCCTTATGTTGTCTGCTAAATCTTCATGCAATCTTTTTTAAAAGTATCTTTTTTGCATACAGGCAAACTGTTTGGGCCCAGATCAGACTGGTCCTAGAGGTCTGATCTGGGACCACACTGTTTGCAAAATAAAATGACTTTTAAGGTAGCCGGAAGACGGCAAAGCAGACGATAATAGTCGTGACAAGGATGTTATTGGTTAATTGTCTGTTTTATAATACATTTAGTATAAAATACTTAGTTTTTGAATATGCGATTCGAAGCGACACCAATGCACGTATCACGCTTGCACGTGCTGCCATATCGCATGGGCTTTATCATACCCCAAAAATCCATACCACAACCCTTTATCGCACCCCTAAGCCTTTATCATACCTCTGACGTCACCGTATTCGGAACACGCGGCGTTCTTCCTATTGCGGCATTTCGCATTTGTTGTTCATGCAGGACGCCATTTGCAATTTGCAATATTTTCGTCTGTTCGAACAGTTTAGATGAGTCTTTGCTGACTTTAAAAGTCTTTTTTTTTTGCAAACAGTGTGGACCCAGATCAGACTGCTCCTCTAGGAGCAGTCTGATCTGGGTCCACATTGTTTGCCTGTATGCAAAAATAGTTTTGAAAAGTTTGCCAAAAAAATCAGCAGACGACATAATTAATACAATTTATTTTGATCAATTTTTTTTAAAAGTGAAATGTATGATAAATAGATTATGATATGACAATTTTCATATCATACCCCATATCAGCCCGAGACTCCCATATCAGCCCGGGGTATGATATGAAAAATGCCATATGATATGTATCTATGTATCGTGATGTGTCCTACTGTTTGCCATCTTTAGTAATCGCGGCTTTTGCAGTGTAACAGTTTATTTACATCATGAGGATTTGTTCATGGCACTTCCTTGCACATGGACAGAGAAAATTGTACTGCCTGCCTCGCCTACCCGTACGCTGATTTGAGACTTCACATCACGTGACCAATTCCGTGAAATGAACACCCCCTAAGCCCCACTTGATATTGAGATAATTAGGGTATACGGAGGTATGCATTATTTTTTCCTTTTTCTGCTCCAAGACATAGGGTGTGGGTACTCGTTAGAACCGCCTCAATGAAGCGGATCTCATTAGAACCGCCTCAATGATGTGGTACTTACCAGCACCCACAACTTATATTTGCAGCACAAAAAAAAATCAGTAAAAATTTCACGGATTTTCATCAGAAAAGTAGCTTATTTGGAGATATGAAAACAAAATGTACTTTCCTGCACACCAGATAAGGAAATCAAATGTTTGAGGTTGGGATAGAAATTCTGTTCTTACCCAAAACCGAATATTCTCGCGTGCTTGATAAATGCACTGGTTGAATACGACCTCATATGCGCCGTCCTTAAGGTTGACGTCACAGCACAGATAGAAATTCTGTTCTTACCCCAAACCGAATATTCTCGCGTGCTTGATAAATGCACTGGTTGAATACGACCTCATATGCGCCGTCCTTAAGGTTGACGTCACAGCACGATACCGTAACTAAACATTCCTGTAGTGTCATCAGAATATGGCGGACATGGGAAACCGAAGTGACTGCAACATTAAAAATCGGCCTTAAGAAAGGGAAGCCTCGTGATTCCGGACAGTGACCCTCGGGACGGATGTTTCCATCCGCCCCTCACACCCATATAAGATTCTTATAATGTCGCACGGGTATAATCGGAATGTTACTGTCTTCTGAAGGTTCACATTTGCTCGGCTTGTTAGTGTGACCATTTATAAATGAATAATTTAGTCAGTGTCTGCCCTGTGTACTTCCTGGATAGGCAGGTCTCTAAGACTTGTTCCTGTTGATGACAAAAAGTTGAGATAGGTCTTGTAATTTGAGGGAGGAGACGTATGTAAACCAACCAAGCATTTTCATAAATGAGACTAAAACGATTCAACTCGACCTGTGCAGGGTGATGGCAAAGGGTTAGATCTGCTTGCTTTCTAAGGGAGGCAGTAATTATGATAAGTGATTTGTTTTCCCTTCTTTATGAAACCTACCTCTTCAAAAATATTCTACTCAGAAATCAGATGGCTCCACAAACACCCGGTACTCGTCATTTGTCCTCTGGTTTGAGAGTATCTAAAGTGTATGTATTAATATACTTATTCATTTAATAGAGAACAAAGTCCTTGGTTTAAACATATTTTATTCGTATTCTACAAGTACAATACAAAGCAAATATGACTGAAATCATACAAAAAGGGATTCAGAAGAAAGTCAGAGACTTATTTGAATCTGTTTCCCTAAACATTTGCGATAATACCATTGAATTAAATCTATATAATTGTCGATGCAAAACAGTAACTATTGTAAGTACAGAATTAGCGACTATGTTCAAAGCTATTTTGTAGCATTTTTACATACTAAAAATGGTTAAGGTGAAGGTAGCGTTGGAGGGAGGGGGGGGGCTCCACGGGGAATCCATCAGGGTAAAAAATAACAAAGAAAAAACAATACAGCTTCTGCCGCTCTCATGTAAAAGGTCTGAGACATTCAAATCAAAGGTGTTTTATCAAGTACCAATAAAACTATTTCTTCAAAGGCGGAACGTATAGGTTTGTCGTTCTGAAGGTTGGATATAACTTAGGTTAAGGTCGTATGGTTAACTTTGCGAGGTAGTTCTCTAAAAACAAAATAAGAGTAACAAACCAAAATATTTAGGTGCATTTGTTGGAGAATTACCGGTTCGGGAGATTATCACAGAAAAGAGCCTGGTTAGACAAGTAAACTTGCCGTAGATTTAAAAAAGACATATTCTAGCCCCACACTCTGTTCTCGGACTAACATCAAAAAAGGAAAAAAAAAAGAAGTGAAAGTGTGTCTAATACGGTAGGAAATGATACGTGCATTCATCGCCTAATTATGGTTGGTTTGGAATCTTTTAGTTTTTAAAATAAAGTTATGGACAAGGAGGACGATTTGTTTGTTCTCGTTGTAATTTAGTGTTTGGTCACAATAAAGTAGAGTATCGAGAGTTGGTTGACAAAACTGATAAACTGATCTTAACATTTCTTCTCTAAAGTTCGCATATCGTGGACAGTGAAGAAGAAAATGTTCGGTGTCTTCGACGAGACCACATACACATAAAGCACTTGGGACAATGTTTCTTGAGAAGAGGTGTTCGTTTAAGGAGCTGCATTTGGTTCTAAGCCGGCTGTGATACATTTGTCCGAGACGTTTCCCTGCGTTGAAATGACGAGGCGTAGGGATTAAGTTAGTATTGAGTTGACGTTTAAGTGATGCTAAACTGGAGCTGTTTCTGATCTCCTCAGACAGAGAGTTCCAAGTTCTTATCGCACTTGGAAGAAAAGAATTAAAGTAGAGCTGTGAGTGACTGTGAATAGTTTGAATGTTGGTAGAATTACGAAGGCTATACGAAACATTTTCTCCCACTGTAGCTGGTAAGAGTGAAGATAGATATGCTGGAGAAATGCCATGATACATTTTGTAAAGCATAGCAATTTTATGTTTATTTCTTCGTGAGGCCAACGTGTCCCATCCAGTTTCAGAGTAAAGAAGATTTAGAGAAACCAGTCTGGTTGCCCCAGTAACTATACGTGCTGCCTCAATCTGTATTTTTTCAAGTTCATATGCTTCATACTAGGTGCAATTGTCCCATACCACGTCGGCATATTCTAGAAGAGGTCTAATGAACGAACAATAAATAGTCTGAAGTGATTTTCTATCAAGTAGAAATTTTAGTTTACGCATGATATTAATCCGATTCCATGCTTTTGATTTGATTTCGGCTAGGTGTTCATGCCACGTGCAATCACTAGAAAATATAAGGCCTAGGTGTTTATGAGTACTGACCTCAGATATTTCTTGAGTGTCCATGAAAATTGGTGGGTGGTAAGGTTTATTGATTTTACGAGAGAGCAAGAGAGATTCAGACTTTGTAGGGTTGAAGCTGACTAGCCACTTTTTTGCCCATTGCTGTATCCTTTCTAGATCATCATTTAAGAGGTGAGCAGCTTCAACCGGGTTTTCAACAATTATGTAAAGACTCGTGTCGTCTGCAAACAGACGTATCGTGCAATGGATATCTTCAACAATATCATTAATGTATACTAAAAACAAGAGAGGACCAAGGATAGAGCCTTGTGGGACACCAGCTTTAATTGGTTGCCAACTGGACGTGGTCCCAGGAAGAACGACTCTTTGTAATCTATCGCTTAAGTAACTGTTAAACCATGAGAGAAGAGAACCAGTTATGCCAACGCTATTCAACTTGTGAAGAAGTCCTTTATGCCATACACGATCGAAGGCTTTGCTTACATCACAAAAGACGGCTCTTACTTCTTTGCCTACGTCAAGAGCTTTGCAGAAAGAGTTGTATATATCAATAAGTTGGTTAACAGTAGAATCGCCTGGTACAAAACCAGATTGAAGTGATGTGATAACTCCGTTGTCCCGAAAAAAGTTGAAAATATATTTATGAACAAGTTTCTCAAGAACTTTTCCCACTGCACTTAAGAGAGAAATATGGCGGTAGTTAGCTGGGTCAGAAGGTTCGTTTTTCTTGTGAATTGGAGTGATGTTCGCTAGTTTCCATGACTCAGGAAATTGGCCTGATGATAGCGAAAAGTTGAAGAGATCACAAAGAGGGATAGAAATTGAATTAGATAGTTCTTTCAGGAGTCTGTTGTTAATCGCATCGGGTCCTACAGTTTTGCCAGTCTGAAGGGACTTCAGACAGGTTTCAACTTCCGACGGTGACAGGTGAACAGAATGGAGGGTTTCATTTTGAATGTTATTTGGATTGCTTTCAGGCAAGTGTGCATTAGTTTCGTCTATAATAGTTTGTGAGGAGAAGAAAGTATTTAACACTTCCGCTTTGTCCATTTCGTCAGAATATATATTTCCTTGTGTGTTTAAGGGAGGGATATTGCTTGTTCGTGTTGGTTTTATTACATGTTTAAGTGTTTTCCACCAGTCTTTTGGACCTAGTGAACCATTGTTTAGTTTATCAGCCAGTTTTTCATTCATTTTTTGTTTTGAATTTCTTATTTCGTTATTAACGTGATTGCGAATTTGTTTATAGGCTTCAAAATTAGTGATGGATTGTGTTTTCTTGTATCTGCTGTAGTAACGTTTCCTTTTCCGAATGAGTCTTTTTATATTAGTTGTCAACCAATTTGGATCGGATGGTCTTACACTTACTATTTTATTAGGAATATACTTAGACGAACATTGGGTTAGGTGATCAGTTAAATTTTTAACATATTTGTTGATGTTTGGGTCTTTAAAATTATCCCAATTTGTATTTCGCATGACGTCAGAGAGCGACTGATAGTCACCTTGATCAAATAGCCAAATATGTCTTTTGAATACATGAGTTTTTTGTTTATCAAAGTTGAGGACACAGAATACAGGACAGTGATAGCGAATATTTTGGTTAAGGAAAGGTTCTCCCACACCACAGATTAAGATGTCTTTGCTGTTGTTAGACAAAATAAGGTCAATAGTGGATTGTGAAGTTTCCGTAAAATGAGTGTAGCCAGTGATTAGTTGGTCCAGACCGTTTTCTTGACAGAGATCAGAAATTTTCCTACTACTTCTGTTGTCAGCCATGTCTATATTAAAATCTCCCATAACCAGTAATTCATGGGGGTTTGTGTCTGTGGCTAGCCCTATAGAATCTTCGATTGCCTGAAATGTTGCATGTGATGAGTTTGGTGGTCTATAGAAAGTTCCAATTAATAATGTTCTATTATTAATACAAATTTCTACCCAGACACATTCTAAGTCAAGGAATTCAAGATCTTGTCTGCGTTTGGAAAATAAATTATCGCGTACATAGACGCATACACCCCCATGGTTGTCACCAATACGGTCACGTCGATACGTGACGTAGCCGTCAAGGGCAATGTCTTCATCTGAAGTTCGAGGATCAAGCCAAGTCTCAGTGATACCAATGATACTAAAATTGCAAAGTTCAGAGAATATAATATCCTTTTTGTTTGTTAGACTTTGAACATTATAATGCACAATAGAGAATTTTTCGCTTAGAACAGTGTCGTTTAGAGATGTCGATGAGTTATCAGATGTTATTGACTCATCTGAGTTCGGGCCCGGGATAGTTTCAACATCCCCACAACTAATTAGCAATAGCGATAGGAATGTTATAAATTCAAAGTCTGTGAACCGGGATAGACCTTTGATTTTCATGTGATGACAATAATGCAGACCTATATGCATCCTATATTCAGTAATATCTATGTTCATTATGTTATACAATCGACAAGAAATCAGAATTGCTTTAAGGACACACGTATAGGACCGGGCATGACTGTCACATTACAGAGGCAGAAGGTTCGATATTTAGGAATGGAATCCCCGTGGAGGAGAATACAAGCATTAAGGAGATGAACTACTTACTTTCATTGTTTTCAGTCCTTTTATTCGGAAGTTGATGAATAAAGTGGATTATAATGCACTTGATGTCAAAATGGGGAAAAGTAAAGTAAGTGCCTTCAAGTACATCGATATTGTTATAGAAGACTTCTCCTTCAAAACCACTTCGTATTCCTTGCAGGTAATAGTAATGACCTATGTCTACGGGGTTTCTGAGAAGCACATTACGAAAGCATGCCTATTCAAATATATTGAAAATTTAACCCTTAATTATCTTGCTGAATATTCATTTAAGCCACACCAATTTATGTCTATCAACCAATCAAATTACTGGATGTAATTTATTGCTACAAATTCATAAACTGAATGCCAGCCATCTGATCTGGATCTACACTGTTTGTAAAGATAGGGGTTGTCGTGAAAAGCAAGATAAGTCTTCTTCAGAAGCCATCTGATCTGGATCTACACTGTTTGCAAAGATAGGCCTTGTCGTGAACAGCAAGATAAGGCTTCTTCAGAAGCCATCTGATTTGGATCTACACTGTTTGCAAAGATAGGGGTTGTCGTGAATAGCAAGATAAGGCTTCTTCAGAAGCCATCTGATCTGGATCTACGTCGTTTGCATCTTCAGAAACCATCTGATCTGGATCTACACCGTTTGCAAAGATAGGGGTTGTCGTGAACAGCAAGATTTGAGGCGATTCTAATGAGTACCGATGAGGCGACTCTAATGAGTACACACGACATACATTTGCAAGAAAAAGGACCTGAGTCTCCTTCATGATCCGCCACTATTTCTAATGTAGAGGATTTCCCAAGGGTTCAAAAACGGTTTCGACTCAGCCATAGTAAACGAGCCACCGGTGTTCGAGCGGAGCTGACAAGATTTTATCATAAAAAAATCAAAGGGCAATAATTCTTGAAAGGGGCATAATCCGGATGAGAAAAAAGTACGCGTCAAAGAATCCATATATAAAATTTCAAAGCCCTAGCATGCACGGTTCTTAAGTTATACAATGCATCAAAAGCGTAACGGACGGACGAACGGACAAATGAACCAGAAGCAATATGCCCCTCCAACTTCTTTGAAGTTTGGGCGGGGGATAAAAGCGTGTTTTCTCTTGTAATCCCCACATAACGCATGAAACGTGAAGCTAAGATGCAATGATATACAGACTCGTTTATATTGGATTATGTGGCTTTTTCTGTTGTCACGAGGCTAGGTTCCTGTAGTTCTACTTGGAATGATCTATACAAATGTATACACTAGGAATATTTCCTTCAAATAAACTCGTTCTTATCATAGACTACCTGCAAAGTGCGGAATATTTCCTTCAAATAAACTCGTTCTTATAATAGACCACCTGCAAAGTGCGGAATATTTCCTTCAAATAAACTCGTTCTTATAATAGACCACCTGAAAAGTGCGGAATATTTCCTTCAAATAAACTCGTTCTTATCATAGACCACCTTCAAAGTGCGGAATATTTCCTTCAAATAAACTCGTTCTTATCATAGACCACCTGCAAAGCGAGAAATATTTCCTTCAAATAAACTTGTTCTTATCATAGACCACCTGCAAAGTGAGAAATATTTCCTTCAAACAAAACTCGTTCTTAATATAGACCACCTGCAAAGTGCGGAATATTTTCTTCAAATAAACTCGTTCTTATCATAGACCAACTGCAAAGTGCGGAATATTTTCTTCAAATAAACTCGTTCTTATCATAGACCACCTGCAAAGTGCGGAATATTTCCTTCAAATAAACTCGTTCTTGTCATAGACCACCTGCAAAGTGAGAAATATTTCCTTCAAATAAACTCGTTCTTATCATAGACCACTGCAAAGTGAGAAATCAGAAGAAGAATCTTATGACTCATTACGATGACACATACGTGTGACATAGTGCACTTTTTGATGAAAATCCGTATTTTTTTTTTTTTAATTATTTATACGGTAAACATTGGTTGTGGCTTCTCGTTAGAACCGCCTCGTTGAGTACCCACAACCTATGTTTTGTAGCAGAAATAAGAAACCGTAAACCCCAGTTTTCTCTGTATAAAGTGGGGTTTAGGGGGTTCTCATTTCACGGACATGTTCACGTGATGTGTTTCCAAACGGTTTTATACGGAAGTACGGGCGAAGATTGTGGCCGCGTTAAATCGATTGAAGCCGCACCCCTCAAGTGGAATTCGTTTCACTGACCGTTCCAAGGCGGTTCTTCTGTCGCGGTTTATTTTTTGTTACGGTTTGTCTTTGAGTGGGTGTATCACTTATATTGTTTTGTTTTGGATAGCCAATTGGTCATTTTTTGGGAAATTGACTGTCCTTTTGGCTTTCTGCTGTTAAGGTCTACTTATTTTATGTTCGTGTTTCTTACCCTTTGTGTTTCTTACCCTTTGGTATCTATGATGGGATTTGTGGCTTAATTATATCGATTCCTGATCATTGCCTTCACTTCTATTTTTATGAGTATCAATAAAACACGTCTTTCAGTCGTGTTTGTTTTTTCTGTTTATCACTTACAATCTAGTTTTGGAATATAAAATAATATGTTTAAAAATACTGCAAAATCACATTACTAAGGCTGTGCAATAAATTAGCCTTTAAATCTCCTTAATACAAAGACGAATAAACAGCATTGAAATAAACTTTCCTACAGTATATGTCGGTCTATATGTTACATTCTTGCTCTAAACATAGCTAACCCTTTATAGAACATATTATATGAGGCATTTCCAACTAGCACTCACATTTTGTTTTATGAGCAGATTTACGATAAGTATCACGTGGCCCCTGCCAATTCACCATTTTTGCATCATTTGCTGGCTCCCAGCTTACACATTATCACTATTGGAAAACAGGTAACCAGACCCCACCTGACCTTGGACGTTCAAGGTCAGGGGGTCTTGTTTCCTGTTTTTCCAACACTGATAACCTCCGGACTAGGAACCAGCAGATAATGAAAAAAGTGATTTGGGGCTTGAAGACACTGCGTGATACTTCCACGCAGAGCTGAAACTGACAACACACGAGTACTGGTAATCCGCTAAGAGGATCTAAGCCTGCCCAGGCAAAGTGGTGCGAATGGGCCCGTCCGTGCTTATAAACCCTATTGGTTTCATTGGCCGACAGGACTTGAAAAGTCATTTCACCTCATTGTCGGGTAAAAGTCGAAGCAACGTCTCCAAAATGACCTAAACAATGTTGACGGGGACGTTTAACTTAAAAATGAAACAAAACGATAAGTATCACTTATTAACATAAGGAAAATATTTTATAAAGATGCTTGTTGACAATATCGTTGCACATAAGTGTACACTTCTAATGAAACGTAATTCCAAGAACCATCAGGGATATTTTTTTATCAGGCTATGTGTCATAATAGCTACATTATCCAACTGTTTTTTCAGGAGCTGTTCGGTTTGTTGCAAGATGGAGACAGCCTGCCACCGGCCAATGCCCTCGCCTCTGATCTCTCAGTAGAGCTAACAGCAGGAGGATTAACTCCTGAACATACTAACTATGTAAGTGGATTACAATACAGCAGACAATTAGAACTGTCGGAGGATTTGACTGTACTCCCAATGCCCTCGCCTCTGATCTCTCAGTAGAGCTAACAGCAGGAGGATTAACTCCTGAACATACTAACTATGTAAGTGGATTACAATACAGCAGGCAATTAGAACTGTCGGAGGATTTGACTGTACTCCCAATGCCCTCGCCTCTGATCTCTCAGTAGAGCTAACAGCAGGAGGATTAACTCCTGAACATACTAACTATGTAAGTGGATTACAATACAGCAGGCAATTAGAACTGTCGGAGGATTTGACTGTACTCCCAATGCCCTCGCCTCTGATCTCTCAGTAGAGCTAACAGCAGGAGGATTAACTCCTGAACATACTAACTATGTAAGTGGATTACAATACAGCAGACAATTAGAACTGTCGGAGGATTTGACCGTACTCCCAATGCCCTCGCCTCTGATCTCTCAGTAGAGCTAACAGCAGGAGGATTAACTCCTGAACATACTAACTATGTAAGTGGATTACAATACAGCAGACAATTAGAACTGTCGGAGGATTTGACTGTACTCCCAATGCCCTCGCCTCTGATCTCTCAGTAGAGCTAACAGCAGGAGGATTAACTCCTGAACATACTAACTATGTAAGTGGATTACAATACAGCAGACAATTAGAACTGTCGGAGGATTTGACTGTACTCCCAATGCCCTCGCCTATGATCTCTCAGTAGAGCTAACAGCAGGAGGATTAACTCCAGAACATACTAACTATGTAAGTGGATTACAATACAGCAGACAATTAGAACTGTCGGAGGATTTGACTGTACTCCCAATGCCCTCGCCTCTGATCTCTCAGTAGAGCTAACAGCAGGAGGATTAACTCCTGAACATACTAACTATGTAAGTGGATTACAATACAGCAGGCAATTAGAACTGTCGGAGGATTTGACTGTACTCCCAATGCCCTCGCCTCTGATCTCTCAGTAGAGCTAACAGCAGGAGGATTAACTCCCGAACATACTAACTATGTAAGTGGATTACAATACAGCAGACAATTAGAACTGTCGGAGGATTTGACTGTACTCCCAATGCCCTCGCCTCTGATCTCTCAGTAGAGCTAACAGCAGGAGGATTAACTCCCGAACATACTAACTATGTAAGTTGATTACAATACAGCAGACAATTAGAACTGTCGGAGGATTTGACTGTACTCCCAATGCCCTCGCCTCTGTTCTCTGAGTAGAGCTAACAGCAGGAGGATTAACTCCCGAACATACTAACTATGTAAGTGGATTACAATACAGCAGACAATTAGAACTGTCGGAGGATTTGACCGTACTCCCAATGCCCTCGCCTCTGATCTCTCAGTAGAGCTAACAGCAGGAGGATTAACTCCCGAACATACTAACTATGTAAGAGGATTACAATACAGCAGACAATTAGAACTGTCGGAGGATTTGACTGTACTCCCAATGCCCTCGCCTCTGATCTCTCAGTAGAGCTAACAGCAGGAGGATTAACTCCTGAACATACTAACTATGTAAGTGGATTGCAATACAGCAGGCAATTAGAACTGTCGGAGGATTTGACTGTACTCCCAATTAAGCGCATCTTTTTACAAAAAAAAAAAAGAAAACAAGTCCTCTTGATAACCATTCAGAAACCTCATTGTCTCTTGCATGATATAAGTCATAATCCTTGCATGGTATGTCAAGTTTGAGGCTTCAATTACGAAAACATGCCTATACAAATACATTGTAAACGTTACCGCCTAAAAAAGTTTTAAGATGAAAAATTATGATATGTATCTTGTTTCTGCCCAAAATATAGAATAATGGTACTCGTTAGAACCGCCTCGACCGCCTCGCCGAGGCGGTTCTAAAGAGTATCCACAATCTATATTTTAAAGCAGAAATACTAGAAAAAAAATAGAGGAGTGGATAGAAAAATCCGTACCTCGGGATCACAGAGAATAGAAAAAAATAAGGTTTACTCCCGTGGGTCCAAGTTTTGCTTCATAAAAGTGGGGTTCAGGGGGGTCATAACTTCAGGCATGTTTTCGTGATGACTCGCTTTGACAGTGAGAGAAATCTTTGACTGGTCAATATGGAGAGAGTGATGCCTAGCTTTGACAGTTACAGAGAAATCTTTGACTGGCCAATATGAAGGGGGATATGCCTAGCTTTGACAGCTACAGAGAAATCTTTGACTGGCAAATATGGAGGGAGTGATGCCTAGCTTTCACAGCTACAGAGAAATCTTTAACTGGTCAATATGGAGGGAGTGATGCCTTGCTTTGACAGTTACAGAGAAATCCTTGACTGTCCAATATGGAGGGAGTGATGCCTAGCTTTGACAGTTACAGAGAAATATGTGACTGTCCAATATGGAGGGAGTGATGCCTTGCTTTGACAGTTACAGAGAAATCTTTGACTGACCAATATGGAGGGAGTGATGCCTTGCTTTGACAGTTACAGAGAAATCTTTGACTGGTCAATATGGAGGGAGTGATGCCTTGCTTTGACAGTTACAGAGAAATCTTTGACTGTCTAATATGGAGGGAGTGATGCCTAGCTTTGACAGTTACAGAGAAATCCTTGACTGGTCAATATGGAGGGAGTGATGCCTAGCTTTGACAGCTACATAGAAATCTTTGACTGGCCAATATGGAGGGAGTGATGCCTTGCTTTGACAGTTACAGAGAAATCTTTGACTGGCCAATATGGAGGGAGTGATGCCTAGCTTTGACAGTTACAGAGAAATCTTTGACTGTCCAATATGGAGGGAGTGATGCCTTGCTTTGACAGTTACAGAGAAATCTTTGACTGGTCAATATGGAGGGAGTGATGCCTTGCTTTGACAGTTACAGAGAAATCTTTGACTGTCCAATATGGAGGGAGTGATGCCTAGCTTTGACAGTTACAGAGAAATCTTTGACTGCCCAATATAGAGGGAGAGATGACTAGCTTTGACAGTTACAGAGAAATCTTTGACTGTCCAATATAAAGGGAGTGATGCCTTGCTTTGACAGTTACAGAGAAATATGTGACTGTCCAATATGGAGGGAGTGATGCCTAGCTTTGACAGTTACAGAGAAATATGTGACTGTCCAATATGGAGGGAGTGATGCCTAGCTTTGACAGCTACAGAGAAATCTTTGACTGGTCAATATGGAGGGAGTGATGCCTTGCTTTGACAGTTACAGAGAAATCTTTGACTGTCCAATATGGAGGGAGTGATGCCTTGCTTTGACAATTACAGAGAAATCCTTGACTGTCCAATATGGAGGGAGTGATGCCTTGCTTTGACAGTTACAGAGAAATCTTTGACTGGTCAATATGGAGGGCGTGATGCCTTGCTTTGACAGTTACAGAGAAATCTTTGACTGTCCAATATGGAGGGAGTGATGCCTTGCTTTGACAGTTACAGAGAAATCTTTGACTGGTCAATATGGAGGGAGTGATGCCTTGATTTGACAGTTACAGAGAAATCTTTGACTGTCCAATATGGAGGGAGTGATGCCTTGCTTTGACAGTTACAGAGAAATCTTTGACTGTCCAATATGGAGGGAGTGATGCCTTGCTTTGACAGTTACAGAGAAATCTTTGACTGTCCAATACGGAGGGAGTGATGCCTTGCTTTGACAGTTACAGAGAAATCTTTGACTGGTAAATATTGAGGGAGTGATGCCTTGCTTTGACAGTTACAGAGAAATATTTGACTGTCCAATACGGAGGGAGTGATGCCTAGCTTTGACAGTTACAGAGAAATATGTGACTGTCCAATATGGAGGGAGTGATGCCTAGCTTTGACAGTTACAGAGAAATCTTTGACTGTCCAATATGGAGGGGGTGATGCCTAGCTTTGACAGTTACAGAGAAATCTTTGACTGGTCAATATGGAGGGAGTGATGCCTTGCTTTGACAGTTACAGAGAAATCTTTGACTGTCCAATACGGAGGGAGTGATGCCTAACTTTGACAGTTACAGAGAAATATGTGACTGTCCAATATGGAGGGAGTGATGCCTAGCTTTGACAGTTACAGAGAAATCTTTGACTGTCCAATATGGAGGGAGTGATGACTAGCTTTGACAGTTACAGAGAAATCTTTGACTGTCCAATATGGAGGGAGTGATGCCTAGCTTTGACAGTTACAGAGAAATCTTTGACTGCCCAATATGGAGGGAGAGATGACTAGCTTTGACAGTTACAGAGAAATCTTTGACTGTCCAATATGGAGGGAGTGATGCCTTGATTTGACAGTTACAGAGAAATCTTTGACTGTCCAATATGGAGGGAGTGATGCCTAGCTTTGACACTTACAGAGAAATCTTTGACTTGACTGTCCAATATGGAGGGAGTGATGCCTAGCTTTGACAGTTACAGAGAAATCTTTGACTGTCCAATATGGAGGGGGTGATGCCTAGCTTTGACAGTTACAGAGAAATCTTTGACTGGCCAATATGGAGGGAGAGAATAATGAACAGACTTTCATGGTCATCATTCTTACATTCCAAGTTTTGGGGCCTCTACCTATCATAGTTCGTGAGAATTCTTTGACGAAAATTTAAGACTCGTCTAATATTAGAGAAAAAAAGACAGAAAAGATGAACAAATAAGACAGTCATGAATGCCCATTTCCTCTTACAATATTGGAGAACAAATGACTAGACAGAAAAGATGAACAAATAAGAGAGTCATGAATGCCCCTTTCCTCTTACAAGATACAAGCTATCATCACTTCACAGTATTCCAACTTTGCAGCTTCACATTACGAAAACATGCCTATACAAATGCATTGTAATCTTTACCGCCGAAAAAAATGAACATTTTAAGAGGAAAAATTGTTATATTTTTCTGCTCAAAACATTACGTGACCAAGTCCGTGAAATGAACACCCCCACCCCCAGACCCCATTTCATAAAGTGAAAACTGGTATACACTATTTTTCTTATTTCTGCCCCATGCATAGGTTGTGGATACTCGTCACAATGAGGCGGTTCTAACGAGTACGCACAGCCTATGTTTGCAGTAGAAATAAGAAACGTATCACGGATTTTCATCAGAAAAGTAGCCATTTTGGAGATGTGAAGAATTGCTCTATGTCGCACGGGCGTGTTATCTTAATATATAGATTGAGGGTACTCGTTAGAACCGTCTCGCCGAGGCGGTTCTGAAGAGTACCCACAATCTATATTTTAGAGCAGAAATAAGAAAAATAAGGTTTACCCCTGTAAACCCCAATTTTACTATATAAAAGTGGGATTCAAGGGGGTCAATATTATATACCGTGTTTTCGTGGTGATGTTTGTTTCGTTTGTTTGATTTGAGGTTTAACGCCCCTGTCAACACTGTATAGGTCATATTGGAGACGCTGCTTCCAATTATGTGGGACTTTTACCCGACATTGAGATGAAATGACATCTCAAGCCCTCTCGCCCAATGAAACCAAAAGGGTTTACTAGCATGGACGGACCGACTCGCGCCGCTTTGCCTGGACAAGCTTAGATCCTCTAAGCGGTTTATCAGTACTCGTGTGCGTTCGGTTTCAGCTCTGCGTGGAAGCATCATGCAGCCGCTTTATTTCTTCAAGCCCCAATGGGCGGGGGCCGGTAATGATATTTGTGCAGTTGCTGAACAATTTTAGTGGAAACATTTGAACACTGACCTAAAGCTGGAGAGAAAGGAGAAGGAAACATTAGAACACTAAGACCGTATTGCCCATTATCTCTTACACGATACATGGCATTGTAGAGTATAACAACTTTGAGGGTTCTAGACCGTATTGCCCATTATCTCTTACACGATACAGATCATTGTATAGTACAACAACTTTGAGGGTTCTAGACCGTATTGCCCATTATCTCTTACACGATACAGATCATTGTAGAGTTTAACAACTTTGAGGGTTCTAGACCGTATTACTCATTATCTCTTACACGATACATATCATTGTATAGTACAACAACTTTGAGGGTTCTAGACCGTATTGCCCATTATCTCTTACACAATACATATCATTGTATAGTACAACAACTTTGAGGGTTCTAGACCCTATTGCCCATTATCTCTTACACGATACATATCATTGTATAGTACAACAACTTTGAGGGTTCTAGACCGTATTGCCCATTATCTCTTACATGATACAGATCATTGTATAGTACAACAACTTTGAGTGTTCTAGACCGTATTGCCCATTATCTCTTACACGATACATATCATTGTAAAGTATAACAACTTTGAGGGTTCTAGACCGCAGTGCCCATTATCTCTTACACTATACATATCATTGTATAGTACAACAACTTTGACGGTTCTAGACCGTATTGCCCATTATCTCTTACACGATACATATCATTGTAGAGTTTAACAACTTTGAGGGTCCTAGACCGTATTGCCCATTATCTCTTACACGATACATATCATTGTATAGTACAACAACTTTGAGGGTTCTAGACCGTATTGCCCATTATCTCTTACACGATACATATCATTGTAAAGTATAACAACTTTGAGGGCTCTAGACCGTATTGCCCATTATTTGCCCATTATCTCTTATACGATACATATCATTGTATAGTACAACAACTTTGAGGGTTCTAGACCGTATTGCCCATTATCTCTTACTTGATACATGGCATTGTAGAATATAACAATTTTGAGGGTTCTAGACCCTATTGCCCTTTATCTCTTACATGATACATGTCATTGTAGAGTATAACAACTTTGAGGGTTCTAGACCGTATTGCCCATTATCTCTTACACGATACATATCATTGTAAAGTATAACAACTTTGAGGGTTCTAGACCGTATTGTCCATTATCTCTTACAACATACATATCATTGTATAGTACAACAACTTTGAGGGTTCTAGACCGTATTGCCCATTATCTCTTACACGATACAGATCATTGTAGAGTATAACAACTTTGAGGGTTCTAAACCGTATTGCCCATTATATCTTATACGATACATATCATTGTAGAGTACAACAACTTTGAGGGTTCTAGACCGTACTGCCCATTATCTCTTACACGATACATATCACTGTAGAGTACAACAACTTTGAGGGTTCTAGACCCTATTGCCCATTATATCTTATACGATACATATCATTGTAGAGTAAAACACCTTTGAGTGTTCTACACCGTATTGCCCATTATCTCTTACACGATACATATCATTGTAGAGTACAACAACTTTGAGTGTTCTAGACCGTATTGCCCATTATCTCTTACACGATACATATCATTGTAAAGTACAACACCTTTGAGTGTTCTAGACCGTATTGCCCATTATCGTTTACACGATACATATCATTGTAGAGTACAACACCTTTGAGTGTTCTAGACCGTATTGCCCATTATCTCTTACACGATACATATCATTGTAGAGTACAACACCTTTGAGTGTTCTAGACCGTATTGTCCATTATCTCTTACACGATACATATCATTGTAGAGTACAACACCTTTGAGCGTTCTAAACCGTATTGCCCATTATCTCTTACACGATACATATCATTGTAGAGTACAACACCTTTGAGGGTTCTAGACCGTATTGCCAATTATCTCTTACACGAAACATGGCATTTTGATCAGTCCAGCACAATGAGAATCTTCTAACGAGTACACACAACCTGTGTGTTGGAGCAGAAATAAATAAACCATATATACCCATGTAAACCAAAGTTTTCCCTATATCAACTGGAGTTTAGAGGGGTGTTCATTGCACGGGCTTATTGGCATGGTGTTTTGTTTGGTCTGGTGTTGGCGTACCTGCCAACACTGTATCGGTCATTTTGGAAACGTTGCTTCCAATTTTGTGGGTATTTTACACGACACTGAGATGAAATGACCTCCCAAGCCATGCAGCCAAATTAAACCAATAGGGTCTGTATGTATGAGGCTTCTATCTTTCATAATTCCTGAAAAATCTTTTACGAAAATTTAACATTTGTCTACGGGGAGAGAAATGAGAATGAAAGAACAAATGAACAAATCAGCCGATAATGCCCATTCTAATGCACTTGCGTATGTAACGCGAGTTGGCATGGTTTGTTTATGGACTCTGCACATCAGCTCACTGAGGGGGACATTTGGCCAAAATATAATGAAAATCCTTTGAAGGGTAAAGGAGATATGGATAGATCACAAAATTCAAAGTTTTAAACTCGTGACCTTCCAATGTGACCTTGACCTGGTGTCGGCATGATTCATTTATGGGCTCTGCACATGAGCTCACTGAGGGGAATAATTGACCAAAGTTTAATGAAAACCCTTTGAGGGGTAAAGGACATATGGAACAGACACAAAACTCAAAGTTTTAAACTCGTGACCTCCAAATGTGACCTTGACCTTGAGTCGGCATGGTTCATTTATGGGTTTTGCACATCAGCTAAATGAGGGGGGGTAATTGACCAAAGTTTAATGAGAATCCTTGCAGGGGAAAAGGTGATATGGAACGGACACAAAATTCAAAGTTTCAAACTCGTGACCTTCCAGTGTGACCTTGGCATGGTTCATTTATGGGTTCAGCACATCAGCTAATTGAGACGAATAATTGACCAAAGTTTAATGAAAATCTCTCAAAGGGTTCAGGAGATATGGAGCGGACAATAAAGTGTTCCGGCCAGACAAACGGACAGACGAAGGCTATTCCTATAATCCCCGCTCCGCTTCGCGGCGGGGGATTAATTACCTGTTAGTGGCGTATAGTAGTGTACATGTAATTGGAAATATAAATTAATTCAGTCACCATGGTACTTAATATAATTGCCTCCTTATCATTGTACTATATTTTCTTTCGTGACTAATCCAAAAGGCCTTAGGGCAGTTGTCAGTCACTGCCCCCCCCCCCCCCCCCCCCCCCCCCCCCCGTTAGAATTGCACTGGACTCGGTTGCCGCTTAAGTATAAGCCTTCCCAGGATAGAAGTAGTTTTCTTGCACACCAGATAAAGAAATCTATAGTTTAAGCTTGGGATAGAAATTCTGTTGTAACCCTTGTGTTCTTACCCAAAATCGAACATTCTCACGTGTTTGATAAATGCACTGGTTGAATATGGCCGCATATACGCTGTCGTTAAGGTTGGCGTCACAGCACGTTACGCGATGTCACTAAACATCACTGTAGTGTCATCACAATATGACGGTCGTCGACAACCGACGTGACTGCAGTATAAAAGCCCTCGCTCAGAAATAGAAGGTATGCAAGAAAAAGAATCCTACATGGGTGTGAGGGGTGGATGGAAAAATCTGTTCCGAGGGTCACAGTCCGGCATCACGAGGCTTGCCCATGTACGATTATTATAATATTTTCCTGCGCAGGCTTATACGTAAGCGGCTAACCAGTACAGTGCACATTCTTTCGCCAGAAACTGACAACTGCCCTTCTTGAATCAGCGGATGGGAGACAATGACCATAGAAATACATATGCTACTAGCAATCATGTCTAGAGTCTTCCGAGCAGTGAAGACAGACTGCATTTATCCTGGTTACCTAGGCGATAATGACCATTTCTTGCATCATGCTTAATTAAAGAGAGAATCTTACATGAATGTTCATGTAAGATCATCTATTCAATTTATAAAACGAGTTGAGGAAAAGTGATAAAATGCGAGGCTTTGCCGAGCATTTTATCTCTTTTCCTCAACGAGTTTAATAAATTCAGTAATACATGAGCATGAATGCAAGATTCTATTTTTCATATGCCATTTAAAGCACATTTAATTCACGATTTTTGTACAAAAAAGACAATCTTCCGCGATATGTAAACGCAACGTCATTAAGAACGTCGTACGTGTAACGTTACGGGACGTTCAAAACTAATTTGCATATTTAAACTAGTGATGTATCAAATTTATTACATGGCGTTATTACACTCACAGACGCGACGTCATATGATGAAGTGTTATAGCTACAGAGCCAAAGATAAGTGACATTCAAGCACTGTCTTGACAAAAACACATTAGGACAACGTAATAACAAGTATGTGGGGGTGGGGTGGGACGGTCACATGAATAAACACTGTTTTGCTGTAAAGTAACATCATCGCAACGTCGAAGCAGCCTCAAATGCAACGTCGAATCAACGTCGATGCAACTTGATAGCGATGCTTTTTTGTTTGTTTGAATTAAATCGGCATAGTGCATACTCCTGACATCATACCAAGCCGCTCAGTTTATCCAGGCAGGCGTATACATATGCGGTTTGCTAGTACAGTGCATATTCTCCCGCCAAAACAGACAACTGTTCTTTCTGTGTCAGCGGAAGGGAGATAATGGCCATGGGAAACATTCAATGATATATACTACTCTATGATGAAGCTAGGGAGACTACATATCGACCGTCACCAACTGCAGTTAAGTGTAACAAATATATATTTATCATATAATGTCACGTCTGAGAATGTAATAACGCCATGTATTAAATTCGATAATCAACTAGTGGATCAAATATGCAAATTTGTTAGATACGCCCCGTAGTGTTACATGTACGATGGCCTTAACGACGTCGCGTTCACTAATGGCGGAATATTGACATTTTTGTAAAACAATCGTAAATTAAATGCGTTTTGAATGTCATATGATAAATAGAATCTTGCATTCGTGCTCATGTATTATTGAATTTATTAAACTCGTTGAGGAAAAGGGATAAAAATGCTCGGCAAAGTCTCGCATTTTATCCCTTTTCCTCCTCGTTTAATAAATTCAATAATACAAGAACATTCGTGTAAGATCCTCTATTTAATTGAGCATGATGCAAAAAATGGCCATAACGCCTAGGTAACCAGGATAAGCGCAGACTCATCCGAGTGTCTGTTGCCCGCAGACATATAGTAAATCCCTCGAGGGAGCCTCATGCAAGAAAGCATGCATCTATAGCCCTGTTTTGACCTGCGCAGTCCCGACTGAGCCTTGTCTGGTCGATGCGATAAGTGCCCCTTTCTCATGTTATAACCCTGTTCTTTTATTCGTATCTTTCAGGCATTGAGCAAGTTCAACAGAGAAGGGCGAGGCTTTGTCGACTTTCTGGACTTTGTCACTTATGTGCCATTGTTTATGGAAATCCATGAAAGAATTATAGATGATCCGTTAAATGACATATTGCAAATTTGATTACAGTTGCGTAGATACTCAAATGCTAGCTTTCATCGAAAAGGAATGCATTTTTAGATGGAACCATATGCTTACCTCTCTTTCACAAGTGACATCACGTGAACAAGTCCGTGAAATGAACACCTTCCCCCACAAACCCCCACATTATATAGTGAAAACTAGGGTTTATGGTTGTATACATTATTTTCATATTATTGCTCCAAGACATAGGTTGTGGGTACTTGTTAGAACCGCCTCATTGAGGCGGTTCTAACGAGCACCCACAACTTATGTTTACAGTATTTTTAAGAAAAGTATCACGAATTTTCCACAGAAATGTAGCCATTTGGGAGATGTAAAAATATGCACTATGTCGCACGGGTGTGTTATCGAAATGTAAGACAGTCAAAATATTACAAAAAACACGCCTAAACAAATACATTGTAACCTTTATCGCCGAAAAAATATGAAAATTTTAAGATGAAAAATTGATATTTTTCTATTTTTCTTATTTCTGCCCAAAATATAGAGTGTGGGTACTCGTTAGAACCGCCTCATCGAGACAGTTCTAACGAGTACCCACAATCTATATTTTAGAGCAGAAATAAGAAAAATAAGGTTAACCCCTGTAAACCCCAGTTTCTCTATATAACGTGGGGTGTAGGGGTGGGTTCATTTCACGGACTTGTTCATGTGATGTTAGGTTACAACGGAAGATACAAATAATATCGCGTCTGCCAGATAGTTTCTTACGCTTAAAGAGAACTTCCAGCTATATAATATTTGATAAAGCTTTTCAGCTTATGTGATGTGTCATTGAAGTTGACTATGATATATGAGCCCCCGCCAAGCGAATTTGTGTCTTCGAGAATTCCGTCATTACACATTTTAACTGCGCATGCCCAGCCATTCAGAGGGGCCAGGGATATGGCTTTCTCTCTGAAGGTTCCTCTTGATTCACTGCTTGTATGAGCGAGCAGCGAAGGTTCTGGCGAGACTGCGCGGATGCGCAGGCTCGCCTGAACCTTTGCTGCTCGCATAGGCGATAAGTACCAAAATCGCTTGACGGGGCCCATATATTTTCAGCTGAAGTAATGTGGGATATCATTTTAGCTGTCCGGCCCTGCCCATCGGGGCTTGCAGAAATAGATTGGGCCGCATGCTGCTGCCAGGCAGAGCTGAAACCGACCGCACACGAGTACTGATAAACCACTTAGAGTTTCTTAGCCTGCCCAGAAAAAGTGGTGCAAGTTGGACCGTCCATGCATGTAAACCCTATTGGTTTCATTGGTCGACAGGGCTTGAGATGTCATTTCATCTGAATGTCGGGTAAAAGTCCCACAAAATCGGAAGCAACGTGTCCAAAATGACCTATACAGTGTTGACGGGGACGTTAAACCTCAAATCAAACAAACAAAAATTATTTCAGCTGAATGTGATATATCATTTCAGTTGAATATCTAGATGATATTTACTTTTTATGAGGTGGATACCAAAATATTTCATCGAGTGTGTTGAAAACATCCATATTTTCACGAGTGCGAAGCACGAGATGAAATATTTTTGGTATCCGCCGAAAAAAAGGTAAAATTTTCCTCTTTTTTTTTAATTTATAAGGGCACTTACAGTAATTGATCAATCTTATCGTACGTCACAATTTAGATCTTGATATGACGTCACAACTGTCAGTTTCAAAACATAAACAGATCGCCATTTTGAATACAACGTTCAAAGAGTGCTTTTCAAGCTATTTTACAGAATTATATTTCCGATAACATATGACTTTTGGCGAGAAAAAAAGCAGTCCGGGCTGCTACTGTGAAAATAACAAGGTTATGTTGTTTTTCACAGTGTGGAAATATCATTTTTATTTGTTTCAGATATGCATTTATTTCACTGCAAAGTATAACATGAATTAGTGCTACTGAGAGGGAATTGTAAGTGATATGGGCCACGTTCTTAGAAAACCTGTCTTTGAAGTGTTTTGACAAGACATACATTGGCCTGTGTCACTTTCAAAACATTTATGTCTACAAACGACACATTAGGAATATATGTCCATGTGAAATTAGGTGTCCAACATAGTGTCAGAAATGATAAATGGTAGAAATTGTAACATCTTTCTTAAATCTGTAATAATACCATTAGAGACCGACAGATCCAAATCTACAAGAAGTACTCGCACACGACAGTGATCCTGGGTCTGTCAGTCTATGGGTTTATTTCATTAAATAGAAGTATGGAAGAACTGTTGTTGCTACTAAAACACTGAAAATAGATGGACCCATAAATTATAAAAGCTTCAGATCGGGTTGAGAGGAGAGTAAAGGTTATGTTAATTTAACCCTTCTCTTGCTGAATATTCATATTAGCCACACCCATTTCTGACTTTGAACCAATCAGATTACTTGATGTAATTTATTCCTACAAATTCATAAATTGAATGTCAAACAGTGTAGATCCTGATCAGATGGCTTCTTCAGAGCCATCTGATCTGGATCTACACTGTTTCCAAAGATAGGAGATATCGTGAACAGCAAGATAAGGGTTAATTTAAGGACAGCGAAGTTGTTTTCATGCATTACCAGATAAGGATACTTGACACAGTGAACATAAATTATAATATCAGAGTTTGAATACCACCCTGTTTTCCTTACCAGCCTATGCACTATTGTTTATTTGAAATACATGCCGCTAGACAGGTTTTAGTGTAGACGATGAAGCTTTTAGTACTCGACACGAGTATTTGCCTTTATATAGACCTTTAATCTTAACCATATTTTTACGATGTATCATGGTCTGACCGACAACATGTCTCAAGGCCCCCGCCCATAGGGGCTGGAAGAAATATATGGGCTGCATGATGCTTCCACGCAGAGCTGAATCCGGCCCGCACACTAGTACTGGTAGACCGCTTAGAGGATCTAAGTCTGTCCAGGACCGTGGTGCGAGGCGGACCGTCCATGCTAATAACCCTATTGGTTTCATTGGGCGACAGGGCTTGAGATGTCTTTTCATCTCAATGTCGGGTAAAAGTCCCACAAAATTGGAAGCAACGTCTCCAAAATAACCTTTACAGTGTTGACGGGGACGTTAAACCTCAAATCAAACAAAACAAAAAACAACATGTCTCAAGTATCAGTTTGAGAGCGGAATATACTACTACCCTGCAGGCACATGACGTAATTGTGACGTCACATCAACGTCGGGGCAAGGTCATGACGTTTATGCAACATCACATCAACGTCGGTGCAACGTCGTGACGTTGCACCGACGTTGATTTGACGTTGCCCTAGCGACGTGTGCCTGCTGGGTAGGAAATGAATGTTAAGCTGGCGAGTGTACTTACATGCGGAATTTAAATCAAACTGACGTATTGAGTTTAAAACTTATGCGGGTATAGGCAAGGCCCATATTTAACTCAAGGACTGCACGACCAGAACATGAATGGATGATTTTTTAACTTTAAAGTCCCACAACTACTGCATCAATACCTGTTCACTTCTACACTGATTCCCATTCTGGTTGTTATTGTCAAAGTAATGAACATTTTAAGTGATCAACATAGTTTTGAAAACCTAAACCTAAAATCAAACAAACAAACAAGACACCAAAGGGAAAGAAACAAGGGCATGAACTAACTAAACCCTAATGAAAACATCAATAGCGGAAAGCATAGAGCACGGTTACTTTCCCACCAAATGGCCAATAAATAAGAAAGAAGTCTATGCGATGTAGCGTTTGTATCAACCAGTCTACTCGGGTGGGTAAGAGCCCTGAAACTCCAAATCGGAAGCGTAGCAGGCAACGTTTTTGAATAGGTAAACAAACTCTTAAACTGTCAATGTGAATGTAGCAGAAATTGATTTTATAAAATAATGTAACCAAGTTAAAAAAACGCAGATCCTTTAAGAAGAATTGGACCACCTTCGGGGGAGGCAACTCCTGCAAAAGTATTTTTCTCTCCCATGTCAATAGGACCAACGCTTAAAGAAAAGAATTTGCTCCTGTGGAGCAAATTCTTTCCTTTTCAGAGTAGACCCGTTTTCAGTGGGACAGGGCTTATAGAAAAGCGAACAGGAGTGAGTGAGTGAGTGTTAGAGTTTTACGTCCCACCAACAGATAAGGTCATACGGAGACGGGACCCTGGTTAAAAAACTCATCCTGCGATCCCTGGTTTACAAGGCGAGTAGCGTAACCATTTCACCACGGAGGCTTCTAGAAAGCGATCAGGAAGTTCCGAAAGTTGTCTGCCCTTGAAAAATGCCGAAAATATCTGCCAGGTGTTTTCAATTCCCCTTAAGTGCCAAGATGGGTGCACTTTCAAATGACAACTTCTATAAGTGCCAATCCCAAATTTAGCAGATGCCATTTTCGAAATCATCAGACCCTAAAAGTGCCAATGCCAATAGTAGCAGATAACATTTCAAAATTATCAAAATATTCCAAACGGTTTACAATGTTAGATAATCATAAAAGTTTTAAAATTTACTTCTTTTTCCTAGTTGAGGCTATTCTAATAGAAATCTGACATTTTCAGGCCCGTGAACCTACACTGATCAACATATTCTTGCTTCCGCGTTCGTGTTAATACCAGAATGCAGAGTTTCAAAATGACTAACAGCTCAGAGACCCCACTACAGCCCCTTTCACAAACAGGAAGTAACTATGATCGTAAAAGCTATGTGAAGCGATTGAAACATTGCATATTTCAGCCTTGTATACACACTTTGAGATCTCCAGCTATTCTAGTTCTTGCTAAATCTTTGACGAAAATCAATTCATAAAATTGAACGGTTTAAGTGTTACGACCATTTCCATATTTCCACACTGTTGGCCTCGACGAGGCTATTATAGAACTCTGGCATTATATATAACTGGTAGGGTTTTACAAACACCCCAGAATAACCAATATATTCCAGGCGGTTAAGTCGCGGTGAGCATTTTCGCTGACTAACCATGGATCTCAGGATGGACGGATCTTCGGACGGACGGACACAAAAGGTGATTGTAGGCCACCCCATTACGTGAACAAGTCCGTGAAATGAAGACCCCCCCCCCCCTACACCCCACTTTATATAGAGAAAACTAGGGTTTACGGGGATATACATTAGTTTTCTTATTTTTGCTCCAAGACATAGATTGTGGGTACTCGTTAGAACCGCCTCATTGAGGCGGTTCTAACGAGCACCCACAACCTATGTTTGCAGTATTTTTAAGAAAAATTTCACAGATTTTCATCAGAAAAAATCGCCATTATGGAGATGTGACAAAATGCACTATGTCGCACGGGTGTGTTATCGTAATGCTTTGAAAGTCAACCTTGTCCGTCGATTTTATGCGGGCCGTGCAATCGAGTCGCATTAAAATCGCGTAAGATAATACATAGAAACTAGAACTATAGGCGACTGATTTCACGATATTTATACTTCTTTACCAAGAAAGTTTCGACCAACTTATCAATTTATCTATGATTTTCCTGGTCTAAAACCCCAGTTTTTTTGAAAGTTGATACTTGTATCAGGTATTTCCGGCACTGGACAAAAGCACATTGCTTCCGCGGCGAACATACATTTAATACAAATAGTCCTTAAGACCCAACATAACAGTACTGGGATGAGCATGGAACTTTGGAAAAGTTCGAAATACTTAACATGTTAATTAACTTTAACAAATAAATTGGCACAGAAATACGAGTTCTGGAAAGAAAACAATACTCCGGGACTAATTTCCTCCGCGCTTCCATTTCTGTCTAGTTCATTTTCATGCTGGCAAAAAGTGTACATGTAGATCCTGGCGAGACTGCTCGTTACGTGCCGCCTTATCTGAAGCTACAAGGTTTGCGTTGGTACAATGTGTTTGCGCCTCGGTAACTGCACCGGTCTACAGGGTTAAAGGAGTTAGATAGCGTGTGATTATCAGTAAACAACCCGTTACAGACCGACATCGAACACAGTTATTCACCCACTTCGAGAGCTTTAATTACAAAATATGTGTTGTCAAGTTTATTCTATAAGCTGTGACTTTCAAATCAAGTCCCGTATCTTAAGCAAACAGTGAAGACAGCGATCAGACGTCACATTCTGTGGCCTCTAATCAGAGTCAAGTTAACTGTTTCCGAATGTCACAGTATTGAAACAATTGGCATTTATGGGTTTTGTAGCGCCCTGTCGCAATCACTATTTAGGTCAATTTGGGACGTTGCTTCCAATTTTGTTGGACTTTTGCCCGACACTGAGATTAAATGACATCTCAGGCCTTACCAAAAAGCTTCCATGCATTGGACGTTCTGACTCTAACCACTGCCTGGGCAGGCTTTCCCCTTCTAAGCAGTTTAGCGTGGAAGCATCATGCAGCCCAATATATTTTTCCAAGCCCCGTTGGGCGGGGGCGAGGCATTTATTGGAAAATATTTTTAGAATCCGTTTCAATACCAGGAATAAACGTGTTTTCATTCGCCTTTGGTAAGACGAATCAGTCACGGTTCGCTAAACGCGTCGTCTGGTCAGGGTTAAAATGTCTAAATTATATGGTAAAAAATTGACCCTTTTTCAAGTTATTCTCCTTTTTATGTTCCCAGTCCGAAGGAACATGGCTCCAAGTGGCAACACAACATGTGTGCAACGTCGTATCAACTCGACGTTGATGCGACGTTACTTAGACGTTATGTGCCCTCTGTGAGAACTTGTCTTTAAGAATATGCACAGAATGTACTGAGTTAATTTTGAAATTTATGTTATTCAACCATGAAAACTTGAGCAAATAGGTATATCTTTCTTCTTTTTTTTTCGTCGAATACGGTATAAATTCTATTTCAACCCTCAATAACGGCCCCCGCCCATCGGGGCTTGAAGAAATAGATGGGCTGCATGATGCTTCCACGCAGAGCTGAAACCGACTCGCACACGAGTACTGGTAAACCGCTAAGAGGATCTAAGCCTGTCCAGGCAAAGCGGTGCGAGTCGGCCCGTCCATGTTAATAAACCCTATTGGTTCATTGGGTGACAGGGCTTGAGATGCCATTTCATCTCAAGGTCGGGTAAGAGCTCCACAAAATTGGCAGCAAGGTCTCCAAAATGACCTTTACAGTGTTGACGGGGACGTTAAATCTCAAATCAAACAAACAAACAAAAAACCCTCAGTAAATATCTAGAGAACTGCTTGATCTAGTACTGACATTGTGGTCAGGGTAATTATACCTAAAAAGGGCTTGAAGAAATATATGGGCTGCATGATGCTTCCACGCAGAGCTCAATCCGACCCGCACACGAGTACTGGTAAACGACTTAGAGGATCTAAGCCTGACCAGGCAAAGCGGTGCGTACGAGTCGGACCGTCCATGCTTATAAACTCTGTTGGTTTCATTGGGCGACAGGGCTTGAGATGCCATTTCATCTCAATGTCGGGTAAAAGTCCCACAAAATTGGAAACAACGTCTCCAAAATGACTTTTACAGTGTTGACGGGGACGTTAAATATCAGATCAAACAAACAAACAAAAAGCCCTCAATAAATATCTAGAGAACTGCTTGATCTAGTACCGACATTGTGGTCATGATAATTTTACCTAAAAAGGGCTTGAAGAAATAAATGGACCGGACTGCATGATGCTTCCATGCAGAGCTGAATCCGACCCGCACACGAGTACTGGTAAACCGCTTAGGGGATCTAAGCCTGACCAGGCAAAGCGGTGCGTACGAGTCGGACCGTCCATGATTATAAACTTTATTGGTTTCATTTGGCGACAGGGCTTGAGATGCCATTTCATCTCAATGTCGGGTAAAAGTCCCACAAAATTGGAAGTAACGTCTCCAAAATTATCTTTACAGTGTTGACGGGGAAGTAAAATATCAAATCAAACAAACAAACAAACATTTAAACTCTCAATATCTAGAGAACTGCTTGATCTAGTACCGACATTATGGTCATGGTAATTATACCTAAAAAAAAAAACTTCCCTCAGTACTTTCAGCACTTTGATTATTTATTCGGATAAATTGTTATAAATTTCGTAGTAAATCCCATGAGTCTTTTGTTTTCGCTCATCCTTTCCGTTTGCCTTTCATTTAAAAAAAAGAAATGGATACTTCGCAATGTAAAGTAAACAAGAGGCCCATGGGCCACTACGCTCACCAGAGGTCATGTGGTTTATACCATATACAGGCAAGGTGCTCATCTTGGTCATGTGACAATACCACGAATAATGTTTAATTGCCTCACCCCAATAGAGGCTTTTCATGTAATTTGGTTTCAATCAGCACAGCTCTTTTACTGGAGAAGAAGATAAAAATACTGAATCAGAGCCATCCAAGACAAAGGTCAGTAATGACCTTGACCTTTGGAATTGATAAACTTCCATTCAGCTAACTGCAAATATCATTTTTGATATCACAGCCTACCAGGCAATCAGAAATATCCACTACTTTGCCATTTTTTCATACAAATGTCTAAGTGACCAAATTTGACCTTGACATTAAACAGGTCAAGGTCAACCAAAGGTCATCATTTGAACAAACTTGGTAGGGCCAGAGTCCCTGATGCTATTCGGTTCTTGAGAAGACGATTTTTAAAGGTTTTTACCATATATGGGCAAGGTGGCCCATATTGGTCAAGTGACCCAGTCCTCACGAACAAACTTTCGTTCCCTCATTCCATAGAGGCTCCACATGCAATTTGGTTTCAACTGGCCAAGTAGTTTAAGTGAAGAAGAAGATAAAAATACTGAATCTGAGGCATCCTGGACAAAGGTCGGAAAATGACCTTGACATTTGGAACAGATAAACTTCCATTCAGCTGAAGGTAAATACCATTTCTGATGCCACTGGCTAATATACGGTCAGAAAAATCCTCTGTTTTGCCATTTTTCCATACAAATGTCTAAGTGACCAAATTTGACCTTGACGTAAAACAGGTCAAGGTCAACCTAAGGTCATCATTTAAACAAATTCGGTTGGACCAGAGTCCCTGATGCTGTATACCAAGTTTCAAGATCATCGGCCATTCAGTTCTTGAGAAGAAAATTTTTAAAGGTTTTTACCATATATGGGCATGGCGGTCATATTGGTCATGTGACCCAGTCCCCACGAACATACTTTCGTTCCTTCATTCCATAGAGGCACCACATATAATTTGGTTTCAATTGGCCAAGTAGTTTAAGTGAAGAAGATAAAAATACTGAACCTGAGGCGTCCTTGAAAAAGGTCGGTAAATGACCTTGACCTTTGGAACTGATAAACTTCCATTCAGCTGATTGTAAATACCATTTCTGATGCCACTAGCTAATATTCAATCAGAAAAATGCACTGTTTTGCCATTTTTCCATACAAATGTCTAAGTGACCAAATTTGACCTTGACGTAAAACAGGTCAAGGCCAACCTAAGGTCATCATTTGAACAAACTTGGTAGGGCCAGAGTCCCTGATCATGATGCTGTATTCCAAGTTTCAAGATCATTGGCCGTTCGGTTCTGGAGAAGAAGATTTTTTAAAGGTTTTTACCATATATGGCATGGCGGCCATATTGGTCATGTGACCCAGTCCTCACGAATCAACTTTCGTTCCCTCATTCCATAGAGGTACGGGCCTCCGTGGCCTAGTGGATAAGAGCGCTGACTCTTAGTCATTAGGTCTCTCACCGCCGTAGGTTCGAGCCTCGCTCGGGCCACGTGTGAGACGCCAAGTTCTGCAACGGAAGGTCAGGTGGTTTTTCTCCGTGTACTCCGGTTTTCGCCCAACTCTGATTAACGATCGGCTCCATATGAGTGAAATAATCTTGAAAGGGCCGTAAAACCCAAACCAAAAAAAAAAGAAAAAAAAAAAAAAATCCATAGAGGTTCCACATGTAATTTGGTTTCAATTGGCCCAGTAGTTTAAGTGAAGAGGAAGATAAAAATACTGAATCTGAGGCGTCCTGGACAAAGGTCGGTAATTGACCTTGACCTTTGAAACTGATAAGCTTCCATTCAGCTGATTGCAAATACCATTTCTGATGCCACTAGCTAACACCCAGTCAGAAAAATCCACTGTTTTGCCAATTTCCATGCAAATGTCTAAGTGACCAAATTTGACCTTGACGTAAAACAGGTCAAGGTCAACCGAAGGTCATCATTTGAATACACTTGGTAGGGCCCGAGTCCCCGATGCTGCATACCAAGTTTCAAGATCATCGGCTATTCGGTTCTTTGGAAGACGATTTTTAAAGGTTTTTACCATATATGGGCATGGCGACCATATTGGTCATGTGACCCAGTCCTCCCGAACAAACTTTCGTTCCCCCTGCCCATAGAGGCTCCACATCTAATTTGGTTTCAATTGGCCAAGAAGTTTCAGAGGAGATGTTGTTTGAAAATGTTGACGACGCAGACGCAGACGACGACGACGACGACGGACGACGGACGACGGACCAATGCCTATACTATAAGCTCCCCCGGAGCCTTCGGCTCTGGTGAGCTAAACATTAACATCGGTCGAGTGGAAACAAATTGGTTCGGCTAGTGTATCCTTCAGGTACGGAACCCGCTAAGGGACATGTTTTTTTTTTTTTTTATAAAATGTGCGCACAAGGTAATAATAGCTTGTGCGGACAATATTGTTCGCAGAACATATAATCTTGTGCGCACAAGGTATTATCTTGTTCGGACATCATAATATCTTGTTCGCACAACATATGATCTTGTGCGCACAAGATATTAAGTTGTGCGAACAAGATATCTTGTCTGTACAATATAATCTTGTGCACACAAGATATTATCTTGTTCGCACAACATATAATCTTGTGCGCACAAGGTATTATCTTGTGCGGACATCATAATATCTTGTTCGCACAACATAATATCTTGTGCGCACAAGATATTATCTTGTGCGCACAAGATAATATCTTGTTCGCACAATTTACCAAGATCTATGTTGTGCAAACAATATTATGTTTGCGAACAACATAATATCTTGTGCGCACAAGATATTAAGTTGTGCGATTAAGATATTATCTTGTGCGCACAAGATAATATGTTGTCTGCACAAGATAAATTATGTTGTCCGCAAAAGATATTAAAAAAATTCATGTCCCTTCCCGGGTTCCGTATTCAGGATGCAATCTGATTAAATTCCGATCTAAGCAGAACTATGTACGCCGCACGGCCAGATCGGATTTCAGGATGCTAAATTGATAGATTTTATAAATCAAAGCATTGAAAGTACTTGTTGGTCGACTGTCTCTGAGTGTAGGCTGAGAAAATAGTCCTGAACTTAGACTTTTTGTTCAACCCTTAAATTCCATTATTTTAAGTGTAGGTCTGATCAGACGCCGCGATATGTTGTCAGCGGGCTCCGGTTGATTTCGTCTACATACGCTGGACGCTTAAGATGCCAATCACAACAATTCTCGTCTGCTTTGCTGTCTACTGTCATTGTTGCACACAATGTGGACCCAGATCGAACAGTTCCACTATGAGCAGTTTGTTTAGCATCCACACTGTTTGCCTAGATGCAAAAAAAGTGTGAAAAGTTAAAAAAGTCTTTAAAGCAGGCGATATAAACAATCGCACCTTAAGGGTTGTAGTGACAGCACTGGTTTGCCAACAGTCCGGAACTGCGACTTAACCCTGAAATACCAGTACTTAAAGAAAATACTGTAGACCGTAATCAAACGCCGTTTACTGTGGCGTCTATCTGGGTCGACAATGTTTATCCAACACAACATGTGATTCCTGTTCAGATTCAGACTTATCTGGGCGTGCACTGATTGCCTAGACTGGGGTCTGGACCTGCATAGCCAAACACTTAGGGTCATTTTGGTAGATGTGAAACCAACAACTGAATTAGCCCATTTTGTTAGGGTCTCTGTGGCCTAGTGGATAAGAGCGCTGTCTCTTCATCATTAGGTCTCTCACTGCTGTAGCCACATGTGAGCACGCCAAGTTCTGCAATGGAAGATAGTTTTTCTTCCCCGGGTGCTCTGTTTTTATGCCCCCGCCAATATAGTTGTCCGTACGTACGTAAGTCTGTACGTCAAGCATTGTAGTACTGTTCTTGTCTCTGCAACTTTCATACAGTATTTGATATAGAGCATTGAAACTTGCAACACAGTTCAGACATGCATTGCAAAATGTGCATAACGGAAACAGGAATCTGATCCAGCCGCTTATTGCAGAATTATGTCCCCTTGAACGACTTAATTAAACATTTGGCCATAAATGTAGCATATGGGGTTAAATAGTACAGTTCGTGTCTCTGCAACTCCTCCTACAGTATTTGATGTAGGACATTGTTACTTCCAACACAGTTCAGACAAGTATTGTACATGTGCAGTAAGGAAACAGAATTCTGATACGACCACTTATTGTTGAATAATGTCCCCTTGAACGACTTAAATATTTTCTAGTATATATATGAGGTTAAATAGTACTGTTCGTGTCTCTGCAACTCCTCCTACAGAATTTAATGTAGGACACTGTTACTTCCAACACAGTTCAGACATGCAATGCACTTATGCATTAAGGAAATAGAATTCTGATGCAACTCCTTATTGCTGAATAATGTCCCCTTGAACAGCTTAAACATTTTTTAGCATATGAGGTTAAATAGTACTGTTCGTGTCTAAAGTATTTGATGCAGGACATTGAATCGGCAACACCGTTCAGACGTGCATTGAATATGTGCCTAAAGGAACCAGATTCTGTTCCAGTCCCTTATTACAGAAGTATGTCCCCTTGAACGATTTAAACATTTTAGCCATATCAGTAGCATTGGAGATTAAATAGTACTGTTCGTGTCTCCATAACCCTACAGTGTTTGGTGCAGGACATTGAAAATTGCAACACAGTTCAGACATACTTTGAACAAGAGCATAAATGAAACATGATTCTGATCCAGTCGCCTTTTTCCAGAATCATGTCCGCTTGAACGACTTAAACATTTAGCAATATGTTTCTTGGAGAATGTTGCAGTATCTAGTTTAGTTAGAAAGTGTGCCTGTCTACTCCATAGATCAAGCAAGAGGCATTTGGCGGGGGCATTCAACACCTTTAGTGATTGACTAGTTTTTTTCCCACTTCCATGTGTGAACTAATTTTGTATTGGAGTTTAACGGCACAGTCAACACTATTGTAGGTCACAATTTTTCTTCTTAAAATATTCAATTTTTCGGCGGTAAAGTTTATTATGTATTTGTATAGGCGTGTTTTCTAAACGGGATAGGAAACGAAGAATAGTGAAACGTTGTTAATTAAGCACAGTACGCATGCGACAATTTGCATACGTAAGTAAACGGGAAGATATGCAAATTTTGCATAGGTGGGCAAAAGTATATTTTGCTTAGTGTTCACGTGGACGTCAAACGTCTAACCATCCTGTACACATGCACATATTTGCATACGCAAGTATTTATTTCCACATGATATTATAGCTGGCCAATTAGTCATTTCATTTCAAATGAATGGACTGGCACAGAATGTTGCCGTATTGCCTGAAAATTGGTTTCGAGCTGGGAAATAGCAAAAGTAAGCAGTTAAAGAGCAATAATGAGAGTAACAGTTTTTTTTTTCTTTTGTAACAAACAGAACAATGTAACCTATCATTAATGACCACATATATACGGTACAAATGGAGCTGATGCAGTAACAGGGAATCAGGGCGAGTTACCGCTAGAGAGCACCACTCGAGACTATGGTCCTTATCAATATTACCTGTTATTCCAGTCAGAATCAGAGCGAGTTACCTTCCGTTGTGATTACTCGAGACTATGGTCCTTATCAATATTACCTTTTATCCCAGTCAGAATCAGAGCGAGTTACCTTCCGCTGTGATTACTCGAGACTATGGTCCTTATCAATATTACCTGTTATCCCAGTCAGAATCAGAGCGAGTTATCTTCCGCTGTGATTACTCGATACTATGGTCCTTATCAATATTACCTGTTATCCCAGTCAGAATCAGAGCGACTTACCTTTCGCTGTGATTACTCGAACCTGTGGTCCTTATCAATATTACCTGTTATCCCAGTCAGAATCAGAGCGAGTTACCTTCCGTTGTGATTACTCGAGACTATGGTCCATATCAATATTACCTGTTATCCCAGTCAGAATCAGAGCGACATACCTTCCGCTGTGATTACTCGAGACTATGGTCCTTATCAATGTTACCTGTTCTCCCAGTTAGAATCAGAGCGAGTTACCTTCCCCTGTGATTGGTCGAGAGTATGGTCCTTATCAATATTACCTGTTATCCCAGACAGAATCAGAGCGACATACCTTCCGCTGTGATTAGTCGAGACTACGGTCCTTATCAATATGACCTGTTATCCCAGTCAGAATCAGAGCGACTTACCTTCCGCTGTGATAACTCGAGACTATGGTCCTTATTAATAGTACCTGTTATCCCAAGCAGAATCAGAGCGACTTACCTTCTGCTGTGATTACTCGAGACTATGGTTCTTATCAATATTACCTGTTATCCCAGTAAGTATCAGAGCGAGTTATACGGTACAAATGGCGCTGATGCAGTAACAGGGAATCAGAGCGAGAGAGCACCACTCGAGACTATGGTCCTTATCAATATTACCTGTTATCCCAGTCAGAATCAGAGCGACTTACCTTCCGCTGTGATTACTCGAGACTATGGTTCTAATCAATTTAACCTGTTATCCCAGTCAGAATCAGAACGAGTTACTTCCGCTGTGATTACTCGAGACTATGGTCCTTATCAATATTACCCGTTATCCCAGTCAGAATCAGAGCGAGTTACCTTCCGCTGTGATTACTCGAGACTGTGGTCCTTATCAATATTACCTGTTATCCCAGTCAGAATCAGAGCGAGTTACCTTCCCGGCTGTGATTACTCGAGACTATGGTCCTTATCAATATTACCTGTTATACCAGTCAGAATCAGAGCGAGTTTTCTTCCGCTGTGATTACTCGAGACTATGGTCCTTATCAATATTACCTGTTATCCCAGTCAGAATCAGAGCGAGTTACCTTCCCGGCTGTGATTACTCGAGACTATGGTCCTTATCAATATTACCTGTTATCCCAGTCAGAATCAGAGCGAGTTACCTTCCGCTATGATTACTCGAGACTATGGTCCTTATCAATATTACATGTTATCCCAGTCAGAATCAGAGCTAGTTGCCTTCCGCTGTGATTACTCGAGACTATGGTCCTTATCACCCAGTCGGATTTAGGGTCGATTGTTTATCAGTCTACCCAAAGTTACAACGCAAACAAGTCTTCAATGCATAAGTCCACATGATTATCGCTAATTTGTAAGAAATCCTGGTAACAGTTATTTATAGAAAATTGACGCGATATTTTTATCACGAAAACACGCCTATATAATTTTGACTCCCTTAAACCCCACTTTATATAGTAAAACTGGGGTCTACAGGGGTAAACCTTATTTTTCTTATTTCTGCTCTAAAATATAGATTGTGGGCCTTATTTTCCTATTTCTGCTCTAAAATATAGATTGATGCGGTTCTAACGTGTACCAACAATCTATATTTTGAGCAGAAATAAGAAAAATAGCACACTTTTTCATCTTAAAAGTATCGTTTTATTTCATGGTTAATACGATGTATTTATATCGGCGAGTTTTCGTAATGGATGCGTAAGAGTGTTATCTATAGAATCTGCACTGGAATCATGGCTACTGCATTGCCAGCAATAAAGACCTAGATCAGACGAAGCGTTATACAGCGTCTCATTACGATAACATACCCGTGCGCCTTAGTGCATTTCATCACATCTCCAAAGTGGCTTCGTTTTGATGAAAATACGTGACATTATTCTTATTTATACTGCAAACATAGGTTATGGGTGCTCATTAGAACCGCCTCAATGAACCGCCTCATTGAGGCGGTTCTAACGAGTACCCACAATCTATGTCTTGGAGTAAAAATTAGAAAAATAATGTTTGCCCGCGTAAATCCTAGTTTTCTATATACAAAATGGGGTGTAAGGGGGTGTTCATTTCAATGACTTGTTCACGTGATGTGATCAGGATCTATACTTTTTGCTTTAAGAGTTAAACGAAACATATTTAGTCTCAAGTCTCACTCAATGACTATTTTCCCAGCCTAGCCTTAGTGACAATCGACCCACCAGTACTCTTAGTAGTTTTACACTATTTTCCCAGCCTACACTCAATGACAATCGCCCACCAGTACTCTCAGTATTTTTACACTTTTTGCCCAGCCTAAACTCAGTGACAATCGACCCACCAGTACTCTCAGTACTTTTACACGATTTCCCCAGCCTACACTCAGTGCCAATCGATCCACAAGTACCCTCAGTAATTTTACACTATTTCCCAGCCTACACTCAGTGACAATCGACCCATCAGTACCCTCAGTACTTTTACACTATTTTCCCAGCCTACACTTAGTGACAATCGACCCACTTGTACCCTCAGTACTTTAAGTGACAATCGACCCACCAGTACCCTCAGTACTTTAAGTGACAATCGACCCACCAGTACCCTCAGTACTTTTACACTATTTTCCCAGCCTACACTCAATGACAATGGACCCACCAGTACCCGCAGTACTTTTTACACTATTTTCCCAGCCTACACTCAGTGACAATCGACCCAACAGTATCCTCGGTACTTTTACACAATTTTCCCAGCCTACACGCAGTAACAATCGACCCACCAATACTCTCAGTACTTTTACACTATTTTCCCAGCGTACAATCAGTGACAATCGACCAACCAGTACTCTCAGTACTTTTACACTATTTTCCCAGCCTGCACTTAGTGACAATCGACCCACCCGTACCCTCAGTTCTTTTACACTATTTTCCCAGCCTTCATCCAGTGACGATCGACCCACCATTTCTCTCAGTATTTTACACTATTTCCTAGCCTACACTCAGTGAAAATCGACCCACCAGTACTCTCAATATTTTTAAAAATTTCCCCAGCCTACACTCAGTGACAATCGACCCATCAGTACCCTCAGTATTTTTACACTATTTTCCCAGCCTACACTCATTGACAATCGGCCCACCAGTACCCTCAGTACTTTAAGTGACAATCGACCCACCAGTACCCTCAGTACTTTTACACTATTTTCCCAGCCTACACTCAATGACAATCGACCCACCAGTACCCGCAGTACTTTTACACTATTTTCCCAGCCTACACTCAGTGAAAATCGACCGAACAGTACCCTCAGTACTTTTACACTATTTTCACAGCCTACACGCAGTGACAATCGATCCACCCATACTCCCAGTACTTTTACACTATTTTTCCAGCGTACACTCAGTGACAATCGACCCACCAGTACTCTCAGTACTTTTACACAATTTTCCCAGCCTGCACTCAGTGACAATCGACCCACCCGTACCCTCAGTACTTGTACACTATTTTCCAAGTCTACACTCAGTGACGATCGACCCACCAGTACCCTCAGTACTTTTACACTATTTTCCCAGTCTACACTCAGTGACGATCGACCCACCAGTACCCTCAGTACTTTTACACTATTTTCCCAGCCTACACTCAGTGACAATCGACCCACTAGTACTCTCAGTTCTTTTATTACTAACAGAAAGAACCTTTGATCGTAAAATCGATAAAAAAACATCTCGACATCATAGTATTCACACTTTGAAACCTCCAGCTTTTCTACTTCTTTGTTTGTTTGATTTAGGGGATTGCTGTATTCAAAATTGTTATTTGGGGAGCTAAATCGGCGGTTTTACGGTCGGAAATTTCGTTTTACGGCGACGCGTGAGCGGAGCCGTAAAATGGGATTTGCGACCGTAAAACCGTCGATTTACCTCCCCAAGTGGCAATTTTCAATACAGTTATCCCCATTCTAATGCACTGATTCACTTGTTTGTTTGTGAGGTTTAATGTCCCCGTCAACACTGTAAAGATAATTTTGGAGACATTGCTTCCAATTTTGTGTGACTTTACCCGATATTGAGATGAAATGTCATCTCAAGCCCTGTCGCCCAATGAAACAATAGGGTTTATAAGCATGGACGGGTCCGGCTCTCACCGCTTTTCCTGGGCAGGCTTAGATCCTCTAAGCGGTTTACCAGTACTCGTGTGCGGTCGGATTCAGCTCTGCGTGGAAGCATCGTGCAGCCCATCTATTTCATCAAGCCCTGATTGGCGGGGGCCGATTTTCGACTTCTTTAGAAATCTTTGAAGAAAAAACAAAACCTGAAAATGAACAGTAGATGAAACAATATGTAGAATGCCGACTTCAGAAATGATTTTTATTTTTCTGCTGTTCATGAAAGTATGAACGCAGCCGGTCGGTAGCAAAGTAAATGAACCCCGTGTAAACTTTGCTAGAGACCCGCTGTCGTTCATACGTTCATGAAAAGCAGAATAATTAAGTTTATTTTTCATATTAACGTTCTTTGCCTCTCATCACTCGGCTAAATCAAAGCACTGAGAGTGCTGGTGGAGCGTAGCTCTGATAATTTGCGTTAGGCAAATTTAGCGTCTGATTGGTATTTTAAATCAGGCTCAAATAGATCAAATGAACATAGCTGTTTGAAGCTATTCTGGGCCAGAAGTCGTGTTAAAGCAACAAGACCTATATTGAAATTAACTCACGCTAAGGTGTAGACCCCGCAACAACCATCACGAAAACACGCCTGTACAAGTACATTGTCAATTTTTCGAAAAAAAAAATGGAAATTTTAAGAAACAAAATTGTGATATTTTCTTATCTCTGCTCAAAACATTGATTGCGGGGACTTGATTGAACCGCCTTGACGAGGCAGTTTTATCAAGTACCCACAATCAATGATTTTTAGCAATATAGTTCTACAGTTTACTTGAAGATTTCTCCTAAGGTATAGTTCGTGCAATAACTGCGGCTAGCGGAATTGTTTTTGTTTGGCGGCTTTAAAGTTATTTTATATAATCAGTTTTTGAAAAATTACCTTGGGGAGACTATTTATCTTGCATTAGACATTCTCCTTGGTTACGTCTTGACATGTGAAAAATTATCATAATTGTCCCAGCAGTTTATAAGTTATACATCCGTAATCAGTCTTTAAAAAATACCTCGGCGAGGATGTTTATAAAGCTATCTGGCATTAGACAATATCATTAGCTTGATCTTGTCAATTTACATCTGCATGCAAAACATTATAAAAATATACCCGTCGGTTTGAAAGTTATACGACCGTGTCAGTGGGTGAATTTTTTACCTTGCCGAGGCTAAAATAAAGAAATTGAGCATTCAGGAATCTCGTTGGATAGATCTGTACATTATCTATCTGCATGCTATCAGTTGTCAAAATATTCCAAGTAGATTAGAAGTTACAATTCGAAATAAATTTTCAAACAGTTTGCCTAGGCGAGGCCGTTTGTTAAGTAATTTGGCATAAGGCAATTTTGCGGGTTATGCATTGTCAATATTAACCTGTATGCCGAAAATGATCAAAGCCGGGTTTAGATGTTATACTCCGTATTCATTTTTTTATATTATTTTGCCTCGGCGAGGCCATTCATAAAGTAATCGTGCATAAAACAGCCTCATGGGTTAGGTATTATCAATATCAATCCGAATGCCAAAATGATCGGAATATTCAGAGAGGTTTGAACATTATACTCTGTTAAAATTTTTCTAAATACATGTATATATTGCATCGGTGAGCATTTATGAAGTGATCTTGCATACGACAGTTTCTTGGGTTATTTATTGTCAATATCAATCCATAGGAATATTTGAAGAGGTTTATACATTATATTCCGTTATCATTATATAAAAATAAATTGCCTCGACGAGGCCGTTTATGAAATGATCTAGCATTAAGGCAATTTCTTTGGTTAGGTATTGTCAATACAGCACAGTGCACAGTCTTTTACCGGAAACCAACAATTGCCCTTCTTGAATCAGCGAAAGGGGTAGAATCACCGTGGAACAGATTTCACGATCAATCTCCTGGAAAGAATGTTGCCTAACACGGCAGGTATCGAACTTGCGTCTGAGCTGATAATTTGCTTTCTTTATGGTCACATGCCTAGGACTCAGACAAGTCGCTTTAAACAAAGTAACATTTGCCCCCCCCCCCCCCCCCTAATTAACCCATACTCTGAGTATATGACTAGCCGCCTTTTTAGGGGACAAACATAGCAGACCCAGATCAGACGCTACAACAAGTGGCGTCTCATCTGTGTCTAAACTGCAAAATTTAAGCGTTGCTCCTTAAAATTTGACGTGCAATTGTCCAAACTCATTGACTGGATGATTCCAACTGTCTGAAACAAAGAATTACATTATCGACCCACACTGCGTACTTTTAACACATTTTAAACGAATGGAATCCTCAACCTTATATCAGTATGGAATGAGTTCATTTTAAAATCAGGGATGTCAGGTTGTGGCTTCCACGAAATATTTGGCAAAAATGGCTGAACCTTTTGTAAGTATGCAGTGTAGGTCATAATGAGACTCCGCGTTCTGTGGTAACTGATCTGGGTTTGTCCAGTTTGCCAGTTGCCAGGTTTAAGATTTGACGGTACAAAATGGGCTGTAAACTGGGTTATATGAACTGAACTATAAAAAGATTAGACTGCTACACAGTTCATCTATTTAAAATATTCATTTATTTTGAAATATGTGGTCTGTGAAGCAGTCTAGAAGAAGATTCAGCATGGCGTAATAATCTACTATGCTAACACGGGGCTCTATTTTCTCACTGGTGATTAGGTCATACGCAGTAACGCTAAAAGTAGTGCCGAAATCACTTCTCATTTCACTGGAGCTACGCTGCAAGAGCTACGCTCCAAAAATGCTTATAGGGGAAACTTCAAAAGCTGTAAAACATTTGCACACTGTTTTTCTACAAAAAAGGAATAGCGTTGACGTCACCAACGCCTGTAGAGAACCATGGTTTACTGAAAATCATGTGACTCGATGCGTTCATGGAAGTATGATCTACATTGTTCTCTATAGGTTTACATTAGACTTTACACTGAAAGCGTAAATATTACCTCTAAGCACGACACATGTCAATGTTTCCTCTAGCAAGTTTGAGGCGACTACCTTTTATGAATCTTGATTTGTTTGTTTATTAGCATGGACGTGCCGCCTCGCACTGCGGGGTCTGGACAGGCTTAGATCCTCTTAGTGTTTTACCAGTACTAGTGTGCGGGCCGGATTCAGCTCTGCGTGGAAGCATCATGCAGCCCATATATTTCTTCAAGCACCTATGGGCGGGGGCCGTTATGAATCTTGAGAAGTCTTTGGCAGGACATTTAGCAATGTAGAGAGAAAGAGAAATCTTTGACTGACGGACAAACAGATTGGCCGAGTGAGTGAGTATTTGAGTTTTACGTCTTAACAACAGCTAAGGCCATACGGAGACGGGACGTCGATTTAAAGACTCATCCGGGAGTCTGGAAAAGCCCAGGATCGATCCTGCGACCCGACCCTGGTTTACAAGGCGAGTAGCATAACCACTACACCACGGAGGCTTCTACAGATTAGCCGAGAAAGTCCAAAAATCTTTGGCGAAGAATTTAACACTGGCCTATCTGGAGAAAAAAACAACAACAAAAGAACAAATGAACCAAGATGGTCCATTATCTCTTATACAATAAAAGTCACTTTGTCGAGTTTAAGGGAAATGGATATACTTGCAGGGGAGGCAACACCTGCATAAGTATTTCTATATCGGACCAGCTCCTAAAGGAAATAAATTCTTTCCCTTAACAGTGCACCCCTTTTTCAGTGGCACTGAACCTATAGAAAAGCGAACAGAAAGTCCCGAAAATTGTCTCCCTTTGAAAAATGGCGGAAAATGTGCGAGGTGTTCATATTCCCCTTAATATTTCCACCGCTAAAGGATCTTAAGAAATATTTGAGTAAAAAGGACAGATGAAAGTTTGTGTGAGTTTTACGTCCCACCAACAGCTAAGGTCATGTGGAGACGAGACCTATGTTCAGAGACTTATCCGAAAATCTTCGGAAGCCACGGCGCCTGGTTTATGAGGCGATCACGGATAGCTTAACCACTTCACTACGGAGGCTACGAACGAAAGAACGAACTTTGAAAGCGTAGGGGCTTAATTATCCAGCATTTAAACCACTTTTATCATATATTCTAAGACTGGTCGCCTATATAGCCAATAGTAAAATCTGGTGATATATTGAGTGATAAATCACTGGGCGGAAGAGCGCGATAAATCAGTGATAAATCACTGTTTGTAGATCAGCTGTAAGCAGACAAATCACTCGCGCTACGCGCTCCTGATTTGATCTACCTTACAACTGACCTCCAAACAGTGATGTATCACTGAATAAATCACTGCTACAGCTGATCTATTTCTTAAACGTTGCTATTTAATAATAATAATATACGTCATCGGTCATAAAAATCATATCACCACACGTGTAATAAACACATGGGTACCAGTGTGTAACGTCAAGACGCCGTCGGTGACAACCCTATGATTTCTGTAATAAACCTGATTCAAAATCGTTACATGATAAACAGAATCTTACACTCATGGTGTAAGTTCCTCCATTGATTTGATGTTAGGGACATTATAAATAATTTAGACCACATCAAAGTTTATGACTCAAGACTCACGGGTTTCCCAAGCTCGGTTGTTAAGTTGGTATTATTTCAATCTTCCTTGTCGCCATACTGAATATAAACTCTGTCTTAGGAAATGCGGTCAGGGTTCGGTTATTCAAAGCTAACTAGATCCTCTAAGCGGTTTACCAGTACTCGTGTGCGGGTCGGATTCAGCTCTGCGTGGAAGCATCATGCAGCCCATTTATTTCTTCAAGTCCCAATGGGCGGGGCCGGCTGATCAGACTGAGAGGATACGCAGGCTGATTCCAATCTTTGTTTCTCGCATATGGTTAAAAACAGGATTTCTCATGACCGGACAGGACATAAATTATGCGGTACTTCTCTCGATAGTTAAGTATACATCACGTGTTTGGTGGTAATTTAAAACTTCCTTGTCGGCATTTGAATAGAATGGACATAATTTTGTGAAGGTAAATATATAGTGCAATAGCTTTATCATGTTTAAAACAATTTGATAATTTTCGTATTTCTGCTAAGGACATAGATTGTGGGTACGCGTTAGAACCGCCTCGAGGCGGTTCTAACAAGTAACCACAATCTATGTTCTTAGGAGAAATTCGGAAATACTACATACCCCTGGAAACCCCAGTTTTATAATATAAAATGGGGTTTCGGGGGGGGGGGGGGGTCAAACTTGTATAGGCGTGTACATTTCGTGATGGTTTCTGAAGTGTAATATTCCGTCTTTTAATTTGACCGTTGTTGTCAAAATAGCTTTTTGTTATGTAAATTATTGACAGACTGGCAGACATCTATTAGTCGGGGATTTGAAATTCGTAGCACCCGTATTTAAGGAGTTTAATGCACCTTATTTTCTCACACTTAATTATGATATGAATTTATTGAGAGGTCTCTCAGCATCTTGAATATGGAGTTAGAAAATAAAAAAAGTGGGGAAAAAGACATAAAAAGGGGAGATAAATGTACCTACCCTCTTTTCTCATTTGAACATCCAAACAAATACAAACGACATCTACTCTGAAACTACAAGGCCAATTGGAACCAAATTACATGTGAAGCCGCCATGGGATGGAAGAACAAACTTATATTCTGAATGTCTGGGTCACATGACCAAAATGTCCACCATGCCCATATATGGTAAAAACCTTTGAAATCGCCCGTTCTCAAGAACCAATAGACCGATGGCCTTGAAACTTGATATACAATATTGGGGATCCGGTCCCTTTCATACTTGTTCAAATGATGACATTTGGTTGACCTTGACCTTTCTTACGTCAAGGTCACATACGGTCACTTAGGGTTTTGTATGGCAAAGACAGGATTTTCTGGTTCTGTTGCAGTACTTATGACATCAGAGTTGATATTTGCAACCAGCTAAATGATCCTGGGGCCATAAGATTATATATTCCTATTTTTTTCCAAACCCGCTGTGCTAACTGATACCAAATTACATATACTGCATCAGTGTAGTCGTGAAATCAAAGTTTGTTTGAGGGATCTGTGTGATTGTCACACAAATATATGGCCAAAAGTGATTTTGAATACTGCATCTCAGGAAATACAAGACCTTGGTGTGCAACATTATGGACTTTAGCTCTGCTGAGATTGTTCAAAGCTGACATTAATATATGCGACGGCAACAAAAAAAAACAATGGTTGATTTAAAAATAATTATGCAGCAATGGTCATGCGATTGGCCTCTACTAAACCATTATGGTCGATTAAAATAAATGGCCACCAAGGGTGGGTTAATTTATGCCCACTTGAGCTCTGATGAGCGTAGTTGCCCATGGGATCTTGTTTATAACGTTGTGTTCAGGTTAGTAATTAAAAGTCGCGTAAGCTTGATGGCAAGCGTAAAACTTATTTAATTGGCGTTGTCATGCTACAGCAGCCACAGTTTTCTGCTTTACTGATAACACTTGTTTGGTTATCTTTTATTGCTTAGCTGCATTTTCCAGCCTTCATAAACCATTTATTCGATAACCAGTGGTAGTTTGGTATGAAAAGTAGAAGTAAAAGAAGGATCAGGAATCGATACAATTAACTTACTCCACCCATCAAAGACACCAAAGGGAAAGAAACACAAACATGAAGCGACCAGACCATAATGGAAACCTAAACAAAGGAAGGCCATAAGGACAGTTACTTTCCCACAAAATGGCCATATGGCCATCCAAAATAAAAAGACCCAAGTGATACACACAGTAAGTAACAAACAACAACATAAATAAACCGCCACAGAAGAACCGCCTTGGAACGGTGAGTGGAAAGAATTCCACTGGGGGGGGGGGGGGGGGGGGGGGCTTAAATCGATTTTACGTGGCCACAATCCTCGTCCTTACTTCCGTCGCGATTTAGACAAATACTTTGTTCAGTCCGCATGAAGGCCTCCTAACTCATCAGTGCAACATCTCCGTGAACACAAATAATCAAAGAACCACAGAGGCGAGACAACGGTGAGGACTCGACCGCAAGAAACCACTGAAATGCTGGAGCAGAAGAAAACCAACAGTGAGACTCCGATGTTACCATGACACAATACCGCTGAAAGACAACAATGTTCAGTGACCCTGTTTCAGTCAGAATTTCGTCCAGTATTTCATAATTGAAGGAAAGACGTATTTTAATCAGTTTACGCCTCTGATCAATCCAGCCTCCTTTTGACTGAAGGTCTGCGAAATGTGTCTGCAAACAAAAAAGAATCATTATATAATATTTGCATGGTAGAATGACGATTTTACATAAATGTTTTATAGGTTTGTTTTGGTTTTTACCATTAATTTGCTGCAGAAAAAGATACTCTACTAAATTTTAATTATCAGCATCTAATTCTCCAACTGCGGATTTGATATACTTCAGCTTATTTGCTGATTGAATGACTCTGGTTTTGGTTGATCTTTTGGCAATATGCGCAAATTGTGGTGACCAAGTTACATGAAGATGCAGAAAAGGTCAGTCGAGAGTGTTGAACCCGATGTGCCCACCCTTCTTTACAAAAGTGTAGAAGAAGAAGCTTGATTTACAAAGGAACCGTTACATTATTATGCCAAACATCGTCCCTGTTCAAATATCTGACCTATAAGGTGTCAACCTTAAGTTAACCTTTCATTCAGTTCCTTTCATAAGTACGAATGCATTTCCACCAGAACGCCTGAAGGTAGGTGCCTGATGCTCTTGTCTCTGGTAGGGCTAACCAGAGTCTAACTATGGGTTTCCTTTGCTGAAGCATTCTAGCTATTCCATGCTGTTGAGTCGTCGTCGTCTCATCTCATTTGTTTGATTTTATGTTCACGGAGATGTTGCATTGATGAGCTAGAAATCCATTATGCAGACTGCACAACTTATGGGTTTTAACCAAGACAACCAATGATGAGGATTGAGGCCACCTTAAATCAATTAAAGTGTCCACCCCAAACCCCAACATCCGTAAAACTTCTTACTGACCCCATTCCAAGGTGTTTTGAACGGGAGGTGCGAGGTATTTTGTATAGGTCCCTAATCATTGCCTACACTCTGTTTGTCAAATCATGATAACTCCTGATGGCTTGACATAGAAAGCCCTTTTGGCCAATCTGTAAGGGACAATTGGGGTGGTTGGGTTAGGCAAAGGTGACGTTTACCTTGCGTCAATAGGGCGTCCAACTGATACAAGGGTGGACGTGCCTTTAAACCCAAAACAATCAATATATGGGACAAATATCAGTAAAAGGAAGTAGCGAAAAAGTAGACGAAGAACAGGTTAATCAGTGCATCACGTGAACAAGTCCATGAAATGAAGACCCCTAAACCCAACTTTATATAGAGAAAACTGGGGTTTAAGGGGTAAACATTATTATTCTTATTTCTGTTCCAAGACATAGGTTGCGGGTACTCGTTAGAACCGCCTGATGCGGTAATAACGAGCACCCTCAACCTATGTTTTGAACATTTATAACAAACATATCAAGGATTTTCATCAGAAAAGTAGCAATTTTGGAGATGTGAAAAATGCACTATGTCGCACGGGTGAGTTATCGAAATGTGTGACAAAAGACACAGGGTAAGTAAGAGCTAGTGGCGAATAGAGGGACACTGTTATCGAAGACAGGTTATCCAATGAAAAGGCAGAAAGTAAGTGGAGGTGACATCTTAAGATGCACGTTTACAGGTTATACCACTATTCTGGGAAAAGGGGAGAAGGAAGAATGTTTAAGGGGCGGCTTTACATTACATTAAAGCTCGGTTACTATTTATTTTTTATCGTGCGACTTACCAAAAAATAAGGCACCCAGTAAGATTTCAATAGAGATCTTGTAGTGGCCAGTAACATTTACGTGTTTAAAATATAATACTGTCGATGTTAGTTTGGGAGCCTTCAGCACAAACTGGAAGTTTGGATAATGAATCTTGAAATATACAATGTATTTATTAAATGTTGATAGATTCAAGTCACTAGTTTAGAGAATCACTAGATAGTTCATAGCTGACAAATATGCTTGGTGATGTATATTCCCCTCACTAAATAAAAACCAGAAGGAAATGGTCAACAGTATTTTTTAAAAAATATATCTGTTGGCCCCTGTTATGATACATCTGTGACCAGCCAGTAAAATAATTTATTTTATGTATGTTTTAATATGGATTTTTATCACGATCTGTGAGACAGCAGGAAAAACCAGCAACAGGGTCCATAGGTATCCGAGTCCCTTGTTCATGCCCAGATTGACACAGAGTCATCAAGTTTCACATGCATGTGCAAAAATAACTGCCCTGCATACTGACGAAAAAGAAATTGTTTAAAAAAATACTAAAAAACCTCTAGAGCAAAAATAGTGTAAAATTTACCAAATTTCTGGGGGTAAAATTTCAATGGTCAAAATTTATGGTAACACCGGATGTATTTACGTCATATCATGAATTTTGGTATCTTCGAGTATTGACAAATATTTTGGTTGATGCAATAAATCAACATTCTGTTGGAAGCGCAAGCTACACATAACTAAACTTAATCCAACTATTCCATTCGCATGGGGGTGGGTGTAAAGTCATAGAAATTTCAACCCCTTTTCCCCACCAGATTTGCTAAATAATCACATGTCACATAGGTTAGGCTTCTATCTCAATGAAACAGCACAAACGAAGCGTGAGAATTTTGGGTGCATTAAATGTTTCGAAATCTGGTCCCAAATCCCGGACTATATGGGGCGCCCTTTTACTATTTATTCCCTATTTATAGATATCCATAATTATTTATGGATATCCATAATTCGAATTATGGATATCCATCATTATTTATGGACATCAATACTTATTTATGGATATCCATAATTCGATTTATGGATATCCATAATTCAGGTCGATTTATGGACATCCATAATTCGAATTATGGATATAATTCGAATTATGGCTATCCATAATTCGGTCTATTTATGGATATCCATAATTCGATTATGGATATGCATAATTCGTCTTAGCAAATAAATACAATAAATGATGACTGAAACCAACGGCTTTTGCGGTCAATTATGGCTATCCATATATCGAAATATGGATATCCATAATTCAGCCCGATCTATAGATATCCGTAATTCGATTATGGATATCTCTAATTCGAATTATGATATCCATTATTCGGCTGATTTATGGATATCCATATTTCGAATTATGGATATCCATAAATCGAATTAAGGATATCTATAGATATGGATTAAATAGTAAAACGTCACCGCAGAGACGTCACCCGCCCATCGCGGCTTGGAGAAATATATTGGGCTGCATGATGCTACCACGCAGAGCTGAAACCAACCGCACACGAGTATACTGGTAAACCGCTTAGGAGGTCTTAGCCTTCCCAGGTAAAGTGGTGCGAGTCGGACCGTCCATGCATATAAACCCTATTGGTTTCATTGGGCGAAAGGGCTTGAGATGTCATTTCATCTCAATGTCAGGTAAAAAGTCTCACGAAACCAGAAATGACGTCTCCAAAATGACCTAAGTTGTGTTGACGGGGAGGGTAAACCTCAATCAAACAAACAAACAAACTGGCAGACAAACATGTAGATACGGATGAGTGGGCCGTCTGTTTGCATATGCACATAGTCAGCTGTATTGATCTAGCGTGACCTTGAAAGTAGTTTAGGTCGTAGTACCAAAGCGTTGCTCCAAAATCTTTAATCTATAGAGAAATGGCAAATATAAATGTTCAGACTAACAGACATGGACTCCAGGAGAGTTTAATCAGACGTCCTAGGATAGTTAGCATTACTTGGTAAGCAAGCTTCGCCCACCGCGCCTTACAAGCCCAAGTTTAAATATGTCAAAAGTAAATTGGGTGAATACCTGTGGTTTACAATTACAGTAAAATTTATATTAAGACCACCTTTTGGACAGTTCAAAAGTGGTCTTTAATACCACTTTGGAACAGTCCTAAAGGTGGTCTCTTATTGGAAGACACTGGGTGTGGAAAACACGGAAACTTTCTCAATAAGCTTTATTAATTTTAGGTGGTCTTATTACTGTATGGTGGTATTATTAGGTGGTATTCTTACTGTATATAATTCGGATATAAACTGAAATTATCATTTTCAAGGAACTTCTAGGTTAAGGAGTGGGAACATTATTTCGAAGGTACATGAACCTCATGAACCTCTCTCTCTCTCTCTCTCTCTCTCTCTCCCTCTCTCTTGTTTCGTTCCACTAACGACTTATGTCGTTAGATGACGGGACCAAGCCCTGCAGGTACAAAACGTTGACTCAACGTTGAACTAACGTTGAAACAACGTTTTCAACGTTGTTTCAACGTTAGTTCAACGTTGAGTGCCTGCTTGGAGGTTTAGAGAAAATCTCGAGAAGCCCGTAATCGAACACACGACCCCTGGTTTATGAGGCGAGTAGCATAGCCACCTAAGCCTTATCCTGCTGCATAAATTAATTAAGCCAATCCCATTGCTGATTATCAGCCAATCAAAATACTTGATATAATACTTTTGTTCAATTCATATACTGCATGACGAACACTGTAGATCCTGATCAGATGTATATAGCTTTTAACTGCAACCCACAATCTATGAATGCACGTCGAGATGTTTCTAACGAGAACCGACTATTTATGTTTAAAGCAGAAGTTAGAAAAAATAGTGATTACCTTGGAAATTCAGTTTCTCTATCATTTCCGGGACTTTATTTATTTATTTATTTATGCTGCAAATTTAGATTGAAGGTGCACGTTCGACCCTATCATTGACACGCTTCTAACGAGTACCAACAATCCATGCGGAGAAGTTTAGAACCGTCTCATATACACGCTTCTAACAATCTCAGTGACGACCCCATTATTTATATGATTAATATTGTAATTAATAAAAGAATACGTCGCGTCATAAAAGTCACGTCACCAACACACGGTTACTGGTGTATAACGTCATGACGCCGTCAGTGACGACCCTATCATTTCTGTTGTAATTAATAATAGAATACGTCACGTCATAAAAATCATATCACCAAGACATGGTTACTGGTGTGTAACTGACGACCCTATTATTTCTATTGAAATCCATTTGTAGTAAAATTCGATTTTGAATCATATGATAAACAGAATCTTAGACGCGCGGTCATTTCATATGAAATTTACGAAACTCACCGAAGGCTCGTTTCATACCTTTCATATGAAATGACCGCGAGTGTACATGGTGTAAGGCCCTCCATCGATTAGATGTTAGGGACACTATAAGTAATTAATAATAGAATACGTCACGTCATAAAAATCATATCACCAACACATGGTTACTGGTGTGTAACTGGCGACCCTATTATTTCTATTGAAATCCATTTGCAGTAAAATTCGATTTCATACATTTCATATGAAATGACCGCGAGTGTACATGTTGTAAGGCCGTCCATCGATTCGATGTTAGGGACACTATAAGTAATTTAGAGCACATTAAAGTTTATGGACTGCCATCGCGATAAACCCTGTCTTAGGAGTTGCGGCTAGGGTCCAGTTATTCACAGTTAACGACATCGTAAGTTTGTTTGTTTGTTTGAATCGAGGTTTAACGTCCCCGTCAACACTGTAAAGGTCATTTTGGAGACGTTGCTTCCAATTTTGTGGGGCTTTTACCCGACATTGAGATGAAATGATATCTCAAGCCCTGCCGCCCAATGAAACCAATTGGGTTTATAAGCATGGACGGTCCGACTCGGACAGGCTTAGATCCTCTCAGCGGTTTACCAGTAGTCGTGTGCGGGTCGGTTTCACCTCTGTGTAGAAGCATCATGCAGTCCATCTATTTCTTCACGCCCCTGTGCGGGGGCCGGACATCGTTAGTTAACATACCGTTAAAACTTTGATGTTTAAGTATGACTGCCATCGCGATAAACCTTGTCTTAGGAGTTGTTGCTAGGGTTCAGTTATTCACAGCTAACGACATCTTTAGTTAACATACCGTTAAAACTTTGATGATTAAGTATGGCATATCCACAAATATCTTTGCTAAAAAAATGTGAGTAGCTTTGCTACTCACATATTTTAAGCAAAAATATCCACAAGCTACTCACATTTTTTAAGCAAAAATATTTGTGGATATGGCAAACGTAATACTTGATACTCAGTTTTGCAGCAAAAATACTAGAGAATTCGATATTAGATACTAGAGAATTAGATATTTGAACTTCCTAGAACAGTTAACAATTTAACCATTAACGAGCTCATTAAGCAAACAATTCTTTAAACAATTACCCCCCTACCCCCCCCCCCCCCCCCCCCAGGTAATACTGAAACCAGACTGTTCATGCAGCTACAAAGACAAGCAAATAATCTTTAAATTCTAGACCTATAAATTAGAGGTATAGCGATACTAAGGTGTTGTTCAGACTGAGAGGATGCGCAGGCTGATCCTAATCTTTGTTTCTCGCATATGGTAAAAAAACATAATTTCTCATAACAGGACAGGATACAATTATGCGGTACTTATCTCGGTTGTTAGCTCACCGTCACGTAGTGACGAGGTGAGCTTTTGGGATCACGTTTTGTCCGTCGTCCGTCCGTCCGTCCGTGCGTAAACAATTTCTTCAAACGACATCTCCTCCTAAACCACTGAGCGGATTTTGACCAAACTTCACAGGAATGATCCTTAGGTGGTCCCCTTTCAAAGTTGTTCAAATGGTTCCGGTCCGTTGCACATATAGGTCACAGGAGCCAAAAATAGATTATTTTCACCGAAAACTTAAAAAATCTTCTTCTCTGAAACTGCAAGGCCCAGGTCTTTGATATTTGGTATGAAGCTTCATCTAGTGGACCCCTACCAAGATTGTTCAAATTATAGTGCTGGGGCCAAAAATGCCCCCGCCCCGGGGCCCTTTGGTTTAACATAGGCTTATATAGGGAAAAGCTTTAAAAATCTTCTTCTCTGAAACCGCAAGGCCCAGGTCTTTGATATTTGGTATGAAGCTTCCTCTAGTGGACCCCTACCAAGATTGTTCAAATTATAGGGCTGGGGCCAAAAATGCCCCTGCCCCGGGGCCCTATGGTTTTACATGGGCTTATATAGAGAAAATCTTTAAAAATCTTCTTCTCTGAAACTGCAAGGCCCAGGTCTTTGATATTTTGTATGAATCTTCATCTTATGGACCCCTAACAAGATTGTTCAAATTATACTGATGGGGCCAAAAATGCCCCCACCCCGGGGCCCTTTGGTTTTTACATGGGCTTATATAGGGAAAACCTTTAAAAATGTTCTTCTCTGAAACCACAAGGCCCAGGTCTTTGATATTTGGTATGAAGCTTCATCTAGTGGACCCCTACCAAGATTGTTCAAATTATAGTACTGGGGCCAAAAATGCCCCCGCCGCAGGGCCCTTTGGTTTTACATGGGCTTATATTGGGAAAATCTTCTTCTCTGAAACTGCAGGGCCCAGGTCTTTGCTATTTGGTATGAAGCTTCATCTAGTGGACACCTACAAAGACTGTTCAAATTATAGTGCTGGGGCCAAAAATGCCCCCGCCCCGGGGCCCTTGGGTTTTACATAGGCTTATATAGGGAAAATCTTTAAAAATCTTCTTTTATGAAACTGCAAGGCCCAGGTCTTTGATATTTGGTATGAAGCTTCATCTTGTGGACCTCTATCAAGATTGTTCAAATTATAGCCCTGGGGCCAAAAATGCCCCCGCTCCTGGGCCCTTTGGTTTTTCATAGACTTATATCGAGAAAATCTTGAAAAATCTTCTACTCTGAAACCACAAGGCCTAGGTCTTTGACATTTGGTATGAAGCTTCAGCTAGTGGACCTCTACCAAGATTTTTCAAATTATAGCCCTGGGGCCACAAATGCCCCCGCCCAAGGGCCCTTTGGTTTTACATAGACTTATAATAGAGATAATCTTTGAAAATCTTCTTCTCTGAAACAACAAGGCCCAGGTCTTTGATATTTGGTGTGAAGCTTCATCTAGTGGACCTCTATCAAGATTGTTTAAATTATAGCCCTGAGGCCAAACATGCCCCTGCCTCGGGGCCATTTGGTTTTACATAGGCTTATGTGAGGAATATCTTAAAAAAATCTTCTTCTCTGAAACAGCAAGGCTCAGGTCTTTGATATTTGGTATGAAGCTTCATCTAGTGGACCCCTACCAAGATTGTTCAAATTATAGCCTTTGTTGTATTTGGTATGAAGCTTCACCTTTTTCGACCTCCCTCAACATTATGCACATTATAACCCTGGGGTCAATAATGGCCCTCCCGGGGCCCACTTGTTACTCTATGGATCAGGTGAGCGATCCAGGGCCATCATGGTCCTCTTGTTAAGTATACATGAAGTGTTTTGTGGTTATTTAAAACTGCCTTGTTGGCATATTGAATAGAATGGACAGACATTTGTGAAGGTAAATAATATATAATGATTATAAAAATATACTTTCAATACATCACAGTGTTTTAGGTCAGGGTTAAAAAGAAATGCAGGGCTCCAAAACAGTTTTCACCAACTAAGGTATGCGGTAAATAATTAAAAGAAGTTTACGTAAATTGTATTAATTTTTCGTTCGTTTTGTGTCCCTGGTTTATGTCGTCTCCTAGAAAAGGGAGAGAACAGATGCCATTTCATCTCAATGTCAGTTAAAAGCCCCACAAATTTGGAAGCAACGTCCCAATCAAAGTACTGAAAGTACTGAGGAAAGTTGATTTATGAGGAATAATTATTATATAACAATGTTAGTCGTAGATCAAGCAGTTATCTAGATATTTTGTTGAAAAAATCTAGAGACTAACTTCCCATATCACAGGCCCTGATGTATGAATGTCATTTGACGTGTTACCAGTAACAATTCTGATTCTGATTTGACAAGGTCGCAGAGGGTTAAAAAATTCGACAAAGAAAAAAAATGATTCATCGATTGTTTTGAGTTTAACGACAGGTCAACCCTAGTGGATCATTTTTGTCTTCTCCAAGAGAAAGGGGGGAAAGAGATAGAAGAGACAGTAGAGAATATGATTTGTTGTTTGTTTGTTTGATTTGAGGTTTAACGTCCCCGTCAACACTGTAAAGGTCATTTTGGAGACGTTGCTTCCAATTTTGTGGGACTTTTACCCGACATTGAGATGAAATGACATCTCAAGCCCTGCCGCCCAATGAAACCAACAGGGTTTATAAGCATGGACGAGCCGACTCGCACCGCTTTGCCTGGACAGGCTTAGATCCTCTAAGCAGTTTACCAGTACTAGTGTGCGGGTCGGTTTCCGCTCTGCGTGGAAGCATCATGCAGCCCATATATTTCTTCAAGCCCCGATGGGCGGGGGTCGTTGTAGAGGAGATGAAAGTGAGGGACAGAGGAGAAAGAGGAGAATGAATGGAAGTGTAGAAACAGAAGAAATAACAACACTCCCCCACTCTACCGTTACTTGCTACAAGGACAGCAGGTGTTGCCCAACTGTAAGTCAGTATCAGCTGGACTCCCCAGTGACACAAGATACATATCGCCGTTGCCTCACTCAACTACCCCCACGAAGAAAAAACGGAAGAAAGAAAGATAAACGTGTCTGCCAATTTCTTCATGATCAAAGCATAAATTTCTAAATTAGCTCAGTACATACCTGCTAATAGTTCTCCTAGCGGGCACATGATGTCTTAGCAACGTCGCATCAACGTCGCATTGATGATACAATACGTTGTGCAGCCGCTTGGAACTATGTTCCTCCAGGCGTCGGGACATCAAAAGGAGAATAACTTGAAAAAGAGATCATTTTTAAACTATTTGATTTAGAACATTATAACTCTGATCAGACGCCGCGTTCACCCAAGGCGTATTAAAATACGTTTATTCTAACCTGTACGGGGTCCTAAAATATTAACCCATACATGCCAGTTAATTGTTTCAATACTGGGACATTCTGAAACAGTTAAGATGGATTAGAGGCCACAGAATGTTGCGTCTGATCGGTGTCTTCACTATTTGCTAAAGTACGGAACACAGCTTACAATTAGAGCTCTCGAAAGCAGGCAAATTATAGGTCAGTAAAGGGTTATTTAGTTGGTCCCTGATAAACTAACCCTTTTAACCCTGTAGACCGGTGCAGACACCGAGGTAGAAATACACTGTATCTATGCAAACCTTGTAGATCCTGATAAGACGGCACGTAGCTAGAACGTCTCACCAGAATCTAAGTGTACACTGTTTGTCATCATGTCATTGAACTAATCAGAAATCCCTTTCTATAAGAATATATTTAAAGCGAGAAGAGTCCTGTTTAGAAACTCGGGGATGAAAGAGTAAAACATAAAAATACAATATCATTGGAAAGCGCGTAGGAAACTAGTCCCGGCCAGAGTACAGTTTTCTTTTCAGAATTCGCCACGGTCTTTCTGTGCCAATTTATATTCAATCCGTATAAAGTCCAGAAAACTGAAATATTTTGAAAGACGTTCCATGCCTGCAAAATTAATTTTCAAGAGTTCCTTTGGACTATTTTATGCAGCGAACGAACAGCGGAAGTGGAGTAACTCGGTCCAGTACCGGAAGTAGAAATGTAATGACATAGAAACTTGATTTTAAAAATCAACTTTCAAAAATGAACTAAACCGTTAAACCTCAATTCAAAGAAAATATCATTACGAGGCTCAAGTGACAAAAGATATATGTCATCTCCCCTCATTTGGTGTTGTAAGGAAATATGTAAATACGTCTGATTTGGTTTCATACGCTAGCTCCCAGCGCCCCCGCAGTCATATGAAGAAATAGACTGGGCTGAATGGTGCTTCCGCGCAGAGCGGATACCGACCGTACATGAGTACTGGTGAACCGCTTAGAAGGTCTAGGCCTGTCCAAAAAATATGGTGCTTTGTACTCAGCGGTTGGGCTTGAGATATTATTTCATCGCAATGTCGGGTAAAAATTCCCACAAAATTGGAAGAAACGTATCCAAAATGACATGAATAGTGTTGACTGGGACGTTAAACCTTAATTCAAAAACCGTTAAACCTTAATTCAAACAAAACTATCATTACGAGGCTCAAGTGACAATAGATATATGACATCTCGCCTCATCCAACCACCCCGTATGGTGGTGTTTGATTGATTGATTTGAGGTTTAACGTCCCCGTCAACACTATAAAGGCCATTTTGGAGACGTTGCTTCCAATTTTGTCGGACTTTTACCCGACGTTGAGATGAAATGACATCTCAAGCCCTGCCGCCCAATGAAACCAACAGGGTTTATAAACATGGGCGGTCCGACTCGCACCGCTTTGTCCGGGCCTATGGTGGTGTAAGGAAATAAGTCTGATTGTGGTTTCATATGCTTGCTCCCCGCGCCCCCGCCCATCACTTGAAGAAATAGATTGGGCTGAATGGTGCTTCCGCACAGAGCGGATACCAACCGTACTTGAGTACCGGTAAACAGCTTATAAGGTCTAAGCCTGTCCAGAAAATATGCTGCCTTAAACTCAAGCGTTTATTATTATTATTATTATTATTTTGAGTGGTAGGGGTTGAGAGTTAAAAAAAAGTCGGAATAGAAAAGAAATTCATGGCTACAAAACTTTTTCCACCGACTAAATAATGTAAATAAATAAAAGAAACTTACGTACATTTAATTAATCGTCAACACTTGTCGGTCGTTTTGTGTTCCGGGTTACATCTAGTGTCGTCTCCAAGAAAAAGGGGGAAAAGAAATTTCATTTCAGCTAAATGTCGGGTAAAAATTCCCCAAAATCGGAAGCAACGTCTCCAAAATGACCTAAATAGTGTTGGCGAGAACGTCAAACCTCGACACAAACAAAACCTTAGCGCACTAAAATGTGACATTTGCACACAGCGCAGACTAGACGCTGCACGTCTGATCAGAGTCTACACTGTTTGCTTGAGGTGTCGGATTCTTCTAACGTATTAATCCTTCTTACTATCAAACATCGGACAATATAGAAGTGTTAGAAATACGGGAAAAGCTGTGTGCTTTGGTGAGAAAATCGACGGTTTCGGTCGGAAAGTTCGTTTTACTGCGACGCGTCAGTGGCTTTAACGGAAGCATTCCATAATATTAAAATTTTACCACTAAAATATGAAAATTTTTCCATTAAAATATGAAACTTTTACCACTAAAATTTCATATAAAAACAAAACTGATAATTTTCGTATTTCTGCTCAAGACATAGATTGTTGGTACGCGTAAGAACCGCCTCAACGATGCGGTTCTAACAAGTACCCACAATCTATGTTTTTGAGGAGAAATACGAAAAATACTACATACCCCTGGAAACCCCATTTTTACTATTTATAAAGGCGTGTACATTTCGTGACGGTTTCTGAAATGTACTCTTCATTCATGTCCGGTCCGTTGTTGTTTTGTTTGTTTGTTTGTTTGTTGCAAGTGATTGCCCTGTCGTCCAATAAAACCAATAGGGTTTATAAGCATGGACGGTCCGACTCGTGCGCACCGCTCTGCCTGGGCAGGCTTAGATACACTAAGCGGTTTACCAGTACTCGTGTGCGGGTCAGATTCAGCTCTGCGTGGAAGGATTCAGCTCTGCGTGGAAGCATCATGCAGCCCATATATTTCTTCAAGCCCCGATGGGCGGGGGCCCGCGTCCCTTGTTGTCAAAATAGATTTTGGTCATATAAATTATTATCAGACTGACAGACAAACATGTAGATTCGGATGAGTCGGCCGTCTGTTCTTTGGACCATCCTGGTTGAAATTGTTAAGTCGGCTATATTGTGTCTAAACGAGTCCTAACAAGACCAAGTTTCCCATCGGGGCTTGAAGAGATAAATGTAGATTAGGCTGCATGATGCTTCCACGCAGAGCTGAAACTGACCACACATAAATGTAAACCGCTAAGAGAACTACGCTACAGAACTGGAAAATATGGAGTGTACATACTTTCTGGGCCAGACTTGCTAGTTTCGGCCAATTAAGCCTGCCCAGGCAAAGTGAGTCAGACCGTCCATTGCATTTCATTGGGCGACAGGGCTTGAGCTATCATTTCATCTCAATGTCGGGTAAAATTCCCACAAAATTGGAAGCAGCGTCTCCAAAATGACCTAGATAGTGTTGACTGGGACGCTAAACCTCAATTCAAAACCAAGTATATGTTACTTGTGTATAATCAGAAGATGGTTATATAAATTGTTTTTTTAGATAAACTGGAATTAACATTTTCAGGGAACCTCAAGGTTAAGGAGTTCGCACATTATTTCGAAGGTAAACTCTCTCTCTCTCTCTCTCTCTCTCTCTCTCTCTCTCTCTCTCTCTCTCTCTCTCTCTCTCTCTCTCTCTCTCTCTCTCTCTCTCTCTCTCTCTCTCTCTCTCTCTCTCTCTGTCTGTCTGTCTATCTCTCTCTCTCTTTCTCTGTCTGTCTGTCTGTCTCTGTCTCTCCCTGTCTCTCTCTCTCTCTCTTGTTTCGTTCCAACAACAACTACAATGTATTGACGTAAGACGACCGGATCTCGGTTTAAAGAAAATCTGGAGAAGCCCGTAATCGAACACACGACCCTTGGTTTATGAGGCGAATAGCCTAACCACTTAACCCTTATCCGGCTGCATACATTAATTAAGCCACTCCCATTGCTGATTATCAGCCAATCAAACTACTTGATATAATACTTTTGTTCAATTCATAAACTGCATGACAGAGTAGATCCTGATCAGATAGCCATCTGATCTGGATCTACACTGTTTGCTAAGCTAGGGGTTGTCGTGAACAGCAGGATGATGGCTAATCACACAGGCTTCTTTTCACACACGTACATGTGAATCCAGATCAGATGTCACAGAAAATCTTATCAGTTTCGTCTATTTTACTAATTGAGTAATCCAAAATCCATTTTAGCGGAGTCATCACTGTGCGTTATATCTGTTGATCGCATTCGTCTTGGAGCTCAGCCCCCGCCCATCGGGGCTTGACGAAATAGATGGGCTGCATGATGCTTCCATTCAGAGCTGAAACCGACCCGCACATGTGTACTGGTAAACCCCTCAGAGGATCTAGGCTTGCCCAGGCAAAGCGTAGCGAGTCGGCCCGTCCATGCCTATAAACCCTTTTGGTTTCCTTGGGCGGCAGGGCTTGAGATGTCATTTCATCTCAATGTCGGGTAAAAGTCCCACACAATTGGAAGCAACGTCTCCAAAATGACCTTTACAGTGTTGACGGGGACGTTAAACCTCAAAACAAACAAACAAAAAAAATCGTCTTGGAGCAGAGACCTATTAATCTGCTATGCAGGCTGGTTTAAATCTCCGCTGGGCGTACCTGGCCGGAGACACAACTCACTTGTTGCGGCTCATTGCGGTGACTCATTTGACCTACCACAGCATGCTTTGTTTGTATTGGAGTTTAACGGCCTAGTCAATACTATTTATGTCATTTTTGAGCCGGTCAGTTTACCTATACACACTTTCTTGGTAGATTCATACGTAAGAGGTTAACCAGTGCAGTGCACATTCTTTCGCCAGAAACTTACAACTGCCCTTCTTGAATCAGCGGAAAGGAGAGAACGACCGTAGAAAAAAATCCATGATCAGTCTCCACGAAAGAATGTTGCCAACCCCGGCAGGTATCGAACCGACTGAATCCGACTGAGCTACCGAGCTCGGCAACCTCTGCATGCTGTCAACATCCAAAGTGGAGAAGTCATTATAGATTATACATTATGTAAACACACCCACGGCTTTATCTTATTTATTTATTGTGCTGCAAAATTAGATTGTCGGTTCACGTTAGAGCTGTCTCATCGCTCGAGACGCTTTTAACGAGAACCCACAATCTATGGATGCACGCCGAGATGTTTCTAACGAGAACTGACAATTTCTGTTTAAAAGCAGAAGTTAGAAAAAAGACCAGTGGAAGAAATGTCTGACTCTCACACATAGACTAGTGGATGATGTGTCTGACTGTCAAACTTAGGCTAGTAGTTGAAGTGTCTGACTCTCACATTTCGCTATTTACCGTCATTTATCGTGATTATCGGACAGATGCGCACACTTCTTCTCTCCGGCTTCGTGCTACGTTTGGTTTGAGAGCAGCGTGGCATTGACTTCGGTGCTGCGTTAAGACGTAGCGTCGACGTCGATGTATCCGGGACGCGGTTTCGTCCACGAGGTTTAAAATGAGGAAGTCATTGCTATACATTTCACTGATGCGTTTGGTTTTGGAGCAGCGTGACGTTGGCGCTTCGTGTAGACGTAGCCTTGACGTTTATGTATCCGGGACACGATTGTGTCTAATAAGTCATTACTGTATAAGGTTTCACTGATACGGATGGTTTGAGCGCAGCACGCTGCGTAAAGACGAAGTAGCGACGTCTAAGAGACACGTTGTCCTCAGTGAGGAGTATCAGAGGTATAAGGTTTCACTGATACGGATGGTTTGACTGCAGCACGCTGCGTAAAGACGAAGTGTCGACGTCTATGACACGTTGTCCTCAGTGAGGAGTATCCGAGGTATAAGGTTTCACTGATACGGATGGTTTGACTGCAGCACGCTGCGTAGAGATGAAGTGTCGACGTCTATGACACGTTGTCCTCACCGAGGAGTATCCGAGGTATAAGGTTTCACTGATACAGATGGTTTGAGCGCAGCCCGCTACGTAAAGACGAAGTGTCGACATCAATGACACGTTGTCCTCAGTGAGGAGTATCATTACTGTAAAAGGTTTCACTGATACGGATGGTTTGAGCGCAGCACGCTGCGTAAAGATGAAGTGTCGACGTCTATGACACGTTGTCCTCAGTGAGGAGTATCATTACTGTATAATGTTTCACTGTTTTACGGGTGGTTTAAGCCCAGCGCGCTGCGTAAAGACGAAGTATCGACGTCTATGACACGTTGTTCTCAGTGAGGAGTATCATTACTGTATAAGGTTTCACTGATACGGATGGTTTGAGCGCAGCACGCCGCGTAAAGACGAAGTGTGGACGTCTATGACACGTTGTCCGCAGTATCCAATTGTACTTGAGTAGTATCCGAGGTGTGAGGAGCAATTTTTATCACTATTTGAGCCCCGCCAAGCGAATTTGTGTCTTCGAGCATTCCGTCATGACAAATTTTAACTGCGCATGCCCAGCCATTCAGAGGGGCCACGGATATGGCTTTTTCATCACGAAAACACGCCTATATAATTTTGACCCCCTTGAACCCCACTTTTATATAGTAAAACTGGGTTTTTCGGGGGTATACCTTTGTTTTCTTATTTCTACTCTAAAATATATATAGATTGTGGGTACTCGTTAGAACCGCCTCGATGAGGCGGTTATAACGAATGCCCCCAATCTATATTTGAGCAGAAATAAGAAAAATAGCACAATTTTTCATCATAAAATTTTCATTATTTTCGGCGATAAAGGTGGCAATGTATTTGTATAGGCGTGTTTGCGTAATGCGTCTGAAGGTTCCTCTTGATTCACTGCTTGTATGATCGAGTAGCGAAGGTTCTGGCGAGACTGGGCGGATGCGCAGGCTCGCCTGAACCTTCGCTGCTCGCACAGGCGAGAAGTACTAAAATCGCTTGACGGGGCCCATTTTTTTTTTTATTTTAAAGTAGTTTTATTGTCTTACATGATCTTGTGTCTTATAAGTCGGGTTTTCGACTGGGTGTCAATAGTATATAGTTGTATATGTATATATTGATACACGACACTTTAATAAATATTTTTGGCCCTTTCAAGATAATTTCACTCATATCGAGCCGATCGTTTATCTGAGATGGGCGAATACCGGAGTACCCGGAGAAAAACCACCTGACCTTCCGTTGCAGAACTTGACGTCTCATATGTGACCCGAGCTAGGCGCGAACCACAGCGGAGAGACCTAATGGTTAAGTGTCTGCGCTCTTATCCACAAGGCCACGGAGGCCCGTCTTAATAAATAACTTGCTTGCTTGCAAGTGCTTGCTTGCTATTATTTTGTATTTTTGCCTCTAACAAGATCGTGCAATATTCTCGAGAAAAAAAACAACATTGTATTAGTTTTGATCTAAAACACGTATCAAACCCAGACCAAAAGTCATATTCTTAGAAATCTTTTTCAGATTGTTTGAATCATTGACAGAGAATGGCTGAACGTGACGAAGTGGGCGGTCACTCTGGTACCGTACACCAAGCATCGGATCAACTTATTGATCCTTGGTGTGAAGTCTGTTTTGTAGAACAGACGAGAAAGATACACCCAGTTGCACTCTGTGTAGAATGTAACACTATTTATTGTAAGCCATGTCTTGAAAGTCACAACAAATTTCCACATTTGCAAAATCACAGGATAGTGCGAGGTGCCAAAATGCCGAAATCACAAGCTGATAAACCTGTCCGATATCTCTTCTGTAAAATCCATCCGGCAGAATTTAACAACCATTACTGTTTGAAACACCACGGAATGGTTTGCGTTGAGTGCATGAAACAGGATCATAAAATCTGTAACGCTCTGTCGATATCAGATGTTTGTCAAAATCTCGGAACACAAGATATAGAACAGTTTAGAAAGGAAGTTGTTCATGTGCAGCAAAACACTGAAAACACAAAATCAGTTTTAGAGCAAAATATTTCGGACCTTAAAATCCAGAAAGATGATTTAATGAAAGCCGCGAAAGAAGAACGGGATCAAGTCGTTGCAAAGGCTGATGAACTTTTCGAGGAAACTGTCTCTAAGATAACAAAATCATGTCGGCCTGAAAAGTCACGGATTGCTGATAACATAGCAACACTGGCTGATGAAATTTATTCATTAGATAAAATAATTGAAAATATTGACAAAAAGGCAGCTTCCAGCTTTGATCAAAATACATTCATTCAAATGCAACAAATTGTTGAAAATGTCCAAAAGCATCAGAGGGAAATAGAAGAAATGACCAAACATTTTCACCACGTTTCTCTTTCCTTTGCCTCAAGCAAGGAAATATCGAGCTTCCTGGCACAATGCAAAGAAATGGGTAATGTAATAGTAGAAAAGACACCACTTGATGTTAGAGCCATTCCAGATATAGTCTTCCCACAGTCTTCCAGACAGAAGACATACATCAGGAGACAAACAAGGGATCTGACACAGCTCAGAGCCACAAAACTGTCGACTATAAATGTCCAGGCGACTAATGACAAAGAGACTTGTGACATCAAGGGTATGGATATTGACAGGAATGGCACAGTCTTCCTCGCCGATTTTGACAATAAATCACTGAAACTGATGTCACGTGACAATAAGATAATATCATGTTATCCTCTAGACAGTAAACCTTGGTCAGTCAAAGTTATTGACAACACTACAGCTGCAGTAAGCACGGTTAACAAGAACCTTCACATACTTGATATATCTAATCAGACAAACATAACCTTGAAAAGAACACTATCTCTGAAATACAGTGTCGCTGGTATAGACATATGCGGTGATAATTTAGTTGTAACATGCCGGGGTGAACCAAAATGTGTAAAACTGATTGACTTAAATGGCAAAGAACTTTGGTCAGTGTCTGAACAGCAAAAGTTGTTTCACAAGCAAAATCTGTTTCAGGATTCCTTTGCTATTGCTTGTAATACTTTACATGGCACAACACAAGTAATAGTGACTGACTGGGGAAAAGGTACTATTACACTTCTTCATCCTGATAATGGGAGTGTAATAAAGAAGATTGATGTGAAAGGAAAAGGACAACATGGACTCACTGTTGATAAGGATGGAAAGGTATATGTGTGTTTCAGGTGGACACATGAGATATGTGTGTTTACACCTGATCTTGAAGAGAGGAAGATTATCCTGACCGGTGAGGATCTACAGGATCTTCCATTGGACATTGTCTACAATGACAGTAGTGATGAAATCTATATCAGCTATGGATGGGACAACAACACCATAGATTGTTTCAAGTTGTCTTAAACAAGACAACAGAGCTATCCAAGATATGCTCCACACAAAATAATAATAATAGATGAAACATACCGTGTGCTGTACAGAAAATAACTAAGTTGGGTCATGGGAAAATTATACGTAATGCGTATGCAAACAGTGAAGGTTCAGGCGAGACTGCGCATACGCGCAGTCTCGCCAGAACCTTCACTGTTCACGGACATAATAAACCAATCACTAAGAACATTCAAACAAGGAGCAAACGATTTAAAATTATCATGTTTATGCGAATAATCGCGGTTTGAAGCTGTGGTAAAATATAATTTTACTTGACGCGGCTAAATTGACGAAACTAAATTGACGAAACTAAAGTAGGGTCATTATACAAAGAACAGTATTCATTTAATGAAGGTGGAAATTCACATGACTGATATCCTACCAGGAACGTCATCCCGTTTTTGTCTAAAGCTTCTTCTAGAACCATACTGCATGTGTGCAGACATTGGAGACTATAGTGAGACTGCATCAGGAAAACACGCCTATAAAATTTTGACCCCTTTGAACCCCACTTTTATATAGTAACAGTGGGGTTTACGGGGGTAAACCTTATTTTTCCTATTTCTGCTCTAAAGAATATATTGTCGGTACTTGTTAGAACCGCCGCGATGAGGCGGTTCTAACGAGTACCCACAATCTATATTTTGAGCAGAAATAAGAAAAATATATGCTGCTCACCGGTATATGTGTAGGCTTATCAGAGCCTTTGCTGCTCGCAGGTATACGCGTATGGTCGTCAGAGCCTTTGTTGCTTACAGGTGAGCGCGTAGTCTCGTCAGAGCCTTTGCTGCTCACAGGTATACGTGTAGGCTTGTCAGAGTCTTTGCTGCTCACAGGTATACGCGTAGGCATTTCGGAGCCTTTGCTGCTCACAGGTATACGTGTAGGCTTGTCAGAGCCTTTGCTGCTCACAGGTATACGTGTAGGCTTGTCAGAGCCTTTGCTGCTCACAGGTATACGTGTAGGCTTGTCAGAGCCTTTGCTGCTCACAGGAATACGCGTAGGCTTGTCAGAGCCTTTGCTGCTCGCAGGTATATGCGTAGGCTTATCAGAGCCTTTGTTGCTCACAGGTATACGCGTAGGCTTGTCAGAGCCTTTGCTGCTCGCAAGTATATGCGTATAGGCTCATTGGAGCATTTGCTGCTCACGAGTATAGGCGTAGGCTTGTCAGAACCTTTGTGGTTCGCAGGTATAGGCTTAGGCTTGTCAGAGTATTTGCTGTTCGTTAGTTAGTCTCGACATTCAAGTTTTAAAAAAGATTCCAAAATATATACATTATACAGAAAAATGACCATACATTAAGAAAACACGCCTATACAAATACATTGTAGATTTTATCGCAGGAAAAGGAAAATCTTAAGATAAAATATTGTGATATTTTTCTTATTTCTGCTGAAAAATATAGATTCTGGTACTCATTAGAACGTCCATGCATATAAACCCTATTGGTTTCATTGGGCGGTAGGGATTGAGATGTCATTTCATCTCAATGTCGGGTAAAAGTCCCACAAATTTGGAAGCACCGTCTCCAAAATGACCTTTACAGTGTTGACTGGGACGTTAAACCTCAAATCAAACAAAAACAAACAAATACTCATTAGAACCGCCTCATCGAGTACCACAATCTATATTTTAGAGCAGAAATAAGAAAAAAAAAAGGTTTACCCCTGCAAACCCTAGTTTTACTATATAAAAGTGGGGTTCAAGGGTGTCAAAATTATATAGGCGTGTTTTCGTGATGAATCGTTAGAAAATAGAAGTGAAGGCAATGATGTGGAATCGATAGTATTAACCCACAGCTCCCATCAAGAAACACAAACATGAAATAACTAGACCCTAAGCAGAAAGCCAAAAGGACAGTTACTTTCCCACGAAATGGCCAATTGGCTATCCAAAATAAAACAATCTAAGCGATACATGCACTGAAAGACTAACCATAACAAAAATAATCCACAACAGAAGAACCGCCTTGGATCGGTCAGTGAAACGAATTCCACTTGTGTGTGTGTGTGTGTGTGTGTATTTTACGCGGCCGCAGTCCTCACCCTTACTTCCGTCGCTATTTAGACAAGTAATTTGTTCAGTCCGCATGAAGGCCTCTTAACTTATCAGTGCATCATCTCCAAGAAGACAAAAATCAATTAACCATAGAGATGAAACAACTGTGAGGACTCGACAGCAAGAAACAACTGAAATGCTTGAGCAAAAGAAATCCAACAGACTCCGATGGGCCCGACCAGAGACAGAGCATCAGTCACCAACCAACATCACATAAAATTAAATTAAAGACTTAGTGGTGTAATGGTTATGGACCAGGGATCATGATTCGATTCAGGGCTTCTCCAGTAAACAGAGGCACCTTCTCTAAATTTGTTTCAAACGCGAACCTCCTAATCCCTTGGACCAATTGGATTCAAACTTCACAGGAATGTTGCCGATTTTGGTCGGATGAGCAAAATGGCTGCCAGAGCTAAAAATAGAAAAACATCATAAATTTGCTTCAAACGCGAACTCCTCCTAGTCCCTTGGGCCAATTGGATTCAAACTTCACAGGAATGTTGCCTTGGTGACTCCCTACCAAAATAGCTAAACTCGTTTTGCTCTGACAAAAAAAGAAGGCCACCAAAGCTAAAAATAGAAACAAAAATCTTCAAACGACAACTCCTCCTGTACCCTTGGGCCAATTACATTCAAACTTCGTAGGAGATGATGATCCTCTAGCAAAATAGCTAAAACGATCCCGCCCCAAGTACAAAATGGCCACCAGAGATGAAAATAGAAAAACATTGTAAATTTGCTTCAAACGCAAACCCCTCCTAAACCCTTGGGCCAATTTGATTCAAACTATGCAGGAATGTTGCCTAGGTGACTCCCTATAAAAATAGCTAAACTCGTTCCGCTCTGACGACCAAGATGGCCGCCGGAGCCAAAAATTGAATGTACTAGAGACAGTGACACTCAGGTGAGCGAATTAGGGCCCTCTGGGTCCTCGTTTTTAATTTCCCCGCCAAAATGTGGGGAGGGACATATAGTTTTGTCCTTGTTTTCCATTACTTTTACTGCCTATGTACATTGCCCTCTGGGTCCTCTTGTTTTTTAATTTCCCCGCCACAATGTGGGGTGGGACATAAAGTTTTGTCCTTGTTTTCCATTACTTTTACTGCCTATGTACATTCACAAACACATACACCTAAACCTCTTTATTGCACTGTGTGTTATAATATTTTTTGGATATTATGTGGATCCCAAAAATGTATACCGTAATGATCCTAAGTATTGGGACAGACAGGTCTAAGCAAACAGTGTAGACCAAGATCAGACGGCTCCTTTAGGAGCCGTCTGATCAGGGTCTGCACCATTTGCCATTCCATCTGCACCTTTTGGACTCATTACTTGACCCTGAAATAAATTTGTTAAAAGGGGGAGTTCCAAATCTGCCCACGCACAGATTTTCTTGAAACTTCAATTGTTGTTTACTTGAGGACTATCAACTATATATATAACTTTGTTTCATTTGATAAATTACTATAGGTCTCAGGAGAGCTCCCTGGGGTAGTCCCCTGTAGAGGTCATACACACCTGTGAACTTTTCAGTCTTAAATCAATAGATATGATTATTTACAAAGTTTGTTGCTTTGATTGGCAACAGAACTCTATAAGGATTAATCAAATATAAAAAATTTAAATGTGTCTATGTCTTTTAAATTTTCTGATAAATTTATTTACAAAATTTCTTCTACTTTTCATGAAAATTTATAAAAAATAAGATTTTCATCATAAGTATTAGATGTGTTACTGATCTTGTCACCCCTAGATATTGCATATAAAATAGGCCACATACAACCTCTATATAGCAAACAAATTTCAAAAAAGTCAGAAACCGGTAACATTGTTTTTGATTGCTAGATATGGGTTCAGGTCTATTTTTGTGCTAAAATCAGTTGCAATATAAGGGGACAAGACTTCTTTAAAGTGTATTTTTATTGTGTTTCTAATGACCATTTAGTGACACCTTATCATACAAAGCTTAGCATAGGCATTTATGTAATAAAAACTCACCCCCCCCACACACACACACACATTACCCCCCCCCCCCCCCCCCCCCAACCAAAAAAAATGGCATTGTTTACAGACAGGTGTTTTGGTTTGATTTTTAAAAAGTAAGTCAGAACATACATTAGCAAAGTAAACAAGTTCAATCCAAACATTTTAACGGTAAAAAAAAAAAATCATTCATGCACTGTTCATGATGAATGTGTTGACAGTATTGCAAAAATGATAATCCTCAAACAATTATACTAGTATATATTATGGAACAATAGGAATAAGACAAGGTGTTTTGTTTGGTCTTTCTGTATATTCTAAACCCTGCAATACAAAGACACTTGAATGACCTATTGAATCTGCTTAATAAATTACGTATTCCTTTTTTTTTATTTTTGTTGTTGTCATTTTTACTTCTTTAAAATAAAACAGCAGCCAATAAATTGCAAACTGTGAAGGAACAGACTGATTTTTCGATTTGTTCTAATGATTGATTAGGCCCCCGTTGATCGGGGCTTGAAGAAATAGATGGGCTGCATGATGCTTTCACGTGGAGCTGAAACCGACTGCACACGAGCACTGGTAAACCGCTTAGAATATCTAAGCCTGCCCAGGCGAAGCGGTGCAAGTCGGTCCGTCCATGCTCATAAACCCTATTGGTTTCATTGGGCGACAGGGCTTGAGATGTCTCAATGTCGGGTAAAAGTCCCACAAAAATGGAAGCAACGTCTCCAAAATGACCTATACAGTGTTGACGGGGACGTTTAACCTAAAATCAACCAACAAACTAATGACTGATCGGTCCATGTGTTGGTAATTTTTTCTTACATCATTTGGTCAAAGAGACTCACACTCGGCTCCCCCACCAAGGGTTTCGTAGGATCATGAAAACCATTTTCTGCATTTTTCTAGGTTCATTATAACAGCTGCAAAAGTGTAACCTGCAATGTCTTAAGTCTTCAAAATAAATGCAGAGCTAATCACACTGTAACTAGTTGTAAAATTGGCATTTGGTATACATTTTCCTAAATGAAATAGATGGAGGTTAAGTAGCTGTAACCAATGCCTTTGACAGCTGATATTATATTTAGATGTTGAAGTACCATTCGCATTATTAGTCATCTGTATGCAGTACTTGTCATCTTGTTTTCTAGCTCCGTATTCATCGGATTTTGAAAATGGCGTAAACCAGCTGTTAGCTGTACTATTAACATATTCTGAACCAAAATCTGCAGTTGGCTTTATATTTTTCTATAATACTGATAGCAAATATACCATTTGCTCTTTTCTTCCTCTGAAATTGTTCGAAAGCTGAACTGAATAGTCTTCTCGATTATACTATTTCATGATACTCAAAAAATAACTGGTTGTTTTCTGGATCATATTTAAGAATATAAATAATATAACTTTCTGGCACCGATTTGCACAGCAGGCAACATTTGTTTGTGCTTTAGTTGCGAGGGGCATTGTTAGAGTGACAAAAGAGCCAACTCGCTTGTGTTTCCATTTTGTCTTCAGTAATCTGTGTATACAGCGGGCCAAAAGATCAGAACATATTGTCTGTGTTATTATGACATACTTGGCTCAACCATAATAAAACATCATTACTCTTGGCCATTCAAGGAAGCTGTGTCATTCAGATATGACAATAAGACTTTTCAAACTTTTTAAGTAGACTGCATCAGTTCAGAGAGTCGAGCGAAATTTTCTGGTTTACATAACCATCCATTTTACTTGCCATTTCAACAATCTTTGTCATAATAAGCTTCAGCAGGCTTTAGGATTACTTTACATGCAAAAAAACGCCTGTTAAGAAATGAAATATTATTTTAATAAAATCCGATTGAAATGTTAATGAACACTAAAAATTAATTGTGTTTTTGGTGTTCCCCAGGGTACCATAAATAATACAAATGCTGGTTAAATGAGCTCATACTATACAATCAAGGTTTAAACATACAAATATTCATGTGTATATATATATTGGTGAGCAATTTCTCGATTGAAAATGTTATACCATATCTACAATGGTTTGAAAAAAAAATACAAAATCTGACCAGTACTATTCAATGTTCAAATGCAGTATGTTACCGGTCTCAGATTTTCAAGAAAGTTTGATAAAATGTTCTACACATATATGGGCAATTTTCATATTAAAATGATGGGGTGACAAGAACTGCAACAATGTGAAATCAAAAGTCAAACATACTCCAAAAGATTTTATGGTTGTGAAATCTGGGGTCCTCTCCATATGAAATTGATCATGGTCTATGGAACTTCAACTGAACAATTGCAAATGTGGTACAAAATTAATCACAAATGATTACAGCTTTGCCTGAGAACAAAATAACTCCAAATTAAAAGAAGCTGTTATGTATATATACGCTTGTTTGAGGGTACCCCTACTTTCGGATGTGGAAATAAACAAAACATTGTAGATTTATAATGAAAACAGATATGAGAGTGAAATAGCTAAATAATGAACAGTCATTTACCAGGCATTAATTATGTACAATATCATGGAAATCTGTGCGTGGGCAGAACCCTATGGAAATTTACTATAGGCTGGAACTCCCCCTTTTAGGAGAATTACCGCAAGTCCTCAAGATGTCCAAATTTTTTATGACTTTTACAGTAGATTGTATAGAAAAACGACCACAAATGGCCATTTTTCTTTACAATCTACACAGTTTTGTTTGGAGAGAACATGGTTGTTTAACAACCAGGGTTTCGGCTTTGGACCCAAACAATAGTGTTATGAAGAGGTTGTGGTATATCTTCTTCTTTTTGGGTCAGTTGTTTGTCAATCAACCCAAAGTTACTAAGCAAAGAAGCTCTTCTGTGCTGATGTTCATGTGGCTACCACTGATTTGCAGGTAATTCAGGTAACGGTGATATTTATAGAAAATAGCCTTGCTATTCTTATCAATGTGAGATCAGAGTGTGTAAGAGGGTTGTCTATAGAAGCTCTTCTGTGCTGATGTTCATGTGACTACCACTGATTTGTAGGTAATTCAGATAACGGTGATATTTATAGAAAATAGCATTGCTATTCTTATCAATGTGAGATCAGAGTGTGTAAGAGGGTTGTCTATAGAATCTGAACTAGAATTATGTGTTGGGTTTGGCAAAAAGTTCAGACCCAGTTCAGACTCAGAACGCAGCATCTGGTTAGGGTCTACACTGTTTGCTTACAGTTCAAGAATTTAAGGGTTAAAAGGAGTCCGTGTTCAGGACCACAGTTCCGGTCTACACCCAGAGACAGTTGACCCATCAGTACTGTCAATGCTTTGATTAATTTTAGTTTGTTTTGTTTTGTTTGGTGTTTAACGTCCCCGTCAACACTGTAAAGGTCATTTTGGAGATGTCACTTCCCATTTTGTGGGACTTTTAACCGACTTTGAGATGAAATGACATCTCAAGCCCTGCCGGTCAATGACACCAATAGAGTTTATAAGCATGGACGGACCGATTCGCACCTCTTTGCCTGGGCAGGCTTAGATCCTCTAAGCGATTTACGATTAATTTTAGTTATGTATTGGCTTTAGGGTAATTGGGTACAGGTATAGTTGGTGCAATTTGACATGAGGATAAGGAAAGGATGAATTAGTCAATGTTATCGCATAATATATGTCGGTTTTCGCAACTTTCTCGTGAATTTTTGGCATCTCGTGAATTGCGTCCCATTTACCGACAGCTTTGTATTTAATAACAATATCGACCTCTCCGGAAAATAGCGAAGATAAATGTATACATTCATTCAGGTGTGAAATTATGGAAATAGAGGTCGCCAGTCTCGTGTCAAATTGCATTAGCTATATGTGAGTCAGTGTTTGAGTTTTACGCCCCGTCTCACACTAGCTATGGTCATACGGAGACGGGACCTTGGTTTAAAGACTCATCCGAAAGTCTGGAGAAGCCCCGGATCGATCCTGCGACCCCTGGTTTACAAGACGAGTAGCGTAACCACTACACCACGGAGGCTTCTAAGTAAATATAGTATCTTTTAGTTAATCCTTATGATAACATAATGCATTCTTTCATATCTACTTTTCTGATGAAAAACTGTGATACTTTTAGCTCAACTGAGCAGAAGGCTCCGGGGGAGCTATTGTGATCGGTCACCGTCCGTCGTTGTCGTCCGTCCGTTCACAATTTCTTGAAAGGACTTCTCCTCCTAACCCACTGAACAGATTCTAACCAAACTTGGCAGAAATGATTTTATGGTGGTCCTCTCTCACAGTTGTTCAAAGAATTTCATTTCATGCAGAACTCTGGTTGCCATGGCAACAAAAATGGAAACTAAGAAAAGACCTTTAAATATCTTCTTGTCTGTCACAAGAATGCCCAGGTCTTTGATATTTGGTATGAAGCTTCATCTAGTGGACCTCTACTAAGACTGTTCAAATTATAGCCCTGGGGCAAAACATGGCCCTATCCCGGGGCCCACTTGTTTTGCATAGGATTATATAAGGAAAATCTTAAAAAAATCTTCTTGTCTGAAACCAGAAGGCCCAGGCCTTTGATATTTGGTATGAAGCTTCATCCGGTGGATCTCTACCAAGATTGTTCAAATTATAGCCCTGGAGGCCAAAAATGGCCCCGCCCTGGGGCTACTGGTTTTACATAGGCTTATATCGGGAAAACCTTTAAAATCTTCTTGTCTGAAACCAGAAGGCCTAGGTCTTTGGTATTTGGTATGAAGCTTCATCTGGTGGACGTCAACCAAGATTGTCATTACGAAAACACGCCTATACAAATACATTGACACATTTATGGCCGTAAAAATAAAAATTTTCAGATGAAAAATTGTGATATTTTTCTTATTTCTACTCAAAATATAGATTGTGGGTACTCGTTAGAACCGCCCCGATGAGGCGGTTCTAACGAGTACCCACAATTTATATCTTAGAGCAGAAATAAGAAAAATAAAGTTTACCCCTGCAAACCCCAAGTTTACTATATAAAAGTGGGGTTCGAGGGGGTCAAAATTATATAGGTGTGTTTTCGTGATGGTTCAAAAATTGCCGCGACCAGGGGCCCACTGGTTTTACATATGTTTTTATAGGAAAAATCTTTAAAAATCTTCTTGTCTCAAACCAGAAGGCCCACGTTTTTGATATTTGGTATGTAGCTTCATCTAGTGGACCTCAATCAAGATTGCTCAAATTATAGCCCTAGGGCCAAAATTGCCCCGCGTCGGAGCCCACTGGCTTTACATAGGCTAATATAGGGAAAACCCTTAAAAATCTTCTTGTCTGTAACCAGAAGGCCCAGGTCTTTGACATTTGGTATGAAGCTTCATCTAATGGACCTGTATCAAGATTGTTCAGATTATAGCCCTGGAACCAAAAATGGCCCCTCCCCGGGGCCCACTGGTTTTACAAAGGCTTATATATGGAAAATCTTTGAAAATCGTCTCATCTGAAACCAGAAGGCCCAGGTCTTTGATATCTGGTATGAAGCTTCATCTAGTGGACCTCTACCAAGATTGTACAAATTAAAGCCCTGTGGCAAAAATAGCCCCGCCCTGGGTCACACTGGTTGTATATAGACTTTTGTACACAAACTATTAAAATCTTCTCGTTTGAAACCAGAAGGCCCAGGTCTTTGATGTTTCGTCTCAAGTTTTATCTAGTGGACCTCTACCAAGATTGTTCAAATTATAGCTCTGTGGCCAAAAATGCCCCCCCCCCACGCCTGGGCCCACCTGTTTTACATAGACTTATATACAGGGAAAAACCTTTAAAAATCTTCTTGTCTTAAACCAGAAGACCCAGTCTTTGATATTGGTATGAAGCTTCATCTGGTGGACCTCTACCAAGATTGTTTAATTAATAGCCACGGGGCCCACTGGTTTTACATAGACTTATATAGGGAAAACCTTTAAATATAGTCTTGTCTGAAACCAGAAGGCCCAGGTCTTTGATATTTGGTATGAAGCTTCATCTAGATGACCTTTTCCAAGATTGTTCAAATTATAGCACTGGGCCAAAAATGGCCCCGCCCAGGGGCATATATACTTTACATATGTAACAAAGTGAAAACCTTTGAAAAACTTCTTGTCCGAAACCAGAAGGCGTAGGTCTTTTGATTTTTGGTAGGAACCTTCATCTAGTGGACCTCTACTGTCATTGTTCAAATTATAGTCGGGGGATTGCCTCCCCACAGGGCCCATAGGTTTGGTATAGACTTATTTAGCGAAACGTTTTAAAAAATATTTGATAAACTGCTTCATTTAGTGGAACTCTACCAAGATTGTTCAAATTTTAGACCTAGGGCCAAACATTGCCCTTCCCGGGACCCGCATGTAAATCTTTTAGCTCAGGTGAGCGATATAGGACCACCATGGTCCGCTTGTTCTTATTTATGTTGCAAACATAGGTTGTGTGTGCTCGTTAGAACCGCCTCAATGAGGTGGTTCTAACGAGTATCCACAACCTGTGTCTTGAAGCAGAAACAAGAAAACAAATATATACATCACAAAAACATGCCTATATAATTCTGACCCCCTAGAACCCCATTTTTAGCTCACCTGAGCCAACGGCTCAGGATGAGCTATTGTGATCGGTCACCGTCCGTCCGTCCGTCCATCGTCGTCGTCCGTCCGTCCGTCCGTTCACAGTTTCTTTAAACAACATCTCCTCCTAAACCAGTGAACAGATTCGGACAAAACTTGGCAGAAATAATTCTTAGGTAGTCCTCTCTCAAAGTTGTTCAAAGAATTCAATTCCATGCAGAACTCTGGTTGCCATGGCAACAAAAAGAGAAAGATAGGAGAAAACCTTTAAAAATCTTCTTGTATGAAACCAGAAGGCCCAGGCCATTGATATCAGGTATGAAGCTTCTTCTAGTGGACATCTACCAAGGTTGTTCAAATTATAGCCTTGGGGCAAAAAATGGCCCCAGGGCAGGGCCCACTGGTTTTACATAGGGGTATATAGGGAAAACCTTTAAAAATCTTCTTGTCTGAAACAAAAAGGCCCAGGTCTTTGATATTTGGTATGAAGCTTCATCTAGTAGACCTCTACCAAGATTGTTCAAATTATAGCCCTGGGGCCAAAAATGGCCCCGGGTCGCGGCCTACTGGTTTAATATAGGGTTATATAGAGAAAGCCTTTAAAAATCTTCTTGTCTGAAACCAAAAGGCCCAGGTCTTTGATATTTGGTTCGAAGCTTCGTCTAGTGAACTCTACCAAGATTGTTCAAATTATAGCCCTGGGGCCAAAAATGGCCCCGGGGCGCGGCCCACTGGTTTTATATAGGGTTATATAGCGAAAACCTTTAAAAATCTTCGTCTGAAACCAAAAGGCCCAGGTCTTTGAAATTTTGTATGAAGCTTCATCTAGTGGACCTCTACCAAGATTGTTCAAATTATAGCCACAGATCCAAAAATGGCCCAGCGGCGGGGCCCACTGGGTTAACATAGAGGTATATTAGGAAAACCTTTGAAAATCTCCTTTTCTGAAACCAGAAGGCCCAGGTCTTTGGTATTTGGTATGAAGCTTCATCTAGTGGACCTCTACCAAGATTGTTCAAATTATAGCCCTGGAGCCAAAAATGGCCCAGGGGCGGGGCCCACTGGGCTTACATAGAGGTATAAAGGGAAAACATTTAAAAATATTCTTGTCTGAAACCCAATGACCCAGGTCTTTGATATTTGGTATGAAGCTTCATCTAGTGGACACCTACCAAGATTGTTAAAATTATAGCCCTAGAGCCAAAACTGGCCCAGGGGCGGGGCCCACTGGGTTAACATTGAGGTATATAGGGAAAAGCTTTGAAAATCTTCTTTTCTGAAACCAGAAGGCGCAGGTATTTGATATTTGGTATGTTTGTTTGTTTGTTTGATTTGAGGTTTAACGTCCCCGTCAACACTGTAAAGGTCATTTTGAAGACGTTGCTTCCAATTTTGTGGGACTTTTACCCGACATTGAGATGAAATGACATCTCAAGCCCTGTCGCCCAATGAAACCAATAGGGTTTATTAACATGGACGGTCCGCCTCGCACCGCGGTTCCTGGACAGGCTTAGATCATCTAAGCGGTTTACCAGTACTATAGTGTGTGGGCCGGATTCAGCTCTGAAGCTTCATCTAGTGGACATCTACCAAGATTGTTCAAATTATAGCCCTAGAGCGAAAAATGGCCGAGGGGTGGGGCCCACTGGGTAAACATAAAGGTATATAGGGAAAACCTTTGAAAATCTTCTTTCCTGAAACCTGAAGGCCCAGGTCTTTGATATTTGGTTTGAAGCTTCATCCGCTCCGGGACCCTTTGGTTTTACATAGACTTACATAGGGAAAAGCTTTAAAAATCTTCTTATCTGAAACCAGAAGGCCCAGGTTTTTGGTATTTGGTGTGAAGCTTCGTCTAGTGGACCTCTACCAAAATTGTTCAAATTATAGCCCTGGTGCCAAAAAATGGGCCGGGGCGGGGCCCACTTGTTTTACATAGGGTCAGTATACATGGAAACCCTTTAAAAATCTTCTTGTCTGAAACCAGAAGGCTCAGGTCTTTGATATTTGGTGTGAAGCTTTGTCTAGTGAACCTCTACCAAGATTGTTCAAATTATACCCTGGAGCTAAAAATGGCCCAGGGGCGGGGCCCACTGGGTTAACATAGAGGTTTATAGGGAAAACCTTTGAAAATATTCTTGTCTGAAACCAGAAGGCCCAGGTCTTTGATATTTGGTTTGAAGCTTCATCTATTGAACCTCTACCAAGATTGTCTAAATTATAAGTCTGGGACCAAATCTGGCCTCTGGGTGGGGCCCATTGGGTATATATATAGGGAAAATCTTTAAAGATCTCCTTGTCTGAAACCAGAAGGCTCAGATGTTTGATATTTGGTATGAAGCTTCTTCTAGTGGATCCGTGCCAAGATTATTCAAATTATACCCCTGTGGCCAAAATGGCCCCACCCTGGGGCCGACTGGTTTTACATAGACATATACATGTATAAGGAAAACCTTTAAAAATCTTCTTGTCTGAAACCAGAAGGCCCCAGGTCTTTGATATTTGGTATGAAGCTTCATCTAGTGGACCTCTACCATGATTGTTCAAATTATAGACCGGGGGCCAAAAAGCACGCCGCCCCGGGCCCACTGATTTTACATTGACTTATATAGGGTAAGTGTTTATAAATCTTCTTGTCTGAAACCAGAAGGCCCAGGCCTTTGACATTTGATATTAAGCTTCATTTAGTAGACCACTACCAAGATTGTTCAAATCATAGACCTGGGACCCACATATAAATCTCTTAGCTCAGGTGAGGACATAGGACCATCATGGTCCTCTTGTATGTTGTAAAACTGGGGTTTACAGGGATAAACTTTATTTTTCTTATTTCTGCTCTAAAATATCAATTGTTGGTACTCTATGGTTCTAACGAGTACCCACAATCTACATTGTGAGCAGAAATAAGAAAAATATCACAATTTTTCATGTTAAAATTTTCGTTGTTTTCGGCGGTTGCATTTACAATGTATTTGAATAGGCGTGTTTTCGTAATGACCCCCGTGCACACCATTTTTCTAGCTCTATATATAGTAGAATTTAAAGGGGTGTTCATTACATGAACTTGTCAACATGAAATACACGTCTATACTTTTACTGCCTATATGCATTCTATACGAGCGCCGTCTCAAGGATTATCTGTCGGCGTTGTTTGTCCCAGTGTTTAGAGCCATCATCCTAGATGATATGGTTTTCACCCATAAAATGCCAATGACGACAATTGTCGTCTGCCGGTTACTTTTAAACTCATTTTTTCAAACAGTGTGGACCCAGATCAGACTGCTCCTCTAGGATCTGGGTTCACGGTGTTTGCGTGTATGCAAGAGTATTTTTAAAAAGTTCGCAAGAAGATTCAGCAGACGACATAAGCAGATTACATTTTAGATATAGTTTTTCTCGGCGTCTTAAGGGTTAATGGTTATGTACACACGTGTCTCCGAGTGGCCATTTTTTGTCAAACACCAGCATTGTATTCGACACTTTCGGCTTTATACACAGCACTGTTCGTCTTAACACAAGTTTGGGTAAAGAGCTGTTTACTGGTGGCCACTTCCATTGCTATATGCATTTGTCATATAAGGGATGCCAGGCATATTGTTTTGTTTTTATTCTATTGTTTGTTTGTTTGATTGATTGATTTATGGTTTAACGTCCCCGTCAACACTGTATAGGTCATTTTGGAGACGTTGCTTCCAGTTTGCAGTATAAATAAGAAAAATATCACAGATTTTTTTATCAGAAAAGTACCCATGTCATTTCGTCTCAATGTCGGGTAAAAGTCCCACAAAATTGGAAGCAACGTCTCCAAAATGACCTTTACAGTGTTGAAGGGGACGTTAAACCTCAAATCACATCACGTGAACAAGTCCGTGAAATAAAGACCCCCCTAAACCCACTTTATATAGAGAAAACTGGGGTTTAGGGGGGGTAAACATTATTTTCCTTATTTCTGCTCCTAGACATAGGTTGTGGGTACTCGTTAGAACCGCCTCAATGAGGCGGTTCTAACGAGCACCCAAAACCTATGTTTGGAGTGTAAATAAGAAAAATATTACAAATTTTCATCCGAAATAAAAAAAAACATTTTGGTGATGTAAAAAATGCACTATGAAGCACGGGTGTGTTAAAGTAGTGATAGCAGTCCGCTAGTCCATCCTTTTGTTCATCTGTTTGTCAATCCTTTTGTCCATCTGTTTGTTCATCTGTTTGTCCATCTGTTTGTCCATCTGTTTGTTCATCTGTTTGTCCATCTGTTTGTCCATCTGTTTGTTCATCTGTTTAATCATCTGCCATTCTGTCAACATTTACATCAATGCTTACATCAGCTCAATTCTTGTGTCCACTCTAGCGAGAGTTAGCCTTCAGCAGAATTTTTTTGACTTATTTTTCAGGTGAAATAAGGTTTGACATCACATGTTGATGGTCTGTTCAGCAGACGATTCACATGTGATGACAAGCCTAATTTTTGCAGTGCTCAAAAGTTCAAGCAATGCTAGTCAACATGATCAGTCTTGTTGAATTTGACTTGGATTGAAATTTTGGATACGGATTTCATCATTTATGTCCCGAATCTCTTAGTTAAAAATTAGATCACTTATGTATTTAAATTTGCAGATCATTTAATATCTTACATTAAAAAAACCTATTGTTAATTATGGGGCTTAATGTTGTTCATGTATTAAGATTTACATTTCTAGTGTAAAGTTTAATGTAAACCTATAGAAAGCAATGTAATTCTTACTTCCATGAACGCATCGAGTCACATGAGTTTTAGTGAGGTCAAGTGACGTCAGTCCGTACCATGGTTGTCTACGGGCGTCGGTGACGTCAACGATGACTTTTGTTCCGCTGTTTGTAGAAAAATGTTTTTCAGCTTTAAAAGTTTGCCCTATAAGCATTTTTTTTCACCAAAGAATGTAAATATAAAAAAAAATAAACTTAATTTTTCAGCTATTTATGAAACTATGAATGACAGCGGGTCGCTAGCTAATTTTACGTGAACCCCGAATTACACGAACTCCGAACTTTACTTTGCACGCGACCCACTGTGTTCATACTTTCATGAACAGCAGAAAAATAAAATTCATTTCTTAAATGAATACATTGTCTCTGATTGATAGTTAGGTGGCATTAAAATATTAAAGAAATACATGGGCTGCATGATGCTTCCACGCAGAGCTGAATCCGGCCCGCACACTAGTACTGGTAAACCGCTAAGAGGATCTAGGCCGTTCAAGGAGCCGCGGCGCGAGGCGGACCGTCCATGCTAATAAACCCTATTGGTTTCATTGGGCGACAGGGCTTGAGATGTCATTTCATCTCAATGTCGGGTAAAAGTCCCACAAAATTGGAAGCAACGTCTCCAAAATGACTTTTACAGTGTTGACGGGGACGTTAAACCTGAAATCAAACAAACAAAGACATTAAAATAATTCATGGTTTCTTTCACTATATGATTTGACAACGACAACGCTTTGACATCAGCGATGCTGTTCATGGTGTATAGAAAAGTGTGTGTAATTGTTTCTTGTTTAAATTTTAGCTCTCAGACGAATAATGGATGGACACCACGAAAACACGCCTATATAATTATGACACCCTATAACCCCACTTATAATATATAGTAAAACCGCCGGTCTCGGTAGCTCAATCGGATGGGGGTCCGACTGGTGCCTATGAGAACGTGGGTTCGATACCTGCCGGGGTTGGCAACAATCTTTCGTGGAGATTGATCATGAAATCTTTTCTACAGTCATTCTCTCCCTTCCGCTGATTCAAGAAGAGCAGCTTTCAGTTTGTGTGGAAAGAATGTGCACTGTACTGGTTAACGGCTCACGTATAAGCTGTGTGGTTAAGTATACTGACCGGCTCAAAAATGAACTAAAATAGTGTTGACTGGGCTCTTAAACTCCAAAACAAACAAACAAACAATATAGTAAAACTGGGGTTTACAGGGGTATACATTATTTTTCTTATTTCTGCTCAAAAACATAGATTGTGGGTACTCATTAGAGCAAAATTATGGACATTATCAGATTTTTTTGGTCGTAAAACTTTCCTTTTTTGGTGGCAAAATTTTCAGTATTTTTGAACTGGCGTGTTTTCGTACTGAAAATCATTACGAAAACACGCCTATACAAATACACTGTAAACTTAACCCCCAAAAAAACGAAGATTTTCAGATGAAAAATTGTGATTTTTTTTTTGTTTCTGCTCAAAATGTAGATTGAAGGTACTCGTTAGAACCGCCTCATCATGGCGGTTCTAACGAGTTCCCACACTCTATATTTTAGAGCAGGAATAAGAAAATTAAGGTATACCACTATAAACCCCAGTTTTACTTTATAAAAGTGGGGTTCAAGGGGGTCGAAATTTTGTGTGTTTTCGTGATGAATGTAGATATTAGTAATAGATAATTTGTAAAGTTCATTGAAGTGAGAACAATATCTGGTCATAAACAAAGATTAACTGAACATGTTCAGAACATAGCTTTAGCGAACCCCTTCATTGAAATATGAAGAACATCTGGTCAGAGCAAAGTTTAACTGAACATGTTCAGAACAAAGCTTTAGTGAACCTCTTCATTGAAATATGAAGAACATCTGGTCAGAGCAAAGTTTAACTGAACATGTTCAGAACAAAGCTTTAGTGAACCCCTTCATTGAAATATGAAGAACATCTGGTCAGAGCAAAGTTTGAGTGAACATGTTCAGAACAAAGCTTTAGTGAACCCCTTCATTGAAATATGAAGAACATCTGGTCAGAGTAAAGTTTAACTGAACATGTTCAGAACAAAGCTTTAGTGAACCCCTTCATTGAAATATGAAGAACATCTGGTCAGAGCAAAGTTTAACTGAACATGTTCAGAACAAAGCTTTAGTGAACCCCGTCATTGAAATATGAAGAACATCTGGTCAGAGCAAAGTTTGAGTGAAAATGTTCAGAACAAAGCTTTAGTGAACCCCGTCATTGAAATATGAAGAACATCTGGTCAGAGCAAAGTTTAACTGAACATGTTGAGAACAAAGCTTTAGTGAACCCCGTCATTGAAATATGAAGAACATCTGGTCAGAGCAAAGTTTGAGTGAACACCATTCACAGCAAAGATAAAGGGATCCCCTTCATTGAAGTATGAAGAACATCTGGTCATGACAGACTTTTTGGATGAATCTTTAAACCGAGATCCCAACTCCATATGACCTTAGCTGTTGGTGGGATGTAAAACTCACAAACAAAACCTGGTCACGAGCAAAGTTTATGTGACTTTAAGTTTGCTGATAACTGGATGTTGTTTTTTTTTTTAGGTCAAAACTGAAAGCAAAGTTTAAGTGAACCATTGAACTTTGCTTATTTGTGACACGATTCTGTTTATACTTCAGTGAACATTAAATAAATTACTTTGCTCATCACTTGAGGCTTTTCGTACTTCAGTGAACGTTAAATAAATTACTTTGTTCATGACTTGAGGTTTTTCGTAGTTCAGTGAACATTAAATAAATTACTTTGCTCATGACTTGAGGTTTCTCGTACTTCAGTGAACGTTAAATAAATTACTTTGCTCATGACTTGAGGTTTTTCGTATTTCAGTGAACATTAAATAAATTACTTTGCTCATGACTTGAGGTTTTTAGTTCTTCAGTGAACGTTAAATAAATAACCTTTATTTATTAATTGAATATCTAAATAATGTATTGTAAGTTAGCTTGTTTACTTTTTGTTTAAATGAATTGTAAAACTTTACAGTCCGGGCTAATACAGCATTTGACAAATTGTTGGTATTTTTGCCCCCGCCATCTCCATGATGCTGGGGGCATATAGTTTTTCGGTTTTCCTAAGTGCATACATCCATCTGTAGGGATTTGTGTACATATGTAAGTATGTTGGTACATTTGTACATATGTGATCCTATAACCCCGGGCGAAGGCATATGTACGAGGTCCTCACATGAATAAGCCGGTGAAATGAACACCCCAAAACCCTCTTTATGTAGAGAAAATGGGGGTTTACGGGGGTATACATTATTTTCCTTATTTCTTCTCCAAGACATAGGTTGTGGGTACTCATTAGAACCGCCTCAATGAGGCGGTTCTAACGAGGACCAACAATCTATATTTGCAGTATGAATAAGAAATATATCACGATTTTCATCAGAAAAGTAGCCATTTTGGAGATGTGAAAAAAATGCACTATGTCGCACGTGGTATGTTATCAGAACTCTTATTTTTCCAAACCATTTGATGGATCTGATTATTTGGTATGGTAATAGATATAGATCCAACGTTTCACTTAGCCAGCAAAGGTCACAGGGTTTAGAAATGTAAAGTTAAATACTCGGGTTAAGGCATTTCTGCAAGGTTATAGAACCTGAACTTTTATGACGGATTTGGTTAACCCTTATCCTGCTGTTCACGACAACCCATACCTTTGCAAACAGTGTAGATCCAGATATGATGGCTTCTGAAGAAACCATCTGATCAGGATCTACACTGTTTGTCATTCAGTTGGTGAAAATATTATATCCTGTAATCTGATTGGCTGATAGTCAGAAATAGGTGCGGCTAATTTAAATATTCAGCAAGGTAAGGGTTAATGCAGTCAACTCTCGTCATCGCAAACTCCAGGGGATTAGAAAATTTACTTTGAGATAACAGTAGTTTGAGACAAAAGGAGTTGAAATCCAATTAACATTTAGCAAAATTAATACAACAGTGCCCGAAATTTAGTTTGACTTAAGCAGTTGTTTGAGATAACAGAGTTTGAGATAACGAGATATAACTTTATTAGATATGATGATAGATATGGGTTCAGAGTTTTATTCAGCATTAACCCCACCCATGCCTATGACCTCAAGGTCAAAGTCACGGACTTAGAAATTTTTACGGTAAAGTTTTTGCTCATTTTTTCTGAACTACATGTTTTTGATTGCTTTGGTTTGTTCAGTAAAATTCCTATATTAACCCTTTGTATGCAGGAAACCCCTGAAGGGGTTTCATGGCAAACAGTGAAGGCCCAGATCAGACGCCGCAGAACGCGGCATCTGATCAGGGCCTGCACTATTTGCTAACAGAATTTGCCATCAAAAATGGAATAAGAACGACAAAATAGGCCTGACAGTGGGTTAAGACAACCTTAGAGAGTGTTTAAAGTGGTCTTTAAGGCCACTTTCGAACAGTCCTAAAGATGTTCTCTGACCAGGAGATACTGTATGCAGAAAACACAAAGAAACAAAGACTGAAACCTACAAAATAATGTTTTCCAAGCAGAATTAGTCTTACTTTTATGTGGTCTTAATTGTGGAATTTCACTATATTTGCTATACTGAAGAATGCATGTTCAAAATTTCATTTAGTTATACCCCAGCTCATGCCAGCACGACCTTTAGGTCAAGGTCACAGACATAGAAATGTTTAACCTTACATTTTTGGTCAGCTTTTGGGGTCACTTTTTGTCCGTCGTGCGTCCGTCCGTGCATGAGTCTGTGTGTAAACGTTTTCTTAAACGACATCTTCTCCTAAACCACTGATCGGATTTTGACCAAACTTCACAGGAATGATCCTTAGGTGGTCCCCTTTCAAAATTATTCAAGCGGTTCCGGTCCGTTGCACATATAGGTCACAGGAGCCATTTTTTTTTTTTACTTAAAACTTAAGTTTCTTTGAAACCGCATGGCCCAGGTCTTTGATATTTGGTATGAAGCTTCATCTAGTGGACCTCTACCAAGAGGGTTCAATTTATATCCCTGGGGCCACAAATGCCCCCGCCCCGAGGCCCTTTGCTTTTCCACAGACTTATATAGGAAAATCTTTAAAAAATGTTCTTCTCTGAAACCGCAAGGCCCAGGTCATTGATATTTGGTGTGAAGCTTTATCTAGTTGACCTTTATCAATATTGTTCAAATTATAGCCCTGGGGCCAAATATGTCCCCGCCCTGGAGCCCTTTGTTCTACATAGACTTATATAGTCAAAATCTTTAAAAATCTTCTCTGAAACCGCAAGGGCCAGGTCTTTGATATTTGGTGTGAAGCTTCATCTATTGGACCTCTACCAAGATTGTTCAAATTATAGCCCTGGGGCCAAGAATGCCCCCGCCCCGAGGCCCTTTGGTTTTACAAAGACTTATATTTGGAAAATCTTTAAAAATCTTCTTCTTGGAAACCAGAAGGCTCAGGTCTTTGATATTTAGTATGAAGCTTCGTCTCCTGCACCTCTATCAAGATTGTTCAAATTATAGCCCTGATGCCAAAAATGTGCCGCCCCGGGGCCCTTTGGTTTTACATAGCCTTATATAGGTAAAACCTTTAAAAACATTCTTGTATGAAATCAGAAGGCTCAAGTATTTGATATTTGGTATGAAGCTTAGTCCTGTGGACCTTTATGAAGATTGTTCAAAATATAGCCTTGGCGCCAATAATCCCCACCACCCCGAGGCCCTTCGGTTCTACATAGACTTATATAGGGAAAAAACCTTTAAAAATCTTCTTGTCTGAAACCAGCAGGCTCAGGTGTTTGAAATTTAGTAACAAGCGACGTGTTGCGGACCAATATCAAGATTGTTCAAATTATAACCTTGGGGCCAAAAAAGCCCCCGCCCCAGGGCCCTTTGGTTTTACATTGACTTACATAGGAAAAATCTTTAAAAATCTTCTCTTCTGAAACAGCATGACCCAGGTCTTTGATATTTGGTGTATAACTTCATCTAGTGGACCTCTACCTAGATTGTTTAAAATATAGCCCTTGCACCCAAAATACTCCGCCCCAGGTTCTTTTGGATTTACATTGACATTATATAGGAAAAACCTTAAAAAATATCTGAAACCGCAAGGGTCAGGTCTTTGATATTTGGTTTGAAGCTTCATCAAATGGACCTCTATCAAGATTGTTCAAATTATAGCCCTGTGGTCAAAATAGCCACCGCCCCTGGGCCCTTTGGTTTTACATAGACTTATATAGGGAATATCTTTAAAAATCTTCTTCTGAAACCGCAATGCCCAGGTCTTTGATATTTGGTGTGAAGCTTCATCTAGTGGACCTCTATCAAGATTGTTCAAATTATAGCCCCGGGGTCATAAATGCCCCCGCCCCAGGACCATAAATGCCCCCGCCCCAGGACCCTTTGGTTTTACATTGACTTATATAGGGAAAATCTGTAAAAATCCTCTCCTTTGAAACTAGAAGGCATATTTGATATGAAGCTTCGTCTAGTAGACCTCTATCAAGATTATTCAAATTATAGCCCTTGGGCCAAAAATGCCCCCGGGAACTGGTTTTTAAATAGACTTAAATAGGGAAAATATTTAAAAATCTTCTTGACTCAAGATTGTTCAAATTATAGCCCATGGGCCAAAAATGGCTCTACCCAGGACAGACTTACATGTATATAGGAAAAACCTTTCAAAAAACCTTCTTGCATGAAACCAGAAGGCTCAGGTCTTTGATATTTGGTATGAAGCTTCATCTTGTGGACCTCTAATACGATAGCTTAAATTATAGCCCTGGGGCCAAAAATGGACCCTTCCCGGGGCCCACTGGTTTTACATAAACTTATATAGGGAAAACCTTTAAAAATCTTCTTGTCTGAAATCATGGACCTCTATCAAGATTGTTCAAGTTATAGCCGAGGGGCCAAAAATGTCTCCGCCCCGGGCCCTTTAATTTTACATCGACTTATATAGGGAAAACCATTAAAAATCTTCTTGTCTGAAATCAGAAGGCTCAGGTGTTTGATATTTGGTATGAAGCTGTGTCTAGTAGACCTCTACCAAGTTTGTTCAAATTATAGCCCAGGGGCCAAAAATGCCCCCGCCCCGGGGCCCTTTAATTTTACACATTGACTTATATACAGAAAACCATTAAAAATCTTCTTGTCTGAAATCAGAAGGTTCCGGTGTTTGATATTTGGTATGAAGCTTTGTCTAGAAGACCTCTACCAAATTTGTTCAAATTATAGCTCTGGGGCCAAAAATGGGCCCACCCTGGTACCCACTGGTTTTACATAGACTTATGTAGGGAAAACCTTTGAAAATGTTCTTGTCTGAAACCAGAAGGCCAAGGTCTTTGATATTTGGTATGAAGCTTCATCTAGTGGATCTCTACCAGAATTGTTCAAATTATTGCCCTGAGGCCAAAAATGGGCCCAACCCGGGGCCCACTTGTTTTACGTAGACTTATTTGGGAAAACCTTTGAAAATCTTCTTGTCTGAAATCAGAAGGCCAAGGTCTTTGAAATCTGGTATGAAGCTTCATCTTGTGGATTTCTAACCAGATTGTTCAAATTTTAGCCCTGGGGCCAAACATGGCCCAGTCCCGGGTCCCACAGGTTTAATATAGACTTATATAAGGAAAACATTTAAAAATCTTCTTGTCTGAAATCAGAAGACTCTGGTCTTTGACATTTGGTATGAAGCTTCACCTTGTAGACCTCCCTCAAGATTATGCAAATTATAGCCCTTGGGCCAATAATGGCCGTCCCCGGGGCCCACTTATTACACTATGGATAAGGTGACCGATAAAGGGCCATCATGGCCCTCTTGTTAAATGCCCATATTTTCCAAACCATATGATGGATTTAATTCATATTTGGTATGATGATAGACACAGGTCTATAATATTATTCAGACCTCCATGGTCAAGGTCTCTGACTTAGAAAATACTTAATGTTGAATTTTCAGAGTTCATATTTTCGAAACCATATGGTGGATTTCCTTCATGTTTGGAATGATGATACAAGTCCAAAGTATCATTCAGCTATTCCCCCACCCCTGCCCTTGAACACAAGGCCAAGGTCACAGACTTAGAAATTATTGTTCATGTATTAAAGAGATCCTACTCTCCAAATCATATGATGGATTGGGTTCATATTTGGTATGGTGATAGGTTTAATTGTCAATACCCTCACCAATGCCTATAACCCCAAGGACCCTTTTCCAGGCGGGCTGTGCTGTCTGTTGACAGTTATTGTTGCAACATGTTTACTTTCAGGGTGAGAAGGGTCCCTGGTTGGGGGCATCTGTGTCATATTGACACATTTCTTGTTTTCTTATTTTTCCCAGCCAATAGGACCCGATGTTATAAAATTGTTTATGCTCAGCTCAAGTGAGCAAGAAAATAATGCTCATAAAGATTAACATACATGGAAATGAAGGGAATTTTCTCTTCAGTTCAGCAGAGAATGCCATTAGTCCTGCTCATAAATTTTAAAATGCCAATTAACGTTGGCATTTTAAAATTTATGAGCAGGACTAATTTCCTGCTCAAGTAAGTTGAGCATGAAAAAAGTTTTATAACCTCGGGACCTGGACTTAACATCTCATGCAAATTGTCTACTATGGAGACAATTTGTAGGAGAGAGTTTGCATAAAATGTATGTTGAATCCTGTTTTCTGGGGGGAAAATAAGAAAAATATTTTAAAATGTACTGTGCTAATAAAAAGTACACAGAATGCAGAGCATTAAAGTGAGGTCTGGCAAGCCAAAAGCAAGTCTTCAGATCATTTAATAAGGCAAATTTGCAAATACTTTTGCTGCAGAAATGTGAGTAGTTTTTGTAAAAGCTTCTCACATTTTTGCAGCAAAAATACCAGTGTTAGACATTATACCTGCTTGAACAGTTAACATATTGACAACTAACGAGTTTGTTAAGCTAAGAATGCTGTGAAAAGCTGAGCCCAGGATGGTCATTATCTTTTTATAGGTTTTGTCATGCTTTGTCTCATTTTGGATCAATTGTCAGTCCACCTGGTACTAAGAACTGGGTACTCCACAGCCCCATTATAATACGGTTGTCAATCCACCTGGTACTAAGAACTGTAGCTTTACATTGTTGATGTCCATGTGACTATCACAGATTTTGACAAACTCCAGGTACTCCACAGCCTCATTATAACACGGTTGTCAATCCACCTGGTACTAAGAACTGTAGCTTTACATTGTTGATGTCCATGTGACTATCACAGATTTTGACAAACTCCAGGTACTCCACAGCCTCATTATAACACGGTTGTCAATCCACCTGGTACTAAGAACTGTAGCTTTACATTGTTGATGTCCATGTGACTATCACAGATTTTGACAAACTCCAGGTACTCCACAGCCTCATTATAACACGGTTGTCAATCCACCTGGTACTAAGCACTGTAGCTTTACATTGTTGATGTCCATGTGACTATCACTGATTTTGACAAACTCCAGGTACACCACAGTCTCATTATAACACGGTTGTCAATCCACCCGGTACTAAGAACTGTAGCTTTACATTGTTGATGTCCATCTGACTATCACAGATTTTGACAAACTCCAAGTACACCACAGCCTCATTATAACACAGTTGTCAATCCACCTGGTACTTAGCACTGTAGCTTTACAATGTTGATGTCCATGTGACTATCACTGATTTTGACAAACCCCAGGTACACCACAGCCTCAATATAACACGGTTGTCAATCCACCTGGTACTAAGCACTGTATCTTTACATTGGTGATGTCCATGTGATTATCACAGAATTTGACAAACTCCAGGTATACCACAGACTCATTATAACACGGTTGTCAATCCACCTGGTACTAAGCACTGTAGCTTTACAATGTTGATGTCCATGTGACTATCACAGATTTTGACAAACTCCAGGTACACCACAGTCTCATTATAACACGGTTGTCAATCGACCTGGTACTAAGAACTGTATCTTTACATTGTTGATGTCCATGTGGCTATCACTGATTTTGACAAACACCAGGTACACCACAGCCTCATTATAACAGTTGTCAATCCACCTGGTCTGGTACTAAGCACTGTAGCTTTAAATTGTTGATGTCCATGTGACTATCACTGATTTTGACAAAATCCAGGTACACTGCAGTTTCACTATAACAAGGTTGTCAATCCACCTGGTACTAAGAACTGTAGCTTTACATTGTTGATGTCCATGTGACTATCACTGATTTTGACAAACTCCAGGTACACTGCAGTCTCACTATAACAAGGTTGTCAATCCACCTGGTACTAAGAACTGTAGCTTTACATTGTTGATGTCCATGTGGCTATCACTGATTTTGACAAACTCCAGGTACACTGCAGTCTCACTATAACAAGGTTGTCAATCCACCTGGTACTAAGAACTGTAGCTTTACATTGTTGATGTCCATGTGGCTATCACTGATTTTGACAAACTCCAGGTACACCACAGCCTCAGTATAACACGGTTGTCAATCCACCTGGTACTAAGAACTGTAGCTTTACATTGTTGATGTCCATGTGACTATCAGTGATTGTGACAAAATCCAGGTACACCACCGCCTCATTTTAACAAGGTTGTCAATCCACCTGGTACTAAGAACTCTAGCTTTACATTGTTGATGTCAATGTGACTATCACTGATTTTGACAAAATCCAGGTACACCACAGCCTCATTATTTCACGGTTGACAATCCACCTGGTACTAAGAACTGTAGCTTTACATTGTTGATGTCCATGTGACTATCACAGATTTTGACAAACTCCAGGTACACCAAAGTCTCGTTATAACACAGTTGTCAATCCACCTGGTACTTAGCACTGTAGCTTTACATTGTTGATGTTCATGTGGCTATCACTGATTTTGACAAACTCCAGGTACACCACAGCCTCATTATAACACGGTTGTCAATCCACCTGGTACTAAGCACCGTAGCTTTACAATGTTGATGTCCATGTGACTATCACTGATTTTGACAAACTCCAGGTACACCAGAGCCTCATTATAACACGATTGTCAATCCACCTGGTACTAAGAACTGTAGCTTTACATTGTTGATGTCCATGTGACCATCACAGCCTCATTATAACACGGTTCTTTATATCACAGAATTTGACAAAATTCAGGTACTCCACAGCCTCATTATAACAAGGTTCGTTATATCACGGTTTTGGATATAACACGGTTTAAAAATGGATCCCCAAAATGTATAGATTATGTATAGATTAATGAAAAAAAATGACCATTTTGGTCATAAATGGTCATTTTTCAAGATAATTTTTCTATATAATCCATTCATTTTTGTTTGGATATAACATCATTGTTTCACTTGTGGTGTAAAGGGTTTTTACAGCCGTGCTAATCTTGTCACTGTGATATCAGAGTGCTGTGTAAAAGAAAGGTTGGTGTACCCATCTTATGCAACTCTTTACTTGGAATACTGTAATTTAAGGGTTAAACAAAACTGTCTAAATTCCATTTTCCCACCCTACACTCAGAGACAATCGATCCACTAAGGCTGTCAGTACTTTGATTGAAGCCAGTATTGTTGAAACTTAAATGTAGTCAATAACTTTCTTATTTCTAGACGGATTTTTTAGAAGCCTCTGTGGTGCAGTGGTTATGGTACTCGCCTAATAAACCAGGGATTGCAGGATCGAGCCCGAGCTTCTCCAGACTTTCGGATGAGTCTTTTTCTTGTGTCCGGCTATTCTGAATGGATTTGGAAATTACTTGGTAGAAATGCTAACCATCATGAGTTGATACGTCATCGCAAGACCCAGGTTGGTACATCCAAGGTCAAGGTCATACTTAGAGGTCAAAGGCAAAGACAAATGTTTTGTTTTCTTGTGTCTGCTCAATATCTTTGTTGTTCCTGGATGGATTAGGAAATCACTTGGCAAAAAGTTAACCACCATGAGACAATTTGTTTCACTCAAGATCCAGGTCTGTTCCTGTAAGGTCAGGGTCATACTTAGCGGTCGAAGGTCAAATGCTAACATCAACATATTTTTCAGACTGGGGCATCCGTATGCTATGGACGCATTTCTATTTTTTTTCTCTGGAAGACAACACAAAATGATCCACAAGTGGTGTTTAAACACCAACCTATTCAATAAAAACATCTGACTTTTGCTTTTGTAACTGTACCATTCCTGTTGTAATATAGTTACCTTGTGGAAATGCAATAGCTTAGTTCTCTTGTTAAGATTAAACTATGTTGTAAATATTATAGAAATTATTTTGAGGTAATAAACTGTTTAACAGTACAACATGTTGTATTATTTGACTAGATTTTTGTTAGTTTCGTTTTTGGCCAATAACATTCAGTGCAATGAACACCCCTGGTAACCAGTTTAACCCTTTTTGTACCAAATGGAATCTTCCTCCTTATATATCCCAGGAGTCCATTCCAACATTTAGGGATGTCAGGTTGTGTTTTCTTCCAATTTATTTGGAAAATGGCTGAACTTTTACAAACATTGTAGGCCCTGATCAGACGCCGCGTTCTGCGGCGTCTGAACTGGGCCTGCCCTGTTTGCCAGGGTACCCGTTTTGGGGTTTCAAGTACAAAATGGGTTAATAAAGAGATTTACAGAGGTATATATATATACATTTGCGCCAAGACATAGGCTGTGGGTACTCGTTAGAACTGCCTTATTGTGGCGGATCTATTGATCACACACAACCTTCATTTGAAGTAAAGGTAAGAAAAAAAATCACAATTGTTCATCAGAAAACTACTGATTGGTTGGTTGGTTGGTTGATTTGACGTTTAACGTCCCCGTCAACACTGTATAGGTCATTTTGGAGACGTTGCTTCCAATTTTGTGGAACTTTTAGCCGACATTGAGATGAAATGACATACACTGCCCTGCCGCCCAATGAAACCAATATGGTTTATATGCATGGACGGTCCAACTCGCACCACTTTTCCTGGGCAGGCTTAAATCTTCTAAGCGTTTTACCAGTACTCGTGTGCACTACGTGGAAGCAGCATGCAGCCCAACTACTTCTTCAAGCCCCGAAAGGCGGGGGCGGATTGAAAGAGTGTACTATCGGTATGTCACACGGATGTGTCTTTAGGAAAACATGTCCATGTGAATTAATGGCGTGCAACATGGTGCCAGAAATGACAAATATTAGGTAAAAAGTGTAACATCTAGCTTATTTCTGCTTTCAACATAGATTCTGGGTGCTCGTTAGAACCGCCTCAATGAGGCGGTCCAAAAGAGTACCCACAATCTATGTTTTGAGCAAAAATAAGACAGATAATGCATACCCCCATAAACCCCATTTTGAGGCTTAGAGGGGTCTTCGTTTCACGGACTGTATCAGAATGTCTGTGCCATGAGCACTCTTTGAAAAACCCCTACTTTATATAGAGAGAACTATATAAGATGACTATAAGGTTATATATTATTTTCAAAAACATTGATTGAATTGTTAACTGCATATGCTCTGCATATAGCCAATGCAATTTGGCATGAGACTGCCCAGCAGGCACGTGACATAATCGTGACGTCCCATCAACGTCGGTACAACGTCATGACGTTGATTTGACGTTGCCAGAGCGACATGTTCCTGCTGGGTGATGACCTCTATTTCCATAATTTCACAACCGACAGAATGCATATACATGTATCTATTTTCGCAGTTTTCCGAAGAGGCAGGCATCGACATATAATCAGTTTATTACCACAGTGCAGAGTATTTCGCCATAAACTGACACTGGCATTAATGACAGTCAAACTATTTTGGCGTAACCTGCGGGTTTACAGATTATTTGATTTATCGTTGCCCCAAAAAAGTCAAACTATTTTGGCGTAACCTGTGGGTTTACAGATTATTTGATTTATGGTTGCCCAAAAACATAGATAGCTGGTATTCATTAGCACCAACAATTATGTCCACCTCCGACCGAGGTATGGGGGACATATTGATTTTGGTGCGGATCCCGTTTGCGCTGGCGTTGGCGTAGCCTATTTTAAGCACTATATCTCCTGGACCTATGGATGGATTCTGACGAAAATTACATGTCCATGGTGACATCATTAGGATGGGGGAAAGCAGTCGTTAGGTTATGGTGTCCTTGACCTCATTTACAAGGTCAGAGCCCCACCCCACCCCCCCCACCCCCACCCTAAAACAGTCAATTTGGGACCAAAAAAAATTGCATACACTCTGTCTCATTAACGAATTGATTAATTTTAGTCAAACTTTGTACAATATATCATTACAACATATCGCATTTTCGATTAGATTTGTGTGTCCTTGACCGACCCCCCAAAACAGCCAATTTTGGGCCAAAATTGGCTTGTCATTGACGAATTGATTAATTTTAGTCAAACTTGGAACAATATATCATTACAACATACGGCAGATGTGATTATATTTTGGTGACCTTGACCTTTCTTCAAGGTCTCAAGCCCCCCCCCCCCCCCCCCACACACACAAAAAAAAAACAAAAAAAAAAAAAAAAAAACAGCCAATTTCGGGTCAAAATAGGCTTGTCTGCACTCCATATCATTAACGAATTGATTAATTTAAGTCACACTTGGTACAATGTATCATCACAACATAACGCAGATTTGGTTAGATTTTAGTGACCTTGACCTTTTGCAAGGTCACAGGCCACCAAAACAGTCAATTTTGGGCTAAATATGTCTAGTCTGCACTAAAGACAAATGGGAGTTTAAGATATATTTATGGTGTGGGGACATTGAAAACATTTCTAGTTTATATTTGGATTTCCGTAATAATCCTAAGTATTGGGACAGACAAACCTAAGCGAAAAGTGCAAACCCAGATCAGACTGCTCCTGAAGGAGCAGTCTGATCCGGGTCTGCACTGTTTTCCATTACATCTGCGCTTTATGGACTTCTTGCAGTATCGTGAAAGAAATTTGTTAAAATTTTAGAAGAATTACAGCAAGTCCTCAACGTGTCAATTTTTTTAGGATTTTTACGGTATTAATAAGAAAAATATCACAAATCATAAGAAGGCTCTTACAGAGGCCTCATATTATATAGAGGTGATCTCGCATAAATGTGACTACACGAACCCATCGGGCACTCAAAATGTAGACAACAACGTATCAATGTTGATGCAACGCCTGACGTTGCACCGACGTTGATATGATTGATTTTGTTTGTTTTGAGGTTTAACGTGTCCATCAACACTATATAGGTCATTCTGGAGACGCTGCTATCAATTTTACGAGGTTTTTATCCGACATTGAGATGAAATGATTACTCAAACAGTGCCGCCTAATGCCACGAGTTGGGTTGATATATGCATGGACGGTCCGACTCGCACCACCTTAGACTAAACGGTTTACCAGTACTCAAGTGCGGTCGGTTTCAGCTCTTCGTAAAAGCAAAATTGCAGCCAAATCTATTTCTCAAAGTCGCGATGAGCGGGGGCCCCGCTTCGACCTTGATGCGACGTCTTATGCCCAGTTGGTGCCCGTGTAAATTTATCACAGGTCTGTTAGGGAGCCTTTTCTAAATTAAAGATACGGCCCCGCCCATTTTGGCTTGAAGAAATAGATGGGTTGCATGATGTTTCAACGCAGAGCTTAAACCGACCGCACACGAGTACTGGTAAACCGCTTGGAGGGTCTAAGCCTCCACATGCAAAGTGGAGCGAGTCGGACCGTCCATTCTTATAAACCCTATTGGTTTCATTGGGCAACAGTGCTTGAGATGTCATTTCATCTCAATGTCGGGTAAAAGACCCACAAAATTGGAAGCAACGTCTCCAAAATGACATAAACAGTGTTGACGGGGACATTAAACCTCAAATCAAACAAACTAACACACTTAATATAGTTTATCAACGACCTTTGAGAGTTCAACGTTCAAGCGTGGCAAGTCTATTCCATGTTTTAGGGTAAGCAGGTTCCGGATTTCTTTTTCAAAGGATTTTAAAATTATAAATGAGTTTTTTTTTATTATGCCATTATGTAAAAGTCGTGGCCAAGTGGTTAGTATGATGCAGTACGAATCTCAGTAAAACTGTATCTCCCAATGTAAAATCCCAGCTGAAGGCGACTTACCAAAAACACGGACCAGTCTAAAATTAAAAGTGCAGTCACGTCTCACTGCGATTTGAAAGACTATAAAAGATGACAAGAACACTGATAAAGCCTAGCACGCAGGTATAACATTTATCATGCATGTCTGTTTGAAATCGTGTCAATTTATGAAAGGTGCCTGGCGCATGAGTAAGTCCAACTGACATTATTATTGACTCTGATATGGGCAACCGTGTTAATTTCATACCAAAGTAAAGTTATTCAGAGATTAGACGTCGGTCGAAGAGGAGACATTTTTTGTAGAATTCCTATATACATGTATAAAGACCACATTTGATACTGTTCAAAAGCGGTCTTTCAGTCCTGGACGGATATAAGACCAGCAATACATGGACCAGCTCATTATATTCCCTTCGGCAAGGCACAACAGCATGAGTAAGTCCAAATGACGTTATTCTAGACACAACAGATAATCAAAAGGTTTCTCAAACAGGAAACAGCTACCTCCAGACACAGCAGCACAATCGGCTTTATTGACTTACATGTATGATGCTGCCGGGTTAAACACAAGATATTCCTTGGCGAGAACACGATGTTTTCGGCGGTTTTACGATTGGAAATTTCATTTTTACAGCGATGCATAAGCGGAGTAGTAAAATGTAATTTGCGATGGTAAAACCAACCGTTTGTAACCGAAATTGAAAATTTTGAAAACAGTTATTCCCATTCTAATCTACATACTAAGTTGTTTTGGTAAACGAGTGCACTATTTGCTCAACAGGCACTGAGAGCTGCATTAACACCGAATATCAACAAATGATAAGCGACTTTACGTAATGACGTCGGGTTTCCAACAGTGTATCAGAGGGTATACCGTCCCAATTTCTAACGCTATACAATCTGACGTCGCATTACATTCGTAAGTGCATTAGAATACGTTTTAATGGCTACAAATGTTTTTTTTTTTCAGACGAAACTTTGTGATGTGTTTCTTATTTTACTACTAACACAGATCATGGGTGCTCGTTACCACTTAGAAGATCTAAGCCTGCGCAGGCAAAGCGGTGCGAGTAGGACTATACATGCTTATAATTGGACGACAAGGCTTGAAATGTCACTTCATCTCAAAGTCGGATAAAAGTCTCACAAAATTGGAAGTAACGTCTCAAAAAAGACCTATTCAGTATTGACGTTAAACCACAAATCAATCAAACAAACAAAACGTTATTGAGACGGCAATTTATGTTTGGAGCGAATAGACTACACCTTTCGGTAAAGGTCATCTTTTGTGGGGTTATGGTTTTACGGCCCTTTCAAGATTTTTTCACTCATATCGAGCCGATCGTTAATCAGAGGTGGGCGAAAACCGGAGTACCCGGAGAAAAACCACCTGACCTTCCGTTGCAGAACTTGGCGTCTCACATATGACCCGAGCGAGGCTCGAACCACAGCGGCGAGAGACCTAATGATCAAGAGTCAGGCTCTTAACCACTAGGCTACGGAGGACCGTAAAGGTCATCTTTTAAATACAATTTTCTCCCCTATATCTTGGTGTAATTCATAATATTTATATTGATTTATCAGGCGTATTGATTGTATTTGTTTCAAATATATATTTTGTATAATTAGAAAACAAATTTTTGCAATTTTTTACTTTTATATATTCATTCTTATCAAGCAGCTCGAAAGGGCCATTTTTATTAGAAAACCACCAACAGGTTAGAGCCTTTTCAAATATATCAGGAATTTCCTTTAACCTTTCTGAAATGAAAGATATAACAAATTTTATTTTCTGTTCCAAACTTCATCGGACACGCTGATAAAAAAAAGCCATGTAAACAGAAACTGGACAAGATATAAAAAGCTGTGATACATTTATCTAGCCCAGTCTTCAAGGAGCCTGCAGCCCAAAAAGTTTAAAATTTGGCCTATACATAATTCAAACATATTGATGAACATACAGAGTTTATTTTTCCTGCAAGAGAGGAAATTGGTTTCATCAAATAAAAGCTGTTTTACTCCTAAATGATAGGAAAAACATTGTTCTTGGTCTCTACTAGGACTAATAAACAACGTGGATTCTTAATCAATTAACATTTTATTGGGTTTCATCAACATTAAGGCATGACAGTGCGTGAGATGTTATTTCATCTCACTGTCGGGTAAAAGTCCTACACAATTGGAAGCAACGTCTCAAAAATTACCTATACAGTTTTGACGGAGACGTTAAACCTCAAATCAAACAAACGAATCGTCAACATTGAATATGAGAGAATTAATTAAAATATGCATTTCACACAATATATACCTTTCCATTATTCATTTATGTCTCAGTTAAATGGCCCTTCTTGTTTAGTGAAACATCAGCCCTGGAGATATAAGACCATGAAATAAATGGACCAACTCATTCTATTCCCTTCTGCAAGGCAAAACAACACGCACACTGCAGTTAGAGACGATTTATAGTCAGAGAAATGAGATTATGCATCATGAAAACACGCCTACATGTAATTTTGACTCCGTTAAACCGTACTATTATACAGTAAAATTGGGGTCGGGCCCATCGGAGTCTAACTGTTGGTTCTCTCTACATACATATAAAATGGGTTTCCAGGCGTGTACATTACACAGACCTGTTAACGTTATGGAGACATTCAGACGAGCACCCAAGTAACACTTACAGCTATGAATCACAAGTGGATTTTTATTACTTTTACACGACGTAGTGATGCCAAAAGTAACAACCTAAATGACATAATTAACGGCAAGTCGCTCTGGTCTCTTTTAACTACACTCTGCCAGGACTATGCCGCTTCCAGTCGTCCGCCAGTAACTGACAAAGTCCGTTTTCAATAGTAAGACATTAAACCGTTAAAAACAATATTAGTGGATAACTGCGTTGTAAAATTAGGAGATAACTTCATTGTAGAATTAGGAGATAACTGCATTGTAAAATAAGGAGATAACTGCATTGTAAAATTAGGAGATAACTGCGTTGTAAAATTAGGGGATAACTGCATTGTAAAATTAGGAGATAACTGCATTGTAAAATTAAGAGATAACTGCATTGTAAAATTAGGAGATAACTGCATTCAAAATTGTCATTTAAGGGACGTAAATCGGCGGTTTTACGGTCACCGTAAAACGGAATATTCGACAGTAAAACCGACGATTTACCTCCCCAAATTCTAATGCACTTATTCGGTTGATTTCGTGCTGTGAGCTGGGTAAAACCAAATGTCAGCAAAAGAAAAGAGACGTGATGTCATCGCCGCCCCCACCCATCGGGGCTTAGAGAAATAGATTGGGCAGCAAGGTGCTTCCACACAGAGCTGAAACCGACCTCACTCGAGTACGTGTAAACCGCTTAGGACTAAGCCTGCCCAGGCAAAGTGATGTGAATCAGACCGTCCAATGCATATAAGCCTTTTAGTTTAATTGGGCGGCAGAGCTTGAGATGCCATTTCATCTCAATGTCGGGTAAAAGACCCACAAACCTGGAAGCAACGCCTGCAAAATGACCTAAATAGTGTTGACGGGGATTTTAAACCACAATTCAAACAAACAAATGACATCGGGTTTCCGGCATTATATCGCAGAATACTGTCGCAAATATTTAAGAAATTAATTTCATTTTTCTGTTGTTCACGAAAGTTTGAATGCATTGGGTCGCCTGCAAAGTAACTCGAATGGATTCATGTAAACTTTGCTAGCTACCCGCTGTCGTTCATGCTTTCACGAAGAGCGGGAAAATTAAGTTTATTTAGTATATTTACATTCTTTGCTTCTAATCACTGGGCCACAAAATGCTTATAGGGCAAACTTTTAAAGCTGAACAACATTTACACGCTGTTTTTCTACATTGAGGTGGTTCTAAAGGGTATACATACCCATAGTCAATGAGGCGGTTCTAAAGAGTATACCTACCCACAGTCAACGAGATGGTTCTAAAGACTATACTTACCCACAGTCTATGAGGAGGTTCTAAAGAGTATACCTACCCACAGTAATTGAGGTGGTTTTAAAGAGTATACCTACCCACAGTCAATGAGGTGGTTCTATAAAGTTTACCTACTCACAGTCTATGTTTTGAACAAAAGTTAGGAAACTAATGTAAACCTCTGTAAATATCAACTGTTCTCTATATAATATGGGGTTTACAGGTGTGGTCATTTCATCGACTTGTTTTTTTTTGTTTGTTTTTTTTTTGTTTTTTTTTTGTTTAGGGCCCAATCAACACTGTTTTAGATCATTTTTGAGCCGGTCAGTTTACTTATCCACACAATACCTGGGTAGGCTTATACGTAAGCGGTTAACCAGTACAGTGCACATTCATTTTCAGAAACTGACAACTGCCCTTCTTGAATCAGCAGAAGGGAGATAATTCATGGACTTGTTTACGTGATGTTTCTGTTATTGAAGGGGAAAGGGAACACCTAGCAAATGTTTCCTGCAGTTTTCAAAACGAGACAACTTTCGGGACTTCCTGTTCGCTTTTCGATAAACCCTGTCCCACTGAAAAAGGGGTCCATAAAATTAAACTCCTTCCATTCGCTAGTGAGATTCCGGTCTCTGTAGCTCACTCGGATACGTGTTTGATTGTTGGCCAGGAGGTCGCGGGTTCGATACCTGTCCGATCGGCAGCATTCTTGTTGGTATTTTCTACGATTATTCTCTCCCTTCCGCTGATTCAAAATTTCTGGCGAAACAATGTGCACTGTACTGGTTTACAACTTATGTCTAAGCCTGTACAGAAAGAGTGAGATTTAGTGATATGACCTAAATAGTGTCGACTAGGTCGTTAAGCAAAGCTACAGTGCTGTGGTAGTTTGCCGACCCCCTTTTCAGACATTAACCCCAACCCCCCCCCCCCCAACACACACACACATACACCGACACAACCACCACCACCACACACACAACATATTAAAAACGAAAATTCTGTGTGTTTAAGGGGAATGGATACACCTTCAGGGGAGGCAGCTCTTGCAAAAACTTTTTTCACTCCCATGCCAATAGGGGTCAACTCTTAAAGGAAAGAATTTGCTCCTGATGACCATACCTGTGACATAATACAATCTAATGCCAATAGGGGTCAACACTTAAAGGAAAGAATTTGCTTCTAATGAGCATACCTGTGACATAATACAATCTAATGCCAATAGGGGTCAACTCTTAAAGGAAAGAATTTGCTCCTGATGAGCATACCTGTGACATAATACAATCTAATGCCAATAGGGGTCAATTCTTAAAGGAAAGAATTTGCTCCTGATGAGCATACCTGTGACATAATACAATCTAATGCCAATAGGGGTCAACTCTTAAAGGAAAGAATTTGCTCCTGATGAGCATACCTGTGACATAATTCAATCTAATGTCAATAGGGGTCAATTCTTAAAGGAACGAATTTGCTCCTGATGAGCATACCTGTGATATAATACAATCTAATGCCAATAGGGGTCAACTCTTAAAGGAAAGAATTTGCTCCTGATGAGCATACCTGTGACATAATACAATCTAATGCCAATAGGGGTCAACTCTTAAAGGAAAGAATTTGCTCCTGATGAGCATACCTGTGACATAATTCAATCTAATGTCAATAGGGGTCAATTCTTAAAGGAACGAATTTGCTCCTGATGAGCATACCTGTGACATAATACAATCTAATGCCAATAGGGGTCAACACTTAAAGGAAAGAATTTGCTTCTAATGAGCATACCTGTGACATAATACAATCTAATGCCAATAGGGGTCAACTCTTAAAGGAAAGAATTTGCTCCTGATGAGCATACCTGTGACATAATACAATCTAATGCCAATAGGGGTCAACTCTTAAAGGAAAGAATTTGCTCCTGATGAGCATACCTGTGACATAATACAATCTAATGCCAATAGGGGTCAACTCTTAAAGGAAAGAATTGGCTCCTGATGAGCATACCTGTGACATAATCCAATCTAATGTCAATAGGGGTCAATTCTTAAAGGAACGAATTTGCTCCTGATGAGCATACCTGTGATATAATACAATCTAATGCCAATAGGGGTTAACTCTTAAAGGAAAGAAGTTGCTCCTGATGAGCATACCTGTGACATAATACAATCTAAAATAATTTTGACATTTTTCCAGTCGTCACGTTGACCTGATAAAGCTCACCTGTCCAGAGACCGCATAATTTTATCAGGTCAATGTGTTACAATGCAATTATTATAGGGGGTATCTGATAAATCACAGCTTCTTTCCATTGCCTATATGGACGTGCTGTCTTTAGAATCACAAAGGCACGGCCAGCACTGGTTGGTCGATATTCTCTTAGTGTATTGTAAGTATCTTACATGTGTGTTAGTTGACTGGCTCCAGTGTTTAAAATCACAAAGGCATGGACAACACTGATTGGTCGATATTCTCTTAGTGTATTGTAACTTCTTACATGTGTGTTAGTAGACCCGCTCCAGTCGTTTTTGTTTAATATCTGTCTCTCTCATTCTTTATATTATTTTATCCTGCTCCTCTTAAATCCAATTTCAAGTTACCTCTGGCTGAACAAAAACCACTGGTAACAAGTGAGGAAGGCTCTGAAATATGATCCACCTCCCATAAATTTAAATCTGCAAGTAATTAGGATGCTATAAAACAGCCATTTAGTAAACACAGATCCTCATCTCTGAAAGTTCCCTGAATTCTGTTGGTTGTGGTTGCTTCTAACCCTTTTCTGTCCATTCACAACTAGAGAGAGAGAGAGAGAGAGAGAGAGAGAGAGAGAGAGAGAGAGAGAGACCCAGTTAACACAAAACGTTATCGTAACGTTTTTTATAGATTTCAAAATGGTTACGCAGAACGTGACGTTTTGTAAACGTTTTGCTAACGTTTTTTTCTGTGTCAAATTGCGATGACTGTTTTTTGGCAATCAGTTAAAACATACTTCCCTTCTACAAAACCTAGAGCTTATTCCTTAACCTGTCAAATACGTTTCGAAGATGTTATAAAAAGGTTACAGAAAAAAAAAAAACAATTTTTTACTAACGTTGTTATAATGTTCTATAAATGTTGCAGAATTTTTTGATATATATGTGCACCTTCTTTCCGTCAATATTCTTCGAACAAAGAGCAAAGAAAATCGAACGCCTCACCGAATTAGTGTTTTTCCGGCTCATTTTGCTCCCGGTAACATTGATGTGATGATTTAATTGCATGTGGTTCTTATTTTATTTGCACCGGATAATAATATACTGTAACTGTAATGCGCGATTGTTTGAATTTTGTGGCTGTCACATGTGTTCGCGACTGATGAAGTAAACATTCATCTGTTGCATGACAATATTCGTCAATAGTGACATGTTTTCGGTTTACTGAAGGTGACGACAAGTTAACTCAGTGCATTTGATTAATTTTATGACCAAAATTCTGTTATTTATTCAAAAGTAATTGATCAAAGTGTTTCGTTTGAAACAAACGTTGTGAAAACGTTCTTGAAACGTTCACTCTACATCGGCGCGTGCATTCGTTGACCATTTTCATATATCAAAAACGGTATTTTCTGATGAAAATTTGTAGAAGTTATCTCATTACTGCTTCAAACAAAGTCTATGGGTGCTCGTTCAAACCAGTACCCACAACATAATTAAGTCTTCGAACAAAAATAAGAAAAACAATGAATTCCCCAGTAAACCCCAGTTTTCTTTATATAAAACAGGGTCTCCAGGGACGTTCATTACACGGACTTAGTAATGTGATGGACAGGGCTTCAGATAATAAAAATGTAATATGGGCGTCATTTTATCTATACACTGTTAAAGCATATATATGCTTTGTGGTTTACAGTTGTCAATTTTACGGAACACCCACATCAATTTTACATGAAATAACCAATTCTGCTTGCCTGTAATCCATCACGAAAACACCCATATATAATTTTAACCCTCTTCAACCCCATTTTTATACAGTGAAACTGGGGTTTACAGGGGTATACATTATTTTTCTAATTTTCGCCCAAAAACGTAGATTGTGGGTAGTCATTAGAATCGAGGCGGTCCTAACGAGTACCCATAATCTATGTTATGAGCAGAAGTATGATAAATATATGAATTTTTTATCTGATGATTTTCAATTTTTGGTGGGCAAGTTTTCAAAATGTTTGAATAGGCATGTTTTAGTAATGTCAGTGATCTTGTTTACCTCTGTTTTAATCAGTATGAAGCGCTTTGGTGCAGTGGTAGCGCATCGGATTTGTGATCGAGAGGTTGCGGGTACGAGCCTCACGCTGACCAAAGTGCTGTGCCCTTGAGCAAGGCACTTCATCCACATTGCTTAAAAAAGTACTGGCTACCATCCAGGAAATCCTGCTCGTAATGCTCAGATGTGAGCGAGTAGCAGTAATAGGAAAAAGAAAAAAAGAAGTATCCATAACATGGATAACATGATTTAACATACAGTTGAATGTGCAATTTCAATAGATAACTTTACAATTCCGGGTAAAAGTCCCTTAAAATTGGAAGCAACGTCTCCAAAATGACCTTTACAGTGTGGACGGGGATGTTAAACCTCAAATCAATCAAACAAACAAAAACTTTACTGTTTACAACACCATGTCAAATACACTATAGAAAAGAAAAGCCCACCTAAGACTCGCCAACCACGTCTTGACTTCAAGAGCAAGTTATTGAAAATAACCACTCGATGACTTCGAAGACAAAAAAGTTACACAATTTTATAGTCATAAAGAAACATATAAAGACAAAAGCTTTCTAAATAATTTTTACAGGTTTATTTATCAGATTGAATCAAACCTTCCATATGAACGTTCCTTAAACGTTCCCCAAAACGTTTTAAGAACTTCCTTATAAACGTTTTTAAAATGTATATTTACTGCTTGGAATAACATTTTTAAACGTTTTTTTTTAACGTTTTATGAGCGGGTTTGAAACGTTTTTCAAAAACATCCTTCCGACGTAAAAAACTTTCCATATAAACGTTATCTAAACGTTCACAAAAAAAACGTCAGCCTCGATAGCGCAGTGGTTAGCGCGTTCGACTCATAATCGAGAGGTTGTGCGTTCGAATCCGCCACCGGTATCGAGGTGTGTCCTTGGGCAAGACACGTAATGACACTGCCCCACTCCACCCAGGTGTAAATGGGTAGCAGTGGTCTAAAAGCCACTGCCTCTCTCTCGCGCGCGCGTGAAAACACCCGGAATGAGTGTTCGAGCTTAAAGCTTTCATCGCAATCGAACTAAAATAAATTAGTATAAACTAAACGTTTTTAAAACGTTTCTTTGTTAGCTGGAGAGAGAGAGAGAGCACCATTTAGGTCATGCTTGAGATGTTGCTTCCAATTTTGAGGGACTTTTACCCGACGCTCAGATGAATTGACATCTCAAGCCCTTCCGCCCAAGCAAACTGATAGGTGTTATCTGCAGGGCTGGTCCGATCGCAAAGCAATGCCTGCCAGTGGGGAGGCTCAGACCTCCAAAGCGTCTTTTTCAGTGCTCGTGTGCCGTCTGATTCAGCTCTGCATGGAAGCAACATGCAGCCAAATCTATTTCTCCAAGCACAGAAAGACAAGGGCCTTGTTGAATTTTATAGTATTGAGAACTGTATTATTGTCACTAGACTGCATCAAAGATGAATGCTAATAAGTAGCTAACACCCACTACAAAGCAGAATGCTGGTACTTTGTCTGGAAAAAAATCAAAGTACTGTGAGCAGTGTTAGGTTGATTATCTCTGGGTGTAGGCTGGAAAAAATCAAAGTACTGTGAGCACTGTTAGATTGATTATCTCTGGGTGTAGGCTGGAAAAAATCAAAGTACTGTGAGCACTGTTAGGTTGATTATCTCTGGGTGTAGGCTGGAAAAAATCAAAGTACTGTGAGCACTGTTAGGTTGATTATCTCTGGGTGTAGGCTGGAATAATTATCCTGAATCATGGCTCACTTAAGATTTTGTTTAACCCTTTTTGTACCGAATGGAATCTTCCTCCTTATATATAGGAGGAGTCCATTCCAAAATTTAGAGGTGTCAGGTTGTGATTTCATCAAAATTAATTTGGAAAATGACTGAACTTTAAGCAAACAGTGAAGGCCCTGATAAGACGCCGCGTTCTGCGGCGTCTGATCTGGGTCTGCACTGTTTGCCAGGCTACCCGTTTAGGGGTTTTTGGTACTTAATGTGTTAACCCTTACATTCCTGTACTGTAAGCAAACAGTGCAGACCCTGATCAGACACCACATTTTGTGGCCTCTGATCTGGCTCAACAAACTAAAGCAGACAATGTAGTCCTTGATCAGACGCCGCATACTGCGACATCTGATCTGGGCCTACAAAAAGAACCAAACAGTGAAGACCCTGATCAGATGTCACATATTGCGGCTTCTGATCTGGGTCTACACGGTTTGCCAAACCCAACGCATGATTCCAGTCCAGATCCTATAATAAACACATATATGAATCGCGGTAACCAATACCACTAAGGATAACGGGGCTACATACATTTATGTCCCAAACTTTGAAGGAGTTGCCTCCAACTTAGAAGATGTTGTGAGGGCATATTGCTTTTGTTTTGTTCATCCGTCCATCCTTCCGTCCGTACAATAGGATGTATCATATCTCAGGAACCGTATACTCTAGGGTCCGTATAATAGGATTTATCATACATTTAGTATAAAATACTTAGTTTTTGAATATGCGATACGAACGTGACACCAATGCACGTATCACGCTTGCACGTCCTGCCATATCGCATGAGCTTTATCATACCCCAAAAATCCATATCACAACCCTTTATCGCACCTCTAAGCCTTTATCATGCCTTTGGCGTCACCCTATTCGGAACCCGCGGCGTTCTTCCTTTTGCGGCATTCAGGACGCCATTTGCAATTTGCAATATTTTCGACTGTTCGAACTGTTTGGCAAAAAAAAAAAAAAACATGGCACGGCGCAGCGAATACGAGAGGAAAATGGGCGAAAGAATAATGCAGGGGATTGCTGACAGACTTTTTCATCTGTCAAATCGCAAGCATCTCTTAAATTACATAGCTAGACCAAAGATAATGAGAGTCTCATTGTAACTTTGGTATTAGGCAGATGCAATTAATACAATTTATTTTGAACAATTTTTTTTTTCAAAAGTGAAATATATGATAAATAGATTATGATATGGCATTTTTCATATCATCCCCCATATCAGCCCTCGACCCATATCAGCCCTCGGGCCTTCGGCCTCGGGCTGATATGGGAGTCTCGGGCTGATATAGGGTATGATATGAAAAATGCCATATGATAATCTCTATGTATCATATCCAAGGAACTGTATACTATAGGGTCCGTACAATAGGATGTATCATATCTCAGGAACCGTATACTGTAGGGTCCATACAATAGAATGTATCATATCTCAGGAACTGTATACTCTAGGGTCCGTACAATAGGATGTATCATATCTCGGGAACCGTATACTCTAGGGTCCGTACAATAGGATGTATCATATCTCAGGAACATTATACTCTAGGGTCCATACAATAGGGTGTATCATATCTCAGGAACCGTATACTTTAGGGTCCGTACAATAGGATGTATCGTATCTCGGGAACCGTATACTCTAGGGTCCGTACAATAGGATGTATCATATCTCAGGAACCGTATACTCTAGGGTCCGTAAAATAGGATGTATCATATCTCAGGAACCGTATGCTCTAGAGTCCGTACAATAGGATGTATCATATCTCAGGAACCGTATACTCTAGGGTCCGTACAATAGGATGTATCATATATCAGGAACCGTATACTCAAGGGTCCGTACAATAGGATGTATCATATCTCAGGAACCGTTTACTCTAGGGTCCGTACAATAGGATGTATCATATCTCAGGAACCGTATACTCTAGGGTCCGTACAATAGGATGTATCATATCTCGGGAACCGTATACTCTAGGGTCCGTACAATAGGATGTATCATATCTCAGGAACCGTATACTCTAGGGTCCGTACAATAGGATGTATCATATCTCAGGAACCGTATACTCTAGGGTCCGTACAATAGGATGTATCATATCTCGGGAACCGTATACTCTAGGGTCCGTACAATAGGATGTATCATATCTCAGGAACCGTATACTCTAGGGTTCTAAAATTTCATATGTGGGTTGCTTATGAAAAAATAGCAGACCCATATTTTTTTTCTTTTTAGTCAGATGTCTGGTTGCAGAGTTATGGCCCTTTGTAGACATAGACATTTGGCACAGGAAACACCTGTAAGCAAAATATCGCAAAAACCACTAGGGCTAGGCTCTTGAAATTTCGCATGCTCTTTGGAACCAGTGTCAACTTATCTGAGTCTAGAAACTTTGACAGGCAAAAGCCCTATGGCGCCTGAGCACTATAGCAACATACTCAGAATTTTGATCTGAATCCGCCCCCCCCCCCCCACACACACACACGAAAACGGGCAGGGGTGGGGGTAGGGCGCCCAACACTGACCAAGGGGTGAAAATTCATTTTTTTTTTCAAACAAAGTCTTGATGCATATCGAATCGAAGGTAATGAAGAGCAGACTACATTTTGCCCTGGGGGGTCACCAGAAGTCAAAAACGAGGATTTGGAGTCTTTTTTTTCGATTATCACACAACTCCTCCTAGGCTTTTTGAGCTGTAATCTTCAAATTGTCACAATTAATAGCTCTATGGATATACTGGAGAAAAACATTTGGAATTCTGATTTGACACCCCCATCATAAGGCGATCCCAGGGTGGCGGGGGGGGGGGGGGTGGAGGTGAGCTCCAGGGGTCAAAATTATTTTTTGCACAAACATAGTCATGTTGCATATCAACTCGAAGGTAATGAAGAGTGGGGTACAGTGGTGCAAATTGTTTGCCCTGGGGATGTCTAGATGTTACCAGAGGTCAAAAAGGAGGATTTCAAGTCCTTTTTTTCGATTATCACACAACTACTCAGACTTTTTGAGCTAGAATTTTGGAACTTTCACAGGTGAGTGAGTGAGTGTTTTGAGTTTTACGTCCCACCAAAAGCTAGGTCATACGGAGTCGGGACCTCGGTTTAAACTCATCCGAAAGTCTGGATAAGCCCGGGATCGATCCAGAGACCCCTTGTTTACAAGCCGAGTAGCGTAACCTATACACCACGGAGGCTTCTAAACTGTAACACGAATTGGCCCTATGGATGAAGACTGGAGGAACATACTCAGAAAGTTATATTGACTCCCCACTAGGGTAGGGGCCTGTCCTTCGCCCAAGGGGTTAAAAATCTATTTTGTAGAAACATAGTTATTTTGCATATATATCTACTCAAAGGTAATGAAGAGTAGAATACAGTGGTGAAAATTTTTGCCCAGGAGGCATGTCTTGGGGTCACCAGAGGTGAAAAAGAATTATTTGGGGTCATTTTATTGTGACATGATTTTCACAGCGTGGGGATATGCGATGGCGCGTTATCAAGTTGTTCTAGTTTGAGATTGTTAATGAGCTAAATCTGCCATTTTTATGCCCCGCCACGAAGTGGGGAGGGGCATATAGTTTTACCCTTGTCCGAATGGACCTCTGTACATCTCTATATTTATGTTTGTTTGTTTGATTTGAGGTTTAACGTCCCCTTCAACACTAATTAGGTTATTTTGGAGACGTTGCTTACAATTCTGTGGGACTTTTACCCGAGACTTAGATGAAATGACATCTCAAGTCCTGCCGTCCAAAGGCTTATATGCATTGGACAGTCTGACTCACACCACTTTGCCTGGACAGGCTTAGTCCTTCTAAGCGGTTTACAAGTACTCGTGTGTGGGCAGTTTCAGCTCTGCGTGAAAGCATCATGCAGCCCAAATTATTGCTCCAAGCCCAGTTTGCGGGGGCAAACATATGTATGTCTGTACGTCACACTTTGTAGTACTAACTATTCTTGTCTCCGCAGCTTCTTCTACAACATTTGATGCAGGGCATTGAATCTCGCAACACAGTTCAAACATGCATCTGCTTAAAGGAAACAGGGTTCTGTTTACATTAGGGTGTAGTTGTTTCATGTCTGTGCTTCTTTCGCTTTTGTTGTTTCTGATGGGAGCTGTGGGTTAATTGTATCGATTCCTGATCATTGCCTTCACTTGTATTCTGATCCAGCTCCTTATTGCAGAATTATGTCCCTTAAACGACTCAAACAGTTTGGCCATATTTGTAGCAAAGGAGGTTAAATAGTACTGTTCGTGTCTCCATAACTACTCCTACAGTATTTGATGCAGGACATTGAAACTTCCAGCAGGTTTAAGACATACATTGAGCATGTGCATAAAGGAAACATGATCCTGATCCATCCCCTTATTGCATACTTATATACCCTTGAATGCATTGAGCATGTGCATAAAGGAAATAGGATCCTGACCCAGCTTTTATTGCAGAATTATGTCCCCTTGAACTACTTACTCATTTTGGCCATTACTGTTAATACTGTTCGTGTTTCTTCAACACCTCCCACAGTACTTGCAACACAGTTCAGACAAACATTGAACGTGTGTATAAACAGGATTCTGATCCATCCCCTTATGGCAGAATTATATACCCTTGAATGACTATGTCAATGAAATTACTCATCTAGTTAGGCATATGGCGGGAGCATGATTGACTAATTCATCAGCTTTAATGATTGTCTAATTCATCAGCCTTAGTGATTGTCTAGTTTTATTTATTGCATGCAACCTTATCATGCAATGGCTTTAATAATAATAATAATAATAATAATAATAATAATAATAATAATAATAATAATTATTATTATTATTATTATAATAATAATAATAATAATAATAATAATAATAACTAGAACTGTCAATGGATCTGACTATACCCCTACAACCTCTTGAACACCAGTAAGAAAGCCCAGTGTCTCTTGCATGATATTAGTAATCATTACTGCCTTTCATACTAAGTTGATGGCTTCCAGAATAGTTTAATAACAGCAAAGAAAAAGTCCATCGTCTCTACCACGATATAAGTCATCGCTGTTGCATTACCAAGTTAGAGCATTCCAGCTTTTGTATTTCTTGAGGAATCTTTGACAAAAAATTCGACAATGACCTATATGAAGAGAAAGCAGAATGAAAGAACAAAAGAACAAATAAGTCATGGAAGTCCATTGTTTCTTACACAATATAAGCCATCATTATTGCTTTGCAAACCAAGTTTGAGGCTTCGAGCTTTTGTATTCCTGAGAAATCTGTAGAGAAAAATTTAACATTGACCTATATGGAGAGAAATGAAGAATGAAAGAACTAATGAACAAATAAGCCGAGAAAGCCCATAGTCTCTTACACAATATAAGCCATCACTATCACATTGTTGATGATGATGATTTCGTGTTTAACGACGCGTCAACCCTCTTTGTGGGTCATAAGCGTCAAACGGTAAATGGTTAACAGCATTGAGAATTATGAGGATATTTAAAAGTAAAAAAGTTAGTTTGACATGTATAAAAATCTTAGTTAAATCTTATGAAAAAGTCCAATTTCTATTAAGAATAAAATAATATTTTCCAAAGGTACATCTTGAAACAATTGTTGCAAAGTGTCAGCTCTGAAGAATAAGTTACGGGACTGTGAAAAAGTCTACACATTCAATTAAAATATGTTTCACAGTGAATGGCTGATCACAGCCTACACAGGAAGGCTGTTCATCACCATTTAAAATATAAGAATGAGTAGCTCTAGTATGGCCAATGCGCAGTCGTGTTAATACCACATCCTCTTTCCTGGAAAACTGTGGAGGAGAGCATTTTGTTCCAACGACAGGTTTAATGGCATGGAGTTTGTTATTTATTGCACGGTCCCATTCGCTTTGCCATTCCGACAAGATGTATCTGTTGATAAATGGTTTAAAATTATTAAAAGGAATTTTAAAAACAGACGGATCAAGATTGAGCGATTCCTTTGCTTTCTTGTCAGCAAACTCATTGCCGACAATGCCGATATGGATGGGAAGCCAACAAAACAAAATTTGGTGCGTTTTAGAAATTTCTTGATGTTTTTCGATCAGTTTTTGTATTTGAGGATTTTTAGATGATGAATGGTCTAAAGTCTTATGCACAGAAAGTGAATCAGAAAATATAATTGCTTTTTGAAATGATGAAGAACTTATAAAATCTAAAGCTAGGTCTATTGCTTTGGCTTCAGCTGTAAAAATAGATGAACCATCTGGAAGGCGCAAGGTTTGGTGCGTATCTTGAGAAACAAACGCACAACCAACTTTTTCTCCTTCTTTGGAAGCATCAGTATAGACTTGCTGGTAACTATCATAACGTGACTGCAGTACCTGAAAGTTTTGTTTGAGTAGCATTGGATTTGATTCGGATTTTTTACCATCATGTAAGTCAAACAGAATAGAAGGTTTTTTAATATACCAAGATGGAACTTCGGCCGTTTCATGTTTTTGAACATTTTTAAGGTCGATACCTGAATTTTCTAGCAGTGGTCACTATCACATTGTACATCACGTCTGAGGCTTCTAGCGTTTGCAGTTCCTGAGAAATCTTCGACGAAACATTTAACATTGGACAATATGGAGAGAAAGAAGAACGTGAGGACAGATGAACAAATAAGCTAAGAAAGCCCATTGTCTCTTACACAATATAAGTCATCATTGTTGCAATGCATACCAAGTTTTAGGCGTCTAGCTTTTACAGTTCCTGAGAAATCTTTGACGAAAAATTTTAACATTGGACAACATGGAGAGAAAGAAGAATGTAAGAACAAATAAGCCAAGAAAGCCCATTGTCTCTTACACAATATAAGCCATCACTATCACATTGTATATCAATTCTGAGGCTTCCAGCTTTTGCAGTTCCTGAGAAATCTTTGACGAAAAATTTAACATTGGACAATATGGAGAGAAAGAAGAATGTAAGAACAGATGAACAAATAAGCCAAGAAAGCCCACTGTCTCTTACACAATATAAGTCATCATTATTGCATTGCATACCATCACGAAAACATGCCTACATAATTTTAACCCCCTTTAACCCCACTTTTATATAGTAAAACTGGGGTTTCCGGGGGTATACCTTATTTTTCTTATTTCTGCTCTAAAATATAGATTGTGGGTACTCGTTAGAACCGCCTTGATGAGGCGGTTCTATCTATATTTGGAGCAGAAATAAGAAAAATTTCACAATTTTTCATCATAAAATTTTCATTTTTTCGGAGATAAAGGTGGCAATGTATTTGTATAGGCGTGTTTGCGTAATGCCAAGTTTGAGGCTAGAAGCTTTTACAGTTCCTGAGAAATCTTTGACAGAAAAGTATAACATTGGCCTATATGGAGAGAAACAAGAATGAAAGAACAGATCAACAAATAAGTGGAGAAAGTCCGTTGTCTCTTACAGAATACAAGTCATCATCATTACTGACACTGGCTGTTTTCGAACTCATCCCAGCTATTATCCCTGACTTTCTTATATGTAAGTTTCGAGAAGATGCGATAATAACATGACCAATATTCGAACTTGACCCAAATATTGTCAAGATGATCACTCGGATCAAGTTTGATGATGATTTGGACCAAAACTGTGGCCTCTATGGTGCTCACAAGCTTTCTGTGATTTGACCTACTGACCTACTTAATGACCCAACATGACGTCTATTCGAACTTGACCCAGATATTGTCAAGATGATCATTCTGACCAAGTTTGATGATGATCAGTCTTACCATGTTTGACAATGATTTGACCAAAACTATGGCCTGAAAATGCCCATAATGTTTTTCTATGATTTAACCTACTGACCTACTTTTAACCCGATATAACCCATATTCGAACTTGACCCAGATATTGTTAAGATGATCATTCTAGCCAAGATTTATAATGATTGGACCAACTCTAGCCTCTAGAATGCTCATATGGTTTAATATGATCCGACCTACTGACCTAATTTTTGACCAAACATGACCCATATTCCAATTTGACCCAGATATTGTCAAGATGATCATTCTGACCAAGTTTAATGACGATTGGACCAAAACTGTTGCCTCTAAAATGCTCAAAATGTTTTCTATGATTTAACCTCCTGACCTATTTTTACCCGACATGACCCATATTCGAACATGACCTTGATATTTTCATGATTATCATTGAGACCAAGTTTGATGATGATTGGACCAAAACTATGGCCACTAGAGCCCCCGCAAGAATGACAACCATTTCCCCATTGTAAGCCTTTGGGACCTTGCGGTTGCCAAAGCAGCCAAAGTTTTTACTAGATTTCGATAAGAAGCTTACGTCATCGTTCCCCACCATAGGTATGCTGCAGATGAGAAATGATTGAGATCAGGCTGCAGAGATATAACTGGTCAACGTTGGTGACGGACGGACGGACGGACGACAGTTGAAGCGCCCCTGGAGCCTTCGGCCCAGGTGAGCTAAAAACACTTGATAGAAAAGTTTGGTATTTAATAATAATAATAATAATAATAATAATAATGCTAATAATAAAGTCTTTATTTTCAGTGGGCAACACAATTAGCGCTTGAGGCCCAGCTTAAAATAATTTTTATGCCCCAGTCAACATATATTTAAATCATTTTTAAGACGTTGCTTCCGATTTGATGAGACTGAGATGAAATGAGACCTCTAGCCCTACTGCCCCAAAGGGGATTGTCTGACTTGTAAAACTTTTAACCTGTTTTAACATGTTTAAGCGGAAATGTTCTGTCAGTTTAAGCTCTGCGCGGAAGTCACATCGTGCAGTCCTATATATTTCTCCAAGCCCACTCATGGTATTGAACGAGACAGTGTTATAATGCAAGGGATCAGGAAAAGGAAAGTAATATTGTTTCAAATATATGTCTGCACCCCACCCCTAAAAAAGGGCTCACACATATTTTTAACACATTTATGCTTAGTGGACTCTACAAAACAATACATAAATAAATGAGTGAATGAGTGTTAGAGTTTTACGTCCCACCAACAGCTAAGGTCATACGGAGACGGGACCTCGGTGTAAAGACTCATCTGAAAGTCTGGAGAAGCCAAAATAAATAAATAAACAAAATAGAATAAAAATATAATCAATGAAAGCCCAATTCTGCGTTTGGTTTTGGTTTGTATTGGAGTTTAACGACCCAGTCAACTCTATTTTAGGTCATTTTGGTGCCGGTCAGTTTGCCTATCCACACTTTTCCTGGGCAGGCTTATACGTAATCTTTCGCCAGAAACTGACAACTGGACTTCTTGAATCAGCGGAAGGGAGAGAATGACCGTAGAAAAGATTTCATGATCCATCTCCACGAAAGAATGTTGCCGACTCCAGCAGGTATCGAACCCGCGTCCTCCTGATCACCAGTCAGACGCGCATTCGACTGAGCTACCGAGGCCGGCTTCTAATTCTGGGTCTACACTGTTTGCCTATGATCCAGTAGACGTGCCCATTCCAGATTGTACTTTTTACACAGCACACTGACGTCATAGGGAGAAGACTATAATTATTGCGCTGCCATAAATATCCATTACAGTCAAACCTGTCTTAAAGACCACCTGTGAACAATGACCACTTGTCTACAAAGACCACTTCCAATTCCTCCCATCCAATTAGACTATATAAAGCACCTGTCATAAATATCCATTACCTGCATTTTGTTCATGGTCAGCGATAGTCACGTGAACAATAGCAGGCGGGAAGCTTCTGTAGTTAGTAAAGTTGGGTCGATTGATATACAATCAACTCGAAAAACTGTCGTATGCTTTGTCATCTGCTGGTTACTTTAAAAGTCATAGTTGCAGACAGTTTTGACCAAGTTCCTGCCCCTGAGCAGTCTGATCAGGGTCCACACCGTTTGTCAATATGTATTATTTTTTAAAAAAAAAGTTTGCAAGAAGACGCAGCAGACGACATAAACAGACGAGGTTTTCTGATGCAGTGTTAAGGGTTAAAATGCTGTTTGTTGGCGGTAAAACGCCTCTCAATACTGTATAGTTGAAATATACCCGGAAATAGTATTGCCAAATTCAGTCTGAAAGAGGGCGCCCCGCCCATCGGGGTTTGGAAAAATAGATTGGGCTGCATGGTTCTTCCGCGCAGAGCTGAAATCGACGACACTTTTGAGTACTGATAAACCGCTTAGAAGGTCTAAGTCTGCCAAGGAAGAGTGGAACGAGACGGCATAGCGGGCGATAGGGCTTCAGATGTCATTTCGTGTCAATGTCGGGTAAACAGATTAATTTATGGTTGCCTAAAATCATAGATAACTGGTTTTCATTAGCACCAACAATTTATTTTTGGAGTACCGTAATATCCTAAGTATTGGGACAGACATGCCTAAGCAAACAGTGCAGACCCAGATCAAATGAGTAGTCAGTCTGATCAGGGTCTCCACTGATTTCCATTTCAGCTGTACTTTTGGACTTCTTGCTGGATCGTACACCGCATTAAATTTTAGGAGAATTGCAGCAAGTCATCGAGGTGTACATCTTTTTTTAGGATTTTTATTGTATTAAGAAGAAAAATATCACAAGTCATCGAAAAGAAGGCTCTTACAGAGACCTCATATAGAGGCATGAATAAAGTAATGTGACTACACGTACCCAGCGGACACACAAAGTGTAGACAGCATCGCGTCAATGAGGTTGCATCGAAGTTGATATGATTTGAGGTTTAACTTCCCCATCAACATTATATACGTCATTCTGGAGACGTTGCTTTCAATTTTGTGGGACTTTTACCCAACATTGAGATGAAATGACATCTCAAGCCGTTCAGCCTTATGCAACCAGCAGGGTTCATATATGCATGGACGGCCCGACTCGCACCACCTTAGACTAAACGGTTTACCGTTTCTCAGGTGTGGTCGGTTTCAACTCTGCTTGGAAGCACAATTGCAGCCCAATCTATTATTCAAAGCCCCGCGTCGACGTTGATGCGACGTTGCTTTAACGTTTTGTGTCCAGTGGGTACCCTTGTAAATCTGTGATCGTGATTTTATTCATTGGCTTTTATGGGACTTTTAAGACAAGAGACCGTCAGACCACGCAGGCCTGTTAGGGCGACTTTTCCTTGGCTCCTTGAACATTGATAAAACCAAGCATGCAGGTATTGAATTTATCATGCAGGTTTGAAATCATTTCAAATCACCTTATCTAATTTATGAAAGGTGCCTGGAGCATGAGTAAGTCCAAATGACATTATTCTAGACTCTGGTGTGGGCAACCGTGTTAATTTCATACCAAAGTAAAGTTATTCAGAGATTAGACGTCGGTCGAAGAGGTGACTTTTTTGATAGAATTCCTATATAAAGACCACATTTGATACTATTCAAAAGTGGTCTTTCAGTCCTGGACGGATATAAGACCAGCAAAACATGGACCAGCTCATTATATTCCCTTAGGCAAGGCACAACAGCATGCACACTGCAGTTAGAGACGATTTATGGCTAGAGAAATGTAATTATGAGAGAAATGGTTAGAGAAATTTATTGAATATGAAAATTCCACCATTTTACTATTAGCATAGTAAGCAAATGTCCAGCTTATTAATACAAATGCATTATCAAACCTGTTATGTAGCACTGGAATAGTCACATTGTCAATGATTATATACTTTTTGTTAAAGAAAAAAAAAATTGAACAAACAAGAGTATTCGTTGTACCAATCCTCGGCTTCATTGCAGCTGGTGTTCCGTGTGGCGGCCGTAAAACGTCTCCTCGTACATCATCAGTGCACATTATATTTTCTGATCCTTTGGGATCATTGAGTTCATTTTGAGTCATTTTGAAAATAGAGTTCTGTTTGGTCATGAACAGATTCAATAAAACCGATTCTGGTGTTTTCGATTATTTGGTGTAATCTTTGCTTCCGAAGGATCTAACTTCAGAAGTGATTTATCTTCACTGCAGCTGGTGTTGTGTCGTGTGGCGGCCGTTAAACGTCTCTCCGTACATCATCACAGTGCATATTATATTTTCTGGTCCTTTTGGATCATTGAGATTATATTTTCTGGTCCTTTGGGATAATTGGGATCATTTTGAATCATTTTGAAAATAGAGTTCTGCTTAAGCCGACGCTACAGGACGTGGTGGGTGTTTCACATTTAAGTACTGGTCATGAACAGACTCAATAAAACCGAGTCTGCTATTTTCGATTATTAGGTGTATTCTTTGCTTCCAAAGGATCTAACTACAGAACTTATTTATCTTCACTGCAGCTGGTTTTGTGCCGTGTGGCGTCCGTAAAATGTTTCCCCGTACATCATCATAGTGCAGATTATTATTTTCTGGTCCTTTTGGATCATTGGGTTCATTTTGAATCATTTTGAAAATATGGAGTTCTGCTTTAGCCAGTGCTAGAGGGCGTGGCCGGTGTTGCACATTTAAGTACTTGTCATGAACAGACTCAATAAAACCGAGTCTGTTACTTTCGATTTTTTGGTTCTGAACCCATGATTTGTGGACTACAAAAAACTGTTCTCGTCATTTTTTGCTGCCAAAGGATCTAAGATAAAAACTTATTTATCTTCATTGAAGCTGGTGTTGTGCCATGTGTTGGCCGTAAAACGTCTCCCCGTACATCATCATACGGGGAGGGCCGTAATTAATGTTGCTAGAACTTGTGGCCCAACCCACTTGCTTGTTTCATTGTAAATGAAAAGCAATAAAATATGTTTAAACTTAAACATCATCATAGTGCAGATTATATTTTCTTGTCCTTTTGGATCATTGTGTTCATTTTGAATCATTTTGAAAATAGAGTTCTGCTTAAGCCGGCGCTAAAGGGCCTGATTGAGGTTGCACATTTAAGTACTGGTTAAGAATAGCTTCAATAAAACCGACTCTGCTGTTTTCGATTATCTGGTGTATTCTTTGCTTCCAGGTGATTAAATTTCAGTACATATTTATCTTCACTGCAGCTGGTGTTGTGCCGTGTGACGGCCGTAAACCCTCTCCCCGTAATGCATCGTAGTGCTGATTATATTTTATGGTCTTTTGGATCATTTGGGCTCATTTTGAATCATTTTGAAAGTAGAAGTCTGCTTAAGCCGGTTCTAGAGGGCGTCGTCGATGTTGCACTTTTAAGTACTGGTCATGAACAGAATCAATAAAACCGAGTCTGCTATTTTCGATTATTTGGTGTATTCGTTGCTTCCGGTGGATCAAATTGCAGAACTTATTTTTCTTTACTGCAGCTGGTGTTTGTTCCGTGTGACGGCCGTAAAATCTTTCCCCGTACATCATCGTAGTGCAGATTCTATTTTATGGTCCTTTGGGATAATTGAGCTCATTTTGAATCATTTTGAAAATAGAGTTCTGCTTAAGCCGGCTCTAGAGGGCGTCGTCGATGTTGCACATTTCAGTACTGGTCATGAACAGGCTCAGTAAAACCGAGTCTGCTGTTTTCGATTATATGGTGTATTCTTTGCTTCCAGGGGATCAAATTTCAGAACATATTTATCTTCACTGCAGCTGGTGTTGTGCCGTGTGACGGCCGTAAACCCTCTCCCCGTAATGCATCGTAGTGCTGATTATATTTTATGGTCTTTTGGATCATTGGGCTCATTTTGAATCATTTTGAAAGTAGAGTTCTGCTTAAGCCGGTTCTAGAGGGCGTCGTCGATGTTGCACATTTAAGTACTGGTCATGAACAGAATCAATAAAACCGAGTCTGCTATTTTCGATTATTTGGTGTATTCGTTGCTTCCAGTGGATCAAATTGCAGAACTTATTTTTCTTTACTGCAGCTGGTGTTTGTTCCGTGTGACGGCCGTAAAATCTTTCCCCGTACATCATCGTAGTGCAGATTCTATTTTATGGTCCTTTGGGATAAATGAGCTCATTTTGAATCATTTTGAAAATAGAGTTCTGCTTAAGCCGGCTCTAGAGGGCGTCGTCGATGTTGCACATTTCAGTACTGGTCATGAACAGGCTCAGTAAAACCGAGTCTGCTGTTTTCGATTATCTGGTGTATTCTTTGCTTCCAGGGGAACAAATTTCAGAACATATTTATCTTCACTGCAGCTGGTGTTGTGCCGTGTGACGACCGTAAAATGTCTCCCCGTACATCATCGTAGTGCAGATTATATTTTATGGTCCTTTTGGATCATTGAGCTCATTTTGAATCATTTTGAAAATATGAAAATAGAGTTCAGCTTAAGCCGGCTCTAGACGGCGTCGTCAATGTGGCACATTTACGTACTGGTCATGAAAAGACTCAGAAAAACCGAGTCTGCTGTTTTCGAGTATTTGGTGTATTCTTTGCTTTCAGATGATCTAACTTCAGAATTTATTGTTAGCATGATGCAACTCAAAATGTGGCTTTTAGGAATGAGGAGACGTTTACGGATACATCAGACTTACAAAGCTGTTTAACTGATACCCCTTCAAACCCCACGTAATATAAAAATGTGGTGTTTACAGGGATATCCATTTTTTTCATTATTTTTGTTTGTAAACAAAAACTGTTTGTACTCGTTAGAACAGCGTCATAGAGGTGGTTTTAACGAGTACACAAAATCTCTGTTCGGACTAGAAATAAGAAAAATATAAATACTCATCTAAAAATGCTTGTTATAGAGATATGGAACCACACGGTCGGTACCTGATGCTCTGTCTCTGGTCGGGCCCATTGGAGTCCAACCGTTGGTTTTCTTTTGCTCCAGCTTTTCAATGGTTTCTTGCTGTCGAGTCCTCACCGTTGTCTCACCTCTGTGGTTCTTTGATTATTTGTGTTCACGGTGATGTTGCACTGATGAGTGAGGAGGCCGTCATGCGGACTGAACAAATTATTTGTCTAAATCGCGACGGAAGGGCGAGGATTGTGGCCACGTAAAATCGATTTAAGCCTCCCCCCCTCCCCCAGTGGAAATCTTACCATTGACCGTTCCAAGGCGGTTCTTCTGTAGCGGTTTATATTTATGTTGTTGTTTGTTACTTACTGTGTGTATCACTTGTGTCTTTTTATTTTGGATGGCCATATGGACATTTTGTGGGAAAGTAACTGTCCTTATGGCCTTCCTTTGTTTAGGTTTCCATTATGGTTAACATACAGGGTAGACCTATTCAGACCCTGTGTTGTATGGTTACTGATCTTGACCAGCTCTGCTTGCCCTGCTATGCTGTTATGGGTTAACATACAGTGTAGACCTATTCAGACCCTGTGTTGTATGGCTGCTGATCTTGACCAGCTCTGCTTGCACTGCCATGCTGTTATGGGTTAACATACAGTGTAGACCTATTCAGACCCTGTGTTGCATGACTGCTGATCTTGACCAGCTCTGCTTGCCCTGCTATGCTGTCATGGGTTGATGTACAGTGTAGACCTATTCACACCCTGTGTTGTATGGCTGCTGATCTTGACCAGCTCTGCTTGCCCTGCTATGCTGCTATGGGTTAATATACAATGTAGACATATTCTGGCCCTGTGTTGTATGGCTGCTGATCTTGACCAGCTCTGCTTGCCCTGCTATGCTGTTATGGGTTAGCATACATTGTACACCTATTCAGACCCTGTGTTGTATGGCTACTGATGTTGACCAGCTCTGCTTGCCCTGCTATGCTGTTATGGGTTAATATACAGTGTAGACATATTCAGACCCTGTGTTGTATGGCTACTGATCTTGACCAGCTCTGCTTGCCCTGCTATGCTGTTATGGGTTAATATACAGTGTAGACCTATTCAGACCCTGTGTTGTATGGCTGCTTATCTTGACCAGCTCTGCTTGCCCTGCTATGCTGTTATGGGTTAATATACAGTGTAGACCTATTCAGACCCTGTGTTGTATGACTACTGATCTTGACCAGCTCCGCTTGCCTTGCCATTCTATTATGGGTTAAGATACAGTGTAGACCTTTTCAGACCCTGTGTTGTATGACTACTGATCTTGACCAGCTCTGCTTGCTCTGCTATGCTGTTAATATACAGTGTAGACCTATTCAGACCCTGTGTTGTATGACTGCTGATCTTGACAAGCTCTGCTTGCCCTACTATGCTGTTATGGGTTAATATACAGTGTAGACCTATTCAGACCCTGTGTTGTATGACTGCTGATCTTGACCAGCTCTGCTTGCCCTGCCATGCTGTTATGGGTTAATATACACTGTAGACCTATTCAGACCCTGTGTTGTATGGCTGCTGATCGTGACCATCTCTGCTTGCCCTGCTATGCTGTAATGGGTTAATATACAGTGTAGACCCATTCAGACCCTGTGTTGTATGACAACTGATCTTGACCAGCTCTACTTGCCGTGCTATACTGATCTTGACCAGCTCTACTTGCCCTGCTATGCTGTTATGGTTTAATAGGAGCCGCAATGAAAAATGCTAAAAATGTCAATCCTTTGGAAGTAAGGACTACAAAAACAGAAAAACGTGGATTCATTTCGTCTTTAAGACCACTTACTTTTGAACAGCCTAAAGGTGGTCTCCCACAATAGCACACTTAATGTAGAAAACACAAAGAAAATGTACCTGAAACCTTCTAAGTATGCTTTTGAAAGCATAAATTGTCTTAACTTTAGGTGGTCTGAATAGTGGAAATTCCCTGTATATTGAAAATTTTGTCACCAAAAAATGAACTTATTCTGAAAAAAAAAAAAATCCGATATTTTTCATATTTCTGCTCTTAACATCGGCTAGGCGGTTCTAAAGCGTACCGACAATCTATGTATTTGGGCAGAAATAAGAAAATAATGTATACCGCTGTTTGTTTAGTTTGTTTATATAGTAGTTAAACGGCCTAGTCAACACTATTTAGGTCAGTTTGAGCCGGTCAGTTTACCTATCCACACTTTTCAGGCAGGGTCATACGTAAGCGGTTAACCAGTACAGTGCACATTCTTTCACCAGAAAATGATAACTGCCCTTCTTGAATCAGTGGAAGGGAAAAAATGAGTGTAGAAAAATTTTCATGACCAATCTCCACGAACGAATGTCGCCAACCCCGGCAGGTTTCGAACCCGCGTCCTCCTGATCACCAGTCAGACACGCATCCGACTGAGCTACCGTGTCCGGCAAATGTATACCCCTGTAAACCACAGTTTTACTAGATAAACGTGGGGTATTATATAGGCGTGTTTTCGTGATGGTTCAAGCTTTATTGTCTGGACTAGACTAGGTAGTTTTGGTCAATTACCTCACCCAGTGACCCTCAAATAATTTCGCAATTCTGCAGTGAAATTAATGATCCCAAAGGACAACTCTATTGTGAATAGACTCTGAACCCATGATTTGTGAACCTCAAACATCTGTTCCCGTCATTTAAGCATTATATTATACCACATTAAATTAACAATGTTTTATCAGAATTATATACAGCAAAGGGAAAGTTGGTAAAATAGAAGTGGAGGCAATGATCAGGAATCGATACAATCAACCCACAGCTCCCATCAGAGACACCAAAGGGAAAGACACACAAACATGAAACAACAGACCCTTATGGAAACACCAACAGCGGAAAGCCAAAATGACAGTTACTTTCCCACAAAACTCTACATAACGGTTTCTGATGGATCGGTCCGTATGACGTAGTGTTCAGTAAACAGTCATCGATATATACCAAATCTTCGTTCCATTTGTATGCTCTTCAGAAGTGAAAAAGCACTTCTTACATTACATGAAATACTCATTCAATTAAATCATAAAGTTTTTCTTTTATAAGATTATGAGGAAGTTTAGTGTAAAGGGTGGAAAAATCATAAGTAGACAGACTTGAAGCACGAAAACGCCTGTATTTCAATTTATTTAAAACTTCATTAGAATTTTTATAGACCCAACAGATTTCTTCTTGACCTTTCGAAGACTTTGTCGCAATATTTTATCATTTGTTTTTTTTTATGGCAGTAAAACATGACGTTAATAATTTGGAGAGTTCAGTGGCGAAACCAAGAGCTTGAATTTGCAATAAACCGTGCTTTGTGTGGTCTTTGTTGAAGTTTAGGTAACCGATATAACGTAGGAAGCTTGTCTTGGCCTTCTGTAACACAGACACCAAACTTGGTGGCTGAATGACGGATGTGGTCATCAACTTAAGCCCTCTCTACAGCTAAAGGCTGGAGTTCATAGGCCTTAGTACCACCAAGTTCTTGCTGAAGAGTGTAAACGTAGTTAAGCCGTCAAACAACGACCACATTGTTTGCGGCCTTATCAACTGGAGCAAAAACAAACGTCTTATGAAATTCTTGAATACCTAGTTTAAGGTGACGTAAAGACGTCTTAGGTTTAGGACGTAATAAGTTCGTATTTTGATAACAAAAAGAAATGCGTTTGTTCACTAATTTCAGAATGCTAAGCTTCCATTCTTTAAGGGCTGAATACTCAACATACTCTCGTTTACACCATCAATTACCAAATTCATTTAAGGCAGCAGCGCTTTCATCTCTACATTAACTGAAATCAATTTTAGAAGGAAATCGGTCATTTAGAAATTATATTACGTATCCTGGAATCAGGAATGATTTTTAAATTGCCAGTAATAATATGACCAGCAGCAGGATAGCAATGTCCGAATTTTTACAATCACAGGTATCAGGAATGTTAGTGTCAATATCAAGATCAGAAACAAGTTTATTGAAAATAAAAATGATAGATCTAACAGTTCATTGTATCTATAGCAAATTACGGGTGTGTTTCAGTGTTTTGAAAATAAGCAGGAATGGATGAAATAGCCGAACTGTCGCGGCAGATATTAGGTAAATCTATAAAATCCGTACCCTTATTAATGAAGGATATTTTGATGTAATGACGTCTGTGATTAATTTCAGAATCGATGAAAGGACGAAGAGCATGTTGAGTATAACCTCTAACCCTACCCAGGGAAAGTGGTGCATTCATGAAAATAAACCCTATTGGTTTTATTGGGTGGCAGGCCTTGAGATGTCATTTAATCTCAATGTCGGGTTGAAGTCTCACAAAACGGGCGAGAAATGCAACGTAAAATCGATTTTTAAACCCACCAGCGAAATTCTTATCACTGACTGTTCAAATGCGGTTCTTCTGCCGCTTTTTATAGTTTGTATTTGAATGTTTGTATCGCTTATATCTTTTTGTTTCGGATAGCCAATTGGCCATTTTGTGGGAAAGTAACTGTCCTTATGGCCTTCCGCTATTGATGATTTCATTAGGGTCAAGTTATTGTCACTCGAACCTTTTATAGACCTAAACTGTTCATATGTCACTAATACTTGAACACGGCAATTCTTACACATTTTCTTTACACAGGTAGTTCTTGAAATGCATGCAGATAGTTCAGTAAGAGAAAAGTATTTATATGTCACATTCTGATTGACAACAATTAAAAGATTTTCCATGATAGCTCAGTGGTTAGTGCACTTGCCTCTGATGCTAGAGGTCCCGGGTTCGATCCCCGGCAGCGGCGATAAAATTTCGGTGTCCGAACACGCTCCATTGGCATCATTTGCAGGGATGAATGTCATAAAGTGTACCGTCCTTCGGATCGGGACGATAACTGGAGGCCCCCTGTGCAGGGAGAACCATCCCCTGTGCAGGTTAAAGATCCCTACCGTTATTACATGATTACTGTGTAGGCTTTCATCCTGCAAAACCTAGAGTGTATGTAATATACACCTGCGGTAATGGTCAAATGTGACCGACGCAGTATCAGAAGATAGATAGATAGACACTTTGTGAAAAAAAATGGTTGTGATTAGTTTGGATACAATTTTAAAAGATCATTTGACGGATATTTTGAGGGTGTGTTTAAAGAACAAAGTGGACTCAGTACCATTGGCGTTTTTGTATGGGAAGTTGTGTTCCAAACTTGCCAATATGTATATTGTGCTGTGCCCTGGCTTTGGAGAGAAGCCATACAATATGCTAACTTAAAAATGTAGCATTTAAGTCACAAAGATAAATATATAGCTGTCCACGCGATATCTTTTTATTATGTTTCTTGTAATAGTTTTATGTTATTTGTTTCAAATGAAGTTTATAACAGTTAATTGAAAGGGACTGAAAAAAAATTTGCTATTCACACATAATCATTCTGTGTAAATTGCATTTTTCTAACGATACTAGCAGGTAAATTGTGGGTTGAAATATTAACCTTAGTTTTTTTGACATAAAATCGGATTTACAAGGGCATTACATGTTAATTTGATGAAAATAAAATTTGATAAAATTAGCCAATATTGTTTTTTTGGATGTGTGCATTAATAATAATAATAATAACAATAATAATTATGATACCACTTTAACTACTGCTACTACTACTTCTACTACTACTACAACTACTACTACTAGAACTACTATTGATAATAATTTTAATAATAAAACGAAGATGATAATAATTATACCGTTTAACCTTTTTCCACGACTGCTACTGTCGTCGACCGGGGCTTGAAGAAATGGATTGGGCTGCATGATGCTTTCACGCAGATCTGAAACTGACCGCACATGCGTACAGGTAAACCGTTTAGGAGGTCTTAGCCTTAGGTAAAGTGATGTGAGTCGGACCGTCCCTATATATAAACCTTTTGGTTTGTTTGAGCGGCAGGGCTTGCGATGCCATTTCATCTCAATTTCGGGTAAAAGTCTCCCAAATTGGAAGCAATGTCTCCAAAACGTCTCCAAAATGCCCTTCATCATGTTGTCGTGAATATAAAATCTATATACAATCCAACAAACAAATCACTTCTACTGATGATACTACTAAAAATAACGAAAATAATAATTTTAAAAAATAAAAACGCTAACAATAATAATTATACTCTTACTACTACTCCAACTACTACAACTCAGTAAAAAAATAATATCATCATCAAAACGGTGATAATAATAATTATATCTTGCTACTACTCCCACTTCTACTACTTCTACTACTACTACTACTACTACTACTACTACTACTACTACTACTACTACTACTTCTACTACTACTACTACTACTACTACTACTACTACTACTACTACTACTACTACTACTACTGCTTCTATCAATGTACTACTACCACTACTTCAACTATTATGAATATGAACTTAGGCTCAGCCTAGATGCGGACAAGAGCATTGATATCGAAATAAAGGCACTGCTTTTTGAGCAAACACACGCATTTACATCTCTTACAGACCAGCTACCGGTAATAACCCATATTTTTTTGTTTCGCGGAGAAACTGCCTAACACGAAAACGGCTATTTTCTCCGCAAAACAGCGAGAAAAGATAAAATGAGCGAGAAATTTCTCGCTCAAATTTCTCCCGGTTTCGCGGAGAAAATTCGCGGAGATTCTCGGCGAAAATTTGACCGATTGCTTTCATTGAAAGTGAAATTACCGGCGTTTCGCGGAGAAAAAATACAACTAGGCTAACGCAAAATTTTCGGCTCATTATTATTTCTTCGTTTGTTTGGCGTTGTTTTTTGTAAACGAAGGTAAATGGTAGTCATTGTTAAATCATAATCAAATATTCTTTCAGGTTACACAATTTCATTTTAGTAATTTATTTCTCCTTTGTATAATCCCTTTTCAAAAGTCTCATGACAACTTTTATTCACATCACGAAAATACACCAATTCATTTGTTACCCGCTTAAACCCCACTTTTAACTGGGGTTTACAGGGGTATACATTATTTATCTAATTTCTGCTCACATACATTGTGGATACTCGTTAGAACCGCTTCGCCGAGTCGTTTTAAAGTGTACCCAAAATCTTGAGCAGAAATATAAAAAATGCCAGAATTTTTATCCGAACATTTTCCGTTTTTAGTGGTAAAATTTTACAATATATTTGAATAGGCGAGTTCTCATAATGAGTCGTACATGTAGGTTATTGACACCATAATGACGTGTGACATTTACCAAAAGCTCGTCATGATAAAATAGATGGGATGTATGATGCTTCCACGCATAGCTCAACTCACAACGTTGCAGAATTTGAACCGAACGAGGTGCGATCCACAGCAATAAGAATCCTAATGAGTGTCAGCGCTTTAAGGATGCTCGTTATCCTCGGGGTGTTTAGCGGATTTACGGCACTTTCAAGATTATTTCACTTATTTTGAACAGACGCTCGTTTGCCTCGGTTCCCGTTTAGGGGTTTCCAGTCTGAAATGGGTTAATGTACATGTATGAGCAAAATTGAATTGTAAAGGCAAGAAACACAAGCGGGCCTCATTGTGAGCTCAAGTGTAAGCATCAGTGATGTTTAATTACTCGCATTGTAAGAAAAAGATCAACCAAAATGTAGAGTGAGATCAGCGCCCACATATACATGTACAAACAGGATCCCCGTTATTATATACATTGAGTTTGATTTTTCTAAAGTATTTACTTGAGAAAAAAATAAAGTACTCCCAATATGGTGAACTGATTGAAAATCAACAGTTTTCAATTTATGAAGTGTTTACACAACAGTAATTAAAGGAACACAGAAAACATTCATCATGTTCATACTGCGTTGTAAAGTGCATAAGATGCAAATTATTATGATTCAAACCGGATTAAAATCATACTTTACGATCGCTAGAGTTGTCCATCTTTGTACATAGAACATGCATTTCGTCATATGCTTCAAACTTTGTGTACCAAATTTTTATGCATGAAAAAATACACGCACATGAACAAATAAAATGTAGATTAAGGCAGATTTCGCGGAGAAACACCGTGAACGACTTCACCTGTACTAATTGGCTTTCTCCGAGAAAAAGCGATGTTCCAGGAGAAATTTAGCGGAGTTTCGCGGAGAAATTAACCGCTTTGAAACGCGAATTTTTTTCTTCTCGGAGAAATTTCTCGCTTGTTCTCCGAGAAAAAAGGCCTATTACCGCGGAGAAAAATAAAATATGGGTTATTACCGGTAGCTGGTCTGTATGTAGTTAATAGTGGTGTAGAACACAAACAAATACCGATTGTGCTATCGTTGTAACTCAGTGGTTAGCTAGTTAGTGTACTTATCTCGCCACAAAATGCACCGTCCTTGGGATCGGGACGTTAACTAGAGACCCCACCCACCCACACACAAGCCTCTGTGTAGGTTAAAGATCCTTACCGTAATGTCATGATTACCGTGAAGGCGTCTGTCCTGCAAATCTTGAGTGTATGTACACCTGCGAGTAATGGTCAGTTGTGACCTATCACAGTAATAGAAGATAGACAGTTAGTCACGCAAACAAGTCCTTGGTTAGGGACAGATGGTATTCATGGAGGCGTACTTTACATTTATAGTAAAATAAGGGGAGTCATTGACATCATTATCCTGTGGTATTTTCACTATTTTGCCAGTATTTTCTGTGTGTCCCAAACTGAGGTCATTTGCAACATGTTGTTAGACCAAAACAACGGTTTTTGAAAAAGGCAGTAGTGTGAAAGACAGCTTACTCTGACCAAAGTCCAAGAGCTTGCAGCAGGAATACATAAAGGCCAACAGCTATACACCGTCGCTCTTGACTATAGCAAGGTGTTTGAAAAAAGTGTGAATAACTTGAGCACTGTCAAGTCCAGATACGACAAAATAACCAGCAACCTCTTAAAGTGGATCCAGAGCTTCCTGACCAATAGGGCTAACCAGACCTTGTCAAAGGCTAGTTTTCCACGATTACCCAAGCTGTATCCGGTGCCCCCCAAGGTGCCATGCTCGGACCATTGTTGTTCTGCCCATACATAAATGACCTGCCACAGACAGTAAGCTCTGGAGCTCGCCTCTTTGTTAATGGCCGCCTTTATATGACAAGATCTCAAGCATGACTGATACTGCAGAACGTCAGAGGGATCTTTACAGACTACAGCAATGCCCATAATGGAATACAGACTGGCAAATGTCTTTTCAACCCAACTAAATGTGTGGCAGTCAGAAAAAAAAATCCAGGAACCTGGTTGGATATTTGGAGCAACTTACATGTTCAAAATATATGGCCATGAACTGTTAATCTTAGAGTATCTGGGCATCCTTTATTTCAGAAACATGTCATGGGAACCGCATTTTGATGCGAGTGAAAAAAGGCAAACAGAAGCCTGGCGTTCCTTTGTATGCCAAGAAGCATAACCAACTGGACTGAAGATGTTAAACCATGATGGTAGAGAACAAGATTAGACTTATCCTCGATTATGCCACATCAGTATGGCACCCACATATAGTATCCAGCAGCTGCAGACGTCGCAACGGCGAACAGCTCGGTTTTGTCAGAGGTGGCTAACATACAGCCAGCATTACCTCCCGAGTGATACAATACAATGGCCGGCAAACTCACAAGCATTGACGGGCATGATCTATCTCTGGGCTAAGTGGACATCCACGCTTGCAGGTTCTCCGACCCGAAAGCAGCGAACAGCAGAGTATACTTCCTAGGGTATATGGGCCGACATCTGTCAACTCTCCTTCATTACCACGGGCATCAGACTTAAGGAGGGAGTGTTTGAGTTTCCTCTCACCAACAGCTAAGGTCATACGGAGACGGGACCTCGGTTTAAAGAGCCATCCGAAAGTCTGGAGAAGTCTGGGATGGATCCTTGGTTAACAAGGCGAGTAGTATAACCACTACATCACGGAGGCTTATATCAGACTTATGTGGTGGCCGTAAAAAGTCTACATGCCCTACAGCATAGTGTAGTCTATATTTTCTTGTCCTTTGGGGTCATTGATTGCATTGTGGAATTTTGAAAAAAATGAGGGTCACTGATGAAGCCTTCTTTGCCGAAACTAGCTAGTCTGGCCCAGAAAACATGTACACTCCATATTTTCCAGTTATGTGGTGTATTCCTTGCTTCCAAAGGATAACCCTTTTAAGAACATATTTAACGTCACTACAGCTGGTGTCTGGGAATTCGTGGCGGCCGTAAAAAGTCTCCCTGCCCTACATCATAGTGTAGTTTATATTTTCTTGTCCTTTGGGATCATTGTTTCGATTTTGGATTTTGAGAAATTTTGAGGGTCACTGATGAGGCCTAATTGGCCGAAAGTAGCTAGTCTGGTGCAGAAAACATGTACACTCCATATTTTCCAGTTCTATGGTGTATTCCTTGCTTCCAAAGGATAACCCTTTCTAGAACATATTTAACGTCACTACAGCTGGTGTCTTGGAATGTGTGGCGGCCGTAAAAATTCTCCCTGCCCTACATCATAGTGTAGTTTATATTTCCTGGTCCTTTGGGATCATTAATTCTATTGTGGACGTTTGAAAAATTTTGAGGGTCACTGATGAGGCCTAATTGGCCGAAACAAGCTAGTCTGGCCCAGAAAACATGTACACTCCATATTTTCCAGTTCTGTGGTGTATTCCTTGCTTCCAAAGGATAACCCTTTCTAGAACAAATTTAAGGACCAACTTCCACAGATATTGTCACATCAGGAATCCTTGAGGGCTTAAAGAGGGATCATGCAAGTCTTCCCTAAACTACATAAAAAAATGTTTTTTAAAGGTTTTAATTTATCCTGTTGTGAGCCAAAGGTAAAATGTATCTTCCATCACTGGGGACTGATATTAACTTACAGCTGAGCAGGGCCTGCTGTCCTTGCAGCAGGTAGGGTTAGAGGTGTAGGGGGGAAGGGGCGTTGTAATACATTTTTATTCATTTTCCCCTTGCTCCCTATACCCTCCCCTCCCTTTTTTTGTCATCTACTATCTTTTCCATCATTTTTGTCCCTTTCTCTGGTAGACGACACAAAATGACCGACCAGGGTTGACGTGTCGCTAATCCTGAAACAATTGTTTTAGCTTCACCGCCACTTTGCGCATAGCCTTAAATTAGTATGCCGATGCTCCATTGTTGGTTATATGTGCACTTCATGGGAAGAAAGTTAGATTGGGTGTTTCAAAGTAAGTATGCTGCATGAACACCTTAAAGCAGCGTCAAGCGGTCACTGGTCGTTTCGCCCTTGGGTCATTTCACCCTGGGTCGTTTTGCCCGGGGGTCGTTTCGTCCCAATGTGATGGGTCGTCTTGATCATTTTTATTTAGGCCCAATGGATAGAGGTAGGGTATGTTTGGGTTAATAAAGGGGTCAAGGGGCCTGTTTATTCAAAATCTGATTTTTATGAGCTTTATATTGTAATGTCCTCGTTGGTGCAGCTGGACTTCTACGTTAGGTTTGGGCAAATGAGCTGCCACAGTTTTGAGAAAGAGATGCGAGGTCACATTGCGTTTACACACTTATACAATATAATGTGATTTTATGGCTGTGAGAATGGCAATTTGTCGATACAAAAAGGTGATATTTTTCTCACTTCTGCTCAACACATATATTGTAGGTTAGAAACGTCTCATTGTCTATATTTAAGAACAGAAATAAGAAAAATAATGTAAACCTGAAAACCCGCTTTCCGCTGTAAAAATGGGGTTTAGGGGGTCTTCATTGCATAGACTTGTCAACATGATGATTTATTTATTTACATCCCGTCCTTTCGGCTGTCTATCCAAGTACCATTCCATCCTATCTATCTATCTATCTATCTATCTATCTATCTATCTATCTATCTATCTATCTATCTATCTATCTATCTATCTAAAATGTCTGTATGTCGGTCGTCGATCTATCTATCTATCTCATTCGACCGTTTATTAATCCATCCCGTTAGTCCCTCTCTTAGAAAAATGCAATTGGGGCGAAACGACTCACGGGGGAAACGACTCACCGCATAAGGGCGAATCGACCCATTCCTAAATTAGATTGGTGTCCTTGTTGTAAATGTCTCAGCTAGGAGGCTACAACATAACGATTGATAGCTGCCATAAGACATTTCGTCTAGTTATAGCATAAGCACTGACGCGGTATTGGAAAAAAAACCCGAGTTCAACAAGGATAACTGCTGAGTCAGGCATGCCTGAACAAACAAAAAGATCGATACTTAGTTTACTGAAAAAAAAATATACTAATTTATTTTACATAGACTAGTTAAATTCTTATCATTATGTTGAAATATGTAACTTTTTAATACTCGCAGATATTAACCTTATTTGCTTTATTAAATCACGCAAAATCACGCTCTCGTTTCCTAGCGAGATTTCGAGTTCGGGTGGTGGGGGTCACGTGATCATCTAATATGGTCGCCAACGTTACTTCCTAGTTTAAACAAGTTAAAGTCATTGTAATTATTTACGTTTTTCTTGAAGTTTTGCCGACCAAATAAGATAAATAGTGAAGTGATAATTCCGAATAGTGTTTTATTCCTATTTGCTTGATGTAATTTAAATGAAATATTGATTTTCTAACGATAAGACAGTGGCTGAAATTGTGAGCTGTTTAGCACTTATTTCGCAACAACAACAACGAGTGATTGAAAATGTGGTCGTGTAATCAATGCATTCTGTAATTGTGATTGTCATTGAGATGATCGTGTATTCACTTTTGATCTTTTGACGTGACATTTTTTAAGTTTCTATCGGTCTATAACGGGAAAATTATGGGTCAGAATGACTTTTGTTGTGCTCCAGGTTGTAGCCATGAGCGCTCAAAGGGAGCAGTTTGCTCATTCTACAGGTTTCCAGAAAAGCCTGAATGGTATAGAAAGGCATGGCTTTCAAAAGTATCACGGGTAATAAGGGTTGGGAGGAATGGAAAGACTGTAACAAAGCCATGGGAACCTGGCAAAAACACCAGACTTTGCAGTCTTTCCATTCCTCTCAACCATTATTACCCGTGATAAAACAATATTCGGAATTATCACTTCACTATTTATCTTATTTGGTCAGCCAAATTTCAAGAAAAACGTAAATAATTATAACGACATTAACTTGTTTAACTAGGAAGTGTTGTGTCGCTCAATTAATAACCAAACATCGTGAAAAACAATTTAATCAGCCGTTACTCTTAACATTATCCTACTGACACGACGTTGGCAACGTCACTTGGCAACGACGTTATCTATCATTAGAAAATCTATGAATATCACAATATCACATTTCTCCCTTGTTTTAAAAGAAGTGACCTTCTACGAAATTTAGGTATGGATTTAAAGTTGTGTTTAAAAGAAATCATTTGGTAAGAAATTTAAGTATAAATTTAAAGTTATTTGAAGCACTTGGTGACTGCTTATAGTATGCTTTGATTAAAGTTCTGTCTCCCTGTTTTTGAAGTAGAAGTAAAACAAAGATCAGGAATCGATACAATTAACTTACTCCACCCACCAAAGGCACCAAAGGGAAAGAAATACAAACATTAAGCGACCAGACCATAATGGAAACCTAAACAAAGGAAGGCCACAAGGACAGTTACTTTCCCACAAAATGGCCATATGGCCATCCAAAATTAAAAGACACAAGTGATACACACAGTAAGTAACAAACAACAACATAAATAAATCACCACAGAAGAACCGCCTTGGAACGGTCAGTGGAAAGATTTCCACTGGGGGGCTTAAATCGATTTTACGCGGCCACAATCCTCGCCTTTACTTCCGTCGCGATTTAGACAAATAATTTTTCAGTCCGCATGAAGGCCTCGTAACTCATCAGTGCAACATCTCCGTGAACACAAAAAATCAAAGAAACACAGAGGTGAGACAACGGTGAGGTCTCGACAGCAAGAAACCACTGAAATACTGGAGCAAAAGAAAACCAACAGTTAGACTCCGATGGGCCCAACCAGAAGCCTACAATATAGTCTTTTAGTTTTGCAGATTGTCTTCGTGTCCGTTGTGGTTGCCTTCTTGGAGGTTCTGGTCGTTTCTTGCGTTGTCGTCCTGTTTAGACATAGTGTTGCTGGTTCCCATTCTCTTTCTCATTTGAGCAATCTTGTCTAGCTTCCTCTTTTCTCTCCTCATCTCGTTCCTCCTGTGTCGGCGTTTCCTCTGGTGTGTTGTGTGTTCTGTTGTTTTGTGTTGTGTTTCTATCCGTCGGTTTGCGACTGGGTGAGCGCAGCAATCGTTCTCGCCAGTCTCAGTTCCTGGTCCCATACAAAAGCTTGAACTTTGAAGCATCTCTGCGCATGGTACGTCCATCTGTTTTGCCTCTATTGTCGATCCGCTTATCCCGGTAATGCTATAAAATTCTTTCTCAAAAACCGAGGACATCTCTGCGCATGGTACGTCCATCTGTTTTGCCTCTATTGTCGATCCGCTTATCCCGGTAATGCTATAAAACTCTTTCTCAAAAACCGAGGACCATTTATTTTGCTTTCGTGTCTTCAGCAGGACCCTGTCACCAATCTTGAATCGATGATTCTCAACTGTTAGATATCGGTGTTGATTATCCCAGTTCTGTTTGTACTCCCTGTCTCTTTTGGTTATCTCTCTTTCCATTTTTTCCCAGTCATTTTGTTTCATTATTTCGTGAAAAAGAGGATCTGATGATGATGCCTCTTTGATGCTTTTCATAATTACTCCATGTTCGTTGCTGACTATCATGTTTATCGTTTTCTCTGTGTCGTCTCTCTCAGTTTCCAGCAGTGGATGTCGTGAGAGATAATCCAGTGGATCTGCTGAGTCTTTGCCTGGTTCATACACAAGCTCATAGTCCACGTCTTGCATTTCCTTGATCCATTTCTCTATTCTGGGAGGGAGTTTTGTACAAGATTTATTGAACATAGGGATTAGCGGTTTGTGTGCGGTCATGATTGTAAACTTTGGTGCTCCTAGCAGGTACATGCTGAACCTTGATTTCGCCCATTTCACAGCCAATGCATCATTTTCCGTTTGACGATATCGTTTTTGAGCGGTAGTCATTGACCTGCTTATATAGTGAACAGGCTCTAGTCCTTTTGCCGTTCTCTGAAATAACCCAGCAGACAGTCCCTCATGGAAGCTAGCTTCTGTACGTACAATTATTGGTTTTCTTGGGTCGAAAAACGCCATGGTGTGATCGCTCGTTATGCTGTCCTTCAACTTTTAAAAAGCTGCATCTTCTTCACGACCCCATTAGAAAGGAATGTCTTCTCAGTGGCGCTGTCAGGACTGAGTAGCAATGGATAAACTTTGCTAGGTATCCGGTCATGCCGAGAAAGCTTTTCACCTCATCTCTTGACCCTGGTGGCTTGCATTCTTTCACCGCAATGACTTTCTCTTGTGTCGGTTTCAGCCCTTCGTTGGTAAATCTGTAGCCGTAGAATTCAAATTCACCAACTTCAAAAAGGCATTTCTCTTTATTAAGTGTAATACCAAAGTCCCTAGCTCGCTGTAGAACTGTCTCTAATGTTTTATTGTGTTCAACTAACGTCTTGCCGCCTATCAGGATGTCATCTCTTTGGTTCAGACAGTGAGGTATGTCTCCGAAGATTCTATACATTGCTTCGTCAAATAAATCTTGCGATGACCCTGCGCCGAATATTAATCTTTTCGGTCTCATGTTACCCCATGGTGTACTGAATGTAGCGACAATTCTCGAGTCAGGGTGAAGGACCAGTTGATGATAACTTTGCTTCAAGTCCTTTTTTGAGAAAACCTCGCAGTCATGAAACTTACATGTGAAATCATTTACGACAGGCGCTCTCGTAAGTCAACACTGGCTCTGATCATGTGTGGCTCTAAGTTATCTTTTTTTTTCTTTAGCGTATCTTGGTTTAGGCTGAACAACCAGTGGTGAGCACCAAGTGACTGGTTCACCTGGTTCAACTTTCTCAAATATCTCTTCTTTGATACATTCGTCGAGCCATTTCCGCAACGGATCTTGCAGGTAGAAGGGAACAGGGCGAGGTTTCTGTGCGACTGGTGTAGCGTCTGCCTTCATGGAAAACTTAACCAGAAACTCTTCGTTATTCTTCTTGCCGAAGATTTTTCCAAAACCATTGAACACCTTCTCATGCCGTTGCAGGATGGCCTCTATATCAGACTTTGCATCGTTGTCTAATACAGATCTGACAGCTTTGCTATCTGTTCGTCGCAGCTCATTAGATTCTTTAAGACTTCCGTCCGGTCTGATCTCCAGCATGCCAAGCTCGATAAGTGTCTTTCTACCCAGCAGAGGTGGTGAGTTAATCTTGCCTTTTCCAATAATGAATAGTGTGTCAGTCCCGTTTGTTTCGTTGCGTGCGGTTGCCTTTAACTCACCGGAAACATGCAGTTCGTCCTTGAACGTGCTTAATTGTGCGCTACTGCCACACGGAGCTATGTTTTCATAGGATGTGCGTTTCAATGCTTTGTAATGATATTCGTCCATCACATTGACGTCTGCTCCACTATCGGGTTCCATATGGACAATAACATCATTTATTACAATAGGCACAGTTTTTCAAAGTCACTAACCTTGTTTATTTTTATCTTCCCGACTGCTAGATGTCTCATAGATTCATCTATGAAATGATTGTCCTGGTCAACATCACTTCCAGAATCACCGGTCTCTGGTTCTTTTGTTGCCCTATTCACGTTTCGACTTCTGTGCAAAGATTGTTCCACGTGTTCTGCGTGTCTCTTTGGATGACATACAAACTGTAGAAAAATGGTTCGGTTTTCCACATTTGCTGCAAAATTTCTCATATGCGGGACACAGTTCCTTTTGCATCGGATGCGTTTTCCTACAGTGTTTGCATGTTTTGCCCGACTCCTTTTGTCTAGCGTCATTTAAGCTATTGTTTTTGTCCTTTTTGCGCTTTCCAATTTTTAAAACGCTAGTTGACTCTTACCCACTCATAGTTTCTACTTGTACGTATGTATCTTCGAGAACCTGCATTTCCGCTAGCGTTTGTTTTAATGTCCATTTCTTATTAAGTACTGTACGTACAATTTCTGTATTGTCTGTCGTTTGAATAACGTGCTCTAATATTCACTCGCCGGTATCTTGGAAATCACAGCTCTTGGATTTCTCTCTCAACCGGGCTGCATACGACACAGTACTTTCTCCAGTATGTGGCCTCTGTTTTAGAAAAAAATACTTGGCATATTGTTTATTTTTCTCCGGGGCAAAATAATCTGTCAACTTGCCTTTCAATTTCACATAAGCATCTCCTTCTTGCGGATCATGCAGACTATTCTCAAGTCGCCTTATTTCTGTGCCGCCATAGATGAGCATCGCATCTTTCTTATCAGCTGCATCGCTGATGCGGAAAAAACGCATTTCCCGCTCTAACTACTCTATCCAATCATCCCATTTTCCCCGTTGCTAAGTGGTCTTCGCCCACAGTAAACGGATTTATCCTGAAACTCCTTCCTTCTTCAGCCATTTTGCAACGCTGCTTCTTAGGATGTGCACCAAGTCCCGGAAGAACTAAAATACACGTCTATCCTCGTCGCCAATGTTGTGTCGCTCAATTAATAACCAAAAATCATGAATAACAATTTAATCAGCCATAACTATTAACATTATTCTACTGACACGACGTTGGCAACGTCACTAGGCAACGACGTTATCTATCATTAGAAAATATATAAATATCACAATATCACAGGAAGTAACGTTAGCGACCATATTAGATGATCACGTGACCCCCCCCCCCCCCCCGAACTCGAAATCTCGCTAGGAAACGAGAGCGTGATTTTGCGTGATTTAATAATGCAAATATCGTGAATAATTTACAATGAGAAATACACGCCTACGGAACGATAGAATGCGTAACCATTGGTTAAGAACGTGAAGCAATTAGAGCGACATCCGGTTAGGAATTAGATCGCTAAAAAAGGTTAAGAAACTGTGCAGTTTCTGTGTTTCATAAGTTATATAATTTTTACGAGGAAGTTATTTAAAAAACGGGGAATTACATTCAGGAGCCCATTGATATCGGCATCTTTGGAGTAAATACCAAATCCCGTACTTCACACATTTTGGCTAAATTTAGTTTCTCCTGCTGAAGGTGAACTCAAGCCTTAGAAAACGAGTGGTTTTTCGAGGTGTTTGTTGTCTTTTATTTATTACTGCGCTTTGCTACAAGTTCAGCGTATTAACCTGCACACACAATAAACATATATGGTTAAATGTGTTGTGGATATTTTGCTTGTCAATGCAGCACTAGCGAGAAATCACCACGGAAAAGGTCGAAAATGGTTGGTTACGCATTAGTTCTATAGAAATGATAACAGAACTTGCAACTATAAAGCGGATCTGTTTTCATCTCCACGGCCCCAGAATCACCCGCACCTTGTTCTACGGAACCATTTTTAGCCAACCTGATAAGCAGTGCGCTATTGATTCGATAATGACATAGTATTTTATGGAAACATTTTCAGTCTCCAGAATCATAGTACCGAATGATTTTCACTGACTTTTACGCTGTGTTTGTTTTATCAATGGTCCGGTAATTGACTGAAATGAAATAAAACACGTTTTGGAGTTTTAATTTCTGCGAAGAACAACTCATCTGCCAAAATTTGCTGGTTAAGCATTAGATCGTCTGGTTGAGCATTCGATAACCAGAGGAGAAAATCAAACCAGTTGCTGCCTAAGTAAATGCCAGCAGCTTACTACAATAAAAGGTGGTCTACATATGATTTCTGAATTGTGTTAAAATCACCAGAGAAAGAAAGCTGTGATGAAAAATACTTTTCTGGACAAGACCATTAAATGTCTGGGTATCATGCTTATCTGACCGAATGACGCGCCGATTCATAAATAAGAGGTCATTACTTGCTTTTGTAGAAAACAAAATGGCCAGCTTACGCTTTGTAATGGCGATTAAATCTATATCCGGATGGGACGGCCATTAATGAACCGTCTCATCCGAGAATCAAAGCTGTTCGCCATCCTGTAAATGAATTTGACTAAATCCCCTATTAACAAGAATTGCCTAAAATAAAAAAAAATGGAGAGAACCGGTTTAAGAAACTCAGGCGTGAAAGGCTAAGGGTCAGATCGTTAACACTGCAGATACGAAAGCCTATTTGGCTTATGTAGGAGAAAATAAAATACCGTAAAGGCGTAGTAACGCGACACAAAAGACGTAATAACGCAACAAAGGCGTAGAAACGCAAAACAAAAGACGCAGTAACGCCAATTAGAAGGCGAAGCTACGCAAAAAAAAAGGCGTAGTAACGCAAAAACAAGGCGTAGTAACGCGAAAAAGTGCATACTAATGCAAAAGAAAGACGTAGTAACGCAAAAGAAAGGCGCAGTGATGCGAATCAAAGGCGTTTTTACGCGAATCAAAAGGCGTAGTAATGCGAAAAAAGGCATAGTAACGCAAGAGAAAGGCGTATTTGTTTTAGCTCGCCTCTGCAAAGCAAATAGGTAGCCAGAGTATCCTACTCCTGGGACTGCGCATGCTCCCAAAATATATGTCATGATCGATAACCCAGATCGGAGATCCCGTGAGTTCTATGCTAACTGTCAAAACGATAAGATAAAGATATTGTCTAAAACCAACTTCTTATTAATACAAACAGCGCAAGAATGACACACCATGTATTCTTAATCATGTTAATCAAGACGAACTAGAATCCATTTGTAAAATTTATAAATTTTGAGTAAACAGGAGGACAGGTGCGTTTATTAAATAAATTGAGAGAAGTAAGTAAGTCAGTCAGTCAGTCAGTAAGTAAGTAAGGACTTTATTTAGTGAGGGTAGCAACATTTAGCACATAGAAAAATACATGTAATAGCTAATCTTCCACGAGGCCCTCAGCTAATCTTCCTTCTTAATAAAACATACACGCTATAACATTTTGTTTCATCGGCAGTGTCATTTTTAGATATGAGGAAAATATATATATATAATAAATTGATAGAACATACAAGTTATACTATTTTCTTCCATCTGCAGTATCATGTTTAGATATGAGGAACTTTTGAAACCGTTTTGAATATGGAGCAATATTTTCTCACGGATGTATCTAGGCAGTGATTAGGCAATTTACATTAAGCCAAAAGTCCAGTTTTTTGTTCACTATCGACCGACTATTGATAATATTGTATTTAGTACTAAAAAGGTTGTAGACACATCATTTTGTTTCTTTGAATAATCATTACGAAAACACGCCTATACAAATACAATGTAACCTTTGTCGCCAAAAAAAACGAAAATTTTAAGATGAAAAATTGTGATATTTTTCTCATTTCTGCAAAAATATAATGTGATTTAAAAAAAAAAAAAAACAACAAAGGACTGGTGGGTCTATTGCCTCCGAGTGTAGGTAGGAGAAATAGTCTTAAACTGTTTCATTAATCTCTTAAATTCCAGTGTTCAATCAAATAGTGTACATCTTCACCAGACGCCGGATTCTGCAGCGTCTGATCAGGGTCTACACTCTTTGCCAAGCCCATCCTATGTTTCCAAGATAACCATCTTTAGTTTTTCACAACAGTCTGACCTCACTGCGGCTATTTTCATTCTAATAGTTTTCCCGACAAGTCAGTGATATTCACGTGCACTTAAGCATAGAATAGCTTTTCTTCTGAGCACCTTTGGGTCGACTGACAAACAATTCCCAGTGGAATTCTTTTCACTGACTGTTACAAGGCGGTTCTTCTTTGGCGGTTTATTTATGTTATTGTTTGTCACTGATTGTATGTATCGCATTTTGGATAGCCAGCTGGTATTGATTCCTGATCATTGCTTTACTTCTATTTTTTATAAGCACCAAGTTTATAATCATGGGTGTCTTATGCTCAACCTGGCTCTCTAATGCTTGACCATAGAAACACGATATAGATTTAATCGCCATTAAAAAGCGTAAGCTGGCCATTTTGTTTTCTACAAAAGCAAGTAATGACCTCTTATTTATGAATCTGTGCGTCATTCGGTCAGATAAGCATGATACCCAGACATTTAATGGTCTTGTCCAGAAAAGTATTTTTCATCACGGCTTTCTTTCTCTGGTGATTTTAACATAATTTAGAAATCATATGTAGACCACCTTTTATTGTAGTAAGCTGCTGGCATTTACTTAGGCAGCAACTGGTGAGATTTTCTCCTCTCTGGCCATCGAATGCTTAACCAGACGATCTAATGCTTAACCAGCAAATTTTTGCAGATGAGGAGTTCTTCGCAGAAATTAAAACTCCAAAACCTGTTTAATTTCATTTCAGGCAATTACCGGACTATTGATAAAACAAACACAGCGTAAAAGTCAGTGAAAACCATTCGGAACTATGATTTTGGAGACTGAAAATGTTTCCATAAAATACTATATCATTATCGAATCAATAGCGCACTGCGTATCAGGTTGGCTAAAAATAGTTCCGTAGAACAAGGTGCCGGTGATTCTGGGGCCGTGGAGATGAAAACAGATCCGCTTTATAGATGCAAGTTTTGTTATCATTTCTATAGATCTAATGCGTAACCAACCATTTTCGACCTTTTCCGTGGTGATTTCTCGCTAGTGCTGCATTGACAAGCAAAATATCCACAACACATTTAACCATATATGTTTATTGTGTGTGCAGGTTAATACGCTGAACTTGTAGCAAAGCGCAGTAATAAATAAAAGGCAACAAACACCTCGAAAAACCTCTCGTTTTCTAAGGCTTGAGTCCACCTTCAGCAGGAGAAACTAAATTTAGCCAAAATGTGTGAAGTACGGGATTTGGTATTTACTCCAAAGATGCCGATATCAATGGGCTCCTGAATGTAATTCCCCGTTTTTTAAATAACGTCCTCGTAAAAATTATATAACTTATGAAACACAGAAACTGCACAGTTTTTTTTACCTTTTTTAGCGATCTAATTCCTAACCGGATGTCGCTCTAATTGCTTCACGTTCTTAACCAATGGTTACGCATTCTATCGTTCCGTAGGCGTGAAATACACAGCTAGCTGGTCTACTACGGCAGTATTTTAATTTGACAGACGCTCTTTTCGAGGCATGCGCAGTGGTAAGAGTAGGATTCTCTGCCTCAAATCAATGTACTCGCTACCTATCGTTATGTGCATACTGAAGGGGTGGTAAAACGAAGAGGAGCCAATCTACCCCTGAATTAGGGCTAAACAATTCAGTAGGTAGCCAGATAACTCAATGTGTCTCTTACTATTTCCAAGGCTTTTTTTTTGTATACCCCTGATTAAGAGTTTGTGAAAAGTTGCTTGGCCAGACGAAAAGCGCTTTCCACTCTACCGAGAAGCTCCGGTAAATGCTTCGATAAATGCTCCGGTAACTCGTTGGTCCAAGAGCGGTGTTGGATATTACCGGCTAACCATTTCAGCTGAGTGTGGTACTTTTCAGTTCTTATATACGCGTGACGTAGTTTCGAAAGTTTCCCCGCGGTCAAACGTTTTGTTAACAAAAAAGAATTGTGTAAGTCAGGACAACGAATAAAAATATGAGCATTAAAAACAAGTCAAATATCAATATGGTAATGGGCTGGTGATCGACCCGGAAAAGCAGATGTTTTATGTGGAGTAAAAAAAGTTAACCAGTCTCCGAGACGGTTGTCCGCATAGTCTCGGTGAGATTTCACGTGGTTTGACTATGAAAAATTATTTCTTAGGGTAGCCAAAGGTTGTTATGACTACGCGTGTACGTCTTAGTCTATAGGTGGACATCTTGTAGATGCCTACGGCACCTGCTCATGTGCGTATTAATCCATCCCTTTGTCCCTCCCTAAGAAAAGTAGAATTGGGGCGAAACGACTCACAGGCGAAACGACTCGCCTCATAAGGATGAATCGACCCACCCCCAAATTAGGGCCAAACAACTCAGGGCGAAACGACCCGGTGGCTCATCATCTTGTAAATCTCGGGCAGGTAGAAATCCGTAGGTAACCAGATAGCTCATTGTGTCTCTTAATTTTTCCCAGGGCTTTTTTGTATACACCTGAGTAATAGTTTGTGAAAAGTTGAAATTGCTTGACCAGACGAGAAGCGCTTTCCACTCTACCGAGAAGCTCCGGTAAATGCTTCGGTAACTGCTCCGGTAACTCGTTGATCCAAGCGCGGTGCTGGATTTTACCGGCTAACAATTTCGGTTCAGTGTGGTACGTTTCAGTTCTTTTATACGCGTGACGTAGTTTCGAAACTTTCCCCGCGGTCAAACTTCAGTTTTTGTGAAAAGGAATTGTGAAAGTCAGGACAACGGAAAAAATATGAGCATTAAAAAAGAGTCAAATATAACTTGTGACAATATTATCGTGATGAAAATTAAGTCGATAAACACTAGCTTATATTGTTTGTAGGAAAGAACTGCAACGGGGATGCCCTTTTTGGCCCATTTCAAATCACTTTACAGAAACTTCCCATTGAAGTTCACCTCCCACACTTAGCTGTTAGCAGCGGCCCATATTTTTGTAATATAAGAACTTTATCCCTACCTCGGAAACTCCAATTAGAACGTTATTTATTCCAAACGTTTGTTTTGCATTTTTCTGTCGTTTTCCGCTGCTTCGTCCGCCATTATTTTTGACGTAAACGACCTTGACGAAGTAAGCTCATTGGGTATGAATGGGATCGTCCGTAGCTCTTTTTGTAAGCCATTGCCTGATTGGTTGGCTTTCCTTTATAAGCGCGTGATTCAATTTATATGTCGCATTGGACTCAATACGAGGTGCTCGTTCAAGTCTCTTGCCCTTTCTCTTTTCGGAAGCAATGTGAGCTTCTCACTCACTTCCGAACTTAAGTCTCTTCATTTCGGCTCAAAGATCTAAAAAGGGAGGGTGGACGTATTTTCATGTTAGGCACACATTTTCTTAAGGGATATTAGAAGTAACTAAGGGGGTGGTTCGTTGTCTTGGGGTCTCAAGCCTGACTCAGGGGGATCCTCAGACTGTGCTCCGTTCCACTGGTCCTTCCAATGCTCAGTATATAAGGCTAGCTTTTCATCTTGCTAAAATGTTTGAATTGTGATTTGTTTGCTAGGGAAAAACATAGAAACTCTTTTTCTCGTTTCATTACTGCTTCCCAAGATTGCGACTTTCTCCTGGTAAATCGAGCCTGGGTACACACAACCGGGCAGGGGGGGGGGGGGGGGGTGTCAGTGGTCTGTCGCCTGACCCTGCTCAGTTGATCAGACGAGCCGTAACCCGGTCTGGGTATACTGGAGAGGTCAAAAGGGGACTAGCCCCGTTACATTTTGGTGCCGTGACCAGGATATAAAAGATGGCCTCTTGGGAGGATAGTGAAAATGGGAAATATAACCCCACACAAGATAGGTTTATTTTACCTACATGTACTGATGATAGCCAATATGCTTCACTAAACCCGTTTGACACGGATAAGCAGATCAGTCAACCGAAACGCTGGCACAAAAGTGCAAGTGTTGTCACGGATGGGTTGAGAGAAAGTCAGTCTTTGCATGATAAATCCAGTAACTGGAAATATTTTGAGGATTCTCAGGTAGGGGCTCGTAAAGATTCTGTACCCTATACGCCTTTCTCGAATCTAGATCCAGAAATTTACACGTGTTATGCACAACATGAACCACTGTTCTCTAGCACGCCACGTTATTCCGGTAGAAATGTAGATCTACTTGACTTGGATAACCATACATGTATCGCTGACCAAGACCCGCGTAGAGTAAGGTTCTCTGAAGCAGGTCTATACAATTCAGTACCGTTTTCGGGGCAGACATGTGAAACTGTATTTGCTGATAACTATCATGGGTCACAAGGGCTCGGAGGTCAAACAGGGTTTCAGCTCAGTGAGCCCCGGGTTAACGATGACCTATATCCAAATAACAGTCAAAGCTACACTGAATGGCCTGTTTATCCACAGTCCGATGATAATACATCCTGTCCCACGCCTACGCGTCGGCAATTTGGACCAACATTTACTTCAAATGCACAGCCGCGCTTTGTCCCCAGTGTTGTGAATAGTAATTACCAACATTCCACACCCACGGCTGCTAATCTGCAAATACCGCAACGTTGGTCATATCCCTATTCAGCATCGTTTCGAACTAGAGCAGATCGGTTAGTAAGACGGGAAAAGGAACCTGATAAATTTGATGGGAAAACAGTAGACTTGCAGGATTATTTAGTCCATTTTGAGCAAGTTGCAGCTTGGAATAATTGGGGTTACACTGAAAAAGGGCCCCAATTGTCAATGAGTTTGAAGGGCCCTGCCCAGAAACTTCTTACAGATATGCACCCTAGTCAAGTAAGAGATTATAATTCTCTAAAACGGGCACTTGAAACCCGCTTCAATCCACATGAAAAAGGCTTTGCTTATCGGTGCGAATTTCGGTCTCGGGTGCGCAAAAAGAATGAAACTCAAGCCGAGTATGGATACGCACTTAAGAGATTGGCTGACATGGCATTTCCCAGTGTACATTATACGGGTCGCGAACAATATACAATTGATCAGTTCATTCACGGGTTAAGCAATTCTGAATTAAGGAAACACGTACAGCTTAGGCACCCCGCTACTTTGGCTATGGCAATATCGTATGCTGTTGAATTTGAGGCCGTTGATTCTCAGCTTTCTGCCGACAAAAAGCCTGCTCACGTACGCTTTAGTTTAGATCAGGAAACAAGTTGCAAGTCAGTTCTTACTGAAACTGATTTTCAGCTTAGAGAAAAACAAATGTCAGAGCTGCTTGAAAGCTTAAAGAATTTGCTCCATCAAATGACTCCTGAACGAACTGAAAGAATTAAAAATAGGTCACCCAGCCCTCGAGCCAAATCGAGGATTGAGTGCTATGAATGTCATGACTATGGACATTATGCTTCCGATTGCCCAAATAAACGGAAAACCAAACGTTCTTCGAGTCCTAGTCCGAGTCGAAAGGCTAGTTCAAATAAAAGCAAACAGGAAAACTAGGTTCGGCTGAGCTTGTGGCCGAAAGCTCAGCCGGTTCACGTGACAAAGAGAACAGGCCACCAATACACATTTCACCAAAGTCATGCATGTTTGTGAACATCACTGTAGGGGATCAAACTTGTCGCTGTTTGATTGATACGGGGTCCAGTGTAAGCATTCTGGCCAAAAGCATCTTCAATAAAATCGGAGGTGATGAATCACAGTTGCAAAAAGTTGAGCAAACTTTGACTACTGCTGATGGCACACCCATGGCTGTCTTGGGTTCTAATCTGTACCAAATAGAAATAAGTGGCTATTTGACTCAACTTTCTTTAGTAATAGCTGACATCAGTGGCGTAGATGGGATTTTAGGCATGGACTTCCTGTCTGAGCCTGGCATTACACTCAATATCGCCCAAAATAAAATGCACATTCATGGAAATACCATAAATCTTCTTCGCGATGGAAACTACCAGTGTGCCCGAGTCAAACTTGGACAGAAGGTTTCCATCCCTCCATGTTCAGAAATTGAGGTTAAGGCCATAGTTGAAGGGAAAATAGGTCAATGTGACCATTCCATTATAGAACCTGTGAAGTTATTGAACAAAAAGGGGTTGTTAGTGGCTAGAACTGTCATAGATTCCAATCAGTCTGAAACCATCATGTCAGTATTGAATTTATCTGACACAAAAGTCAAACTTCAGAGAAATACCTTGATGGGGACCATCCAACCCGTAGAAAGTATTCAAGAACTTTCCGTTCAAACCGGCTCACAAGCACTTGGTGATAATGCTCCCTTTCCCGAACATTTAAGGCCCTTGATTGACAATGTGTCCTCTGAACTTACTTCAGAACAAAAGCAAAAGTTAATGCAGGCGCTCATAGAATACCAGGACGTTTTTGTTGGCCCTGATGGAAAACTGGGTCGCACTGACCTAGTTAAACACAAAATAGACACTGGGTCTAGTGTTCCTACTAGAGTACCACCTCGTAGAACCTCTTATGCCCAAAAGAAAATCATTGAGCAAGAACTAGAGAAAATGATTCAACAAGATATCATTGAACCTTGCAGCAGCCCCTACGCTGCACCTGTCCTACTCGTCACCAAGAAAGACGGTTCAATCCGTTTTTGCGTTGACTATCGAAGATTAAATAGCCAGACAAAGAAAGATGCATATCCCTTGCCCAGAATAGACACTTGTCTAGAGTCTCTTGCAGGTGCAAAGTGGTTCAGTACGTTAGACTTAGCCAGTGGTTACTGGCAGTGCGAAATGGATTTTTTCAGCAAAGAGAAAACTTGTTTCGTCACTCACCAGGGCACATTTGCCTTCAAAGTCTTGCCGTTTGGTCTTTGTAATAGTCCGGCTACCTTTGAACGCCTCATGGATATAGTTTTAAGGGGATTGCAATGGGACAAATGCCTATGCTATCTTGATGATGTAATTGTGTTTGGCTCATCTTTTGAAGTAGCCCTTGAAAATCTTAAGGCCGTATTTGAAAGATACAAACAAGCCAATCTTAAGATCAAACCCAGTAAATGTGCTTTGTTCCAAACTGAAGTGTCCTTCCTGGGCCACATAGTCAATGAATCGGGAATCAAATGTGACCCCACCAAAGTTCAAAAGGTTCAAGAATGGCCTGTTCCCTCCAATGTCACTGAACTGAAACAAATATTGGGACTCGTAGGATATTATCGCAGGTTCATTCCTGAATGTAGTACAATCACAACTCCTTTGACAAGATTGTTAAAGAAAAACACTAAATTTATTTGGGACTCAAACTGCCAAAACGCTTTTGAAACACTTAAACAGAAATTAGTGACTGCTCCTATCTTGTCCTATCCAAAATATGATGAGGGAACTTTCATTCTGGACACAGACGCTAGTCTTTATGGAATAGGCTGTGTTTTGTCACAGATACAACAAAATGAAGAACGTGTCATAGCTTATGGCAGCAAGACTTTAAGTAAATCACAGAGACGTTATTGTACTACATATAGGGAGTTACTGGCTGTTGTGACTTTTGTAAAGGAATTCAGGCACTATTTGTGGGGTAGACATTTTATTATAAGGACAGATCACAGTTCCTTAGTTTGGATAAAAAAATTTCAAAGAGCCTGAAGGCATGCTTGCAAGATGGCTTACCGTTTTGGACACGCATGACTATGAAATTCAGTTTAGAAGGGGAGCTAATCACGGTAATGCCGATGCAATGAGTAGATTACGTCCAAAAATTTGTAAAAGGGATGACTGTCCCGATTGCTTAGAGTCAAGAAAAGCTCGAGGAAAGCAATCTGCTTACATTCAAAAACAGCCATTATCTCCTCCCTCATCTGGAGTCACTGAGCAGTTGAATATTGTTGCCCCGGTAGATGAAAACAGAAATAATCCAGGTACTGGGAGTGCTGGCGGTGCTTTGAAAAATAATCAAAGTACCGTGGGTACTGCCAGTGATTTGCAAGATAATCAAAGTACTGTGGGTACTGCCAGTGATTTGCAAGATAATCAAAGTACTGTGGGTACTGCCAGTGATTTGCAAGATAATCAAAGTACTGTGGGTACTGCCAGTGATTTGCAAGATAATCAAAGTATCGTGGGTACTGCCAGTGATTTGCAAGATAATCAAAATACCGTGGGTACTGACAGTGATTTGCTAAATTATCAAAGTACTAAGGACACTGCTGGTGATTCTGGTGAAACTAATGTTAGCAGTGCCCTACAGGATCCTGAAATATTGCCAAACTGGCTTGATGTATGGTCTCCCCAGCAAATCAAAGAATGGCAAGAAAATGATGAATCCCTTTTGAAGATTCTTCTTCTAAAGTCTCAGTTCCAAAATAAACCCCCTAAGGCTGAAATTTTACCATGTTCTAACACAGTCAAAACATTGTGGTCAAACTGGGAGATGTTAGAAGTGCATGATGGTAATCTTTATCACAAATGGATTGCTGAGGCATCACCAGATGGTTATGTGTTGCAGCTTGTAGCTCCTCAGAAGCTTAAGTCTGTAATATTTAAACATCTTCACAGTACGCATTTTGCAGGGCATATGGGCAGAGAAAAAACTATCACGTCAATAAGACGTCGCTTTTATTGGCCCGGGATGTCGTCTGATATCAGAAGGTGGTGTAAACAGTGTTCCATTTGTGCAAAGAGTAAACCAGGTCCAGGGATTGGGAAGGCACCTTTGACTCAATTTATAGTAGGTGCACCTTTAGAAGTTATAGCCCTTGATATAGTCGGTCCATTAAAACAAACCGCAAATGGGAATTCTTTTATACTGGTTCTGGGAGATTATTATACAAAATGGAAGGAGGCCTGGGCTATTCCTGATCATACTGCATTGACGGTAGCTGATAAACTTGTCACAGAATTCATCTGCAGATTTGGTTCTGTAAAACAAATTCATACGGACCAAGGCCGTGAGTTCGAATCTCATTTGTTTGCATACATCTGCAGACTATTGGGGATTGAGAAAACAAGGACTTGTCCGTACAGGCCCCAAAGCGACGGCCTTGTCGAAAATTTTAACAAAAGTTTAAAACAAATGTTAACCTGCTTCGTCAATGACCATCAGGATGACTGGGATGACTACCTCCCATTTTTACTTATGGCCTACAGAAGTACTGTACATGATAGCACATCTTGCACACCAAGTTTACTCATGTTAGGAAGAGAAATGTCCTTGCCTATAGATTTAATGGCAGGTAACACCTCTCAGACTGAAAATCATTTTTGTACAGTGGAGTACGTTGAATGGGTACGAGACAGTATGGAATACTGCTTCACATTTGTTCAAAAATCTTTGCAAAAAGCCGCACTTAGACAAAAGAAATATTATGACAGAGGGTTGAAACCTCGCTTTTTCAATATAGGAGATTATGTGTGGAGATATTACCCTCCACTTGCGGCCGAATCACTTGCTGGTGGTTGGATCGGACCGTACAAAGTTACTGAGAAATTTTCAAATGTGACATACCAAATTCAACGTAATCCATCTACATCACCTTTGGTAGTGCATGTTGATCACTTGAAATTATATGAGGGTGATCAAGACCCATCTGAGTGGATCCAGAATGCAGAATCTGACGAAAGCTTTGTATCAGAACTTACACCTCAGCAGGTGACGTATGCGGATGATGCCAGTGAGCATGACGACATCAACTATGACAGTCCTGATGATCAGCTCGCTAATGACGCATATCAGTCACCTCAAGCTGAACTTCTGAGAAGATCACGTTGGGGAAGAACTATACGACGCCCTATTCCATATTCACCAACCTTATGAACACTACAATGATGAAGAGCCATAACAAAAGACAGTTTATTCCAAATCTAGTCTGTTTTTAGATATATCTAAATAAGACATGTTTTCATGACTTGTCTCTTAATCACTGGGTCTCTCAACCCTATTGGCTTGTCTTGAGCCTGACTTAGGCCTCAGACGGGATGCCAGGATTGCATTGAAATGTCAGGTGGTTTTCTCCGGGTACTCCATTTATGGTTGCCTCTTTGTGGCGATCAACATATATAAGTGAAATAATCTTTGTAGGGCCGAAAAAAAATATTATAGAGTCTCTCTGTTTCTCGTTTTGTTAAAAATACATTGCACAGGGTAAGGACTAAGTCCAAATTTCATGAAAATTGTCTGTTGCATTTTGAAATTTTGACTGTTCGAGAGAATGAGGGTTTCTGTATATTTCTAAACAAAATCAGGGCTGAAGCTGTTTTGAATGTCAGTAGTAAAGTGCTAGTTTGTAAAATTTTCAAACTACCTCCTAATACTTCTTAAGTGTGAGAAATTGCAACCTTTTGATTAAATTATCAGGCTGGAAAGGTTTGAGTTAACCGTAGTGATTTTACATTGCTTTTCAGTTCTGATTTGGATGAATCTTAGGGTCGATGTAGTTCTCATATCTTCAAGTGTATTTTTACAGGGGAGTTAATCCAGAGTTCCGCACTGAGCAGGCTGGATCGGATTTAATACTGTTTTAGCCTTGATGTGTCAGTTTTTTTAGATGGGTGTGGCTCGTCCTTTGTTCCCCTGATATTGTTTGCTCCATTCAAGGAGATGATAAGTCACCCAAATGGAACAAACTTTATCAATGTGGAATCTTGCCACTCATGCAACACACGTTTATACTTCCCTTTTCTACTGAATTGTAACAGCCATACTCAAAGTATGTTTGTACTTCAGACTATTCTTTTCCAATATGGCTGACATCCTTGACCATCATCCAGCAGAGAATGAAACCCACTTCCTGTATGAACATCTGCGCCCCAACTGGGTTCCGAGCGGTATGTTTTACCATGTTCCAGAATGTACCAGGAAGGATAAGATACCAACTCTGCGAGCATTTCTCCGTCATTGGAATATGGTGCATTTTGCACAGGTCACGCTCTATGTCTGTGAACATATGGACTGTATGGGTGAAGTGGTGTTTAAGTCAAAAAATGATCTTCACCGGCACATCATAAAGAAGCACAAAACCACCACATCTGAGGCACATCATCTGGCTGCCATGTATACAACCAGGGTTGAGACCAACAACAAATATATCAACCCTCGCCAGAATCTTCCACCGCGACAGCTTAGCCCATCATCAGAGATGGCGAGACAGACAGACCGGCTACGACGCCATCAACTGGTCGGTGTTCTGGGAGATCTTGAGGGGCAGGGTGATAACCCCCTCAACGCCGTTTGCCGTGGTGAATTTGTAACATTCAACGCACAGGGAGAAGCTACGGGAAAACAATACAGACGAAGAAGGCATGTTGTTGACCCAAAAGAAGACAATGGACTAGTGCAGTGATTCTGGACTGTTTTTCATCATTCAGAAATATTTAGATAAACTTCAGGACTTACAAGGACATTACCTAGGAGGAATTCCAAATTTTAATACATCAATCTTAAGGCTCTTCATTGTTATATCAAATTATAGTTCTGATTTCCCCAGTAATTCGTCAGGGCTTCTGCACAGTTATTACAGTCATTCATTAATGTATATATGTCAACCAAATAAGTTATTTTATTTGGTTGTTTTTGTTTCAATATTCCAAAAGTTTTTGTGTTTCATAGAGTTTCTAAATGGTGATTTGTGCACTACTGGGGCCGGGACGGATTGTTTGTATTGACATGCTGTTAATGCGAATTGTTTGTCCAGACCTCAGTAAAGCCTGACAGGAATTACTGCTGTATATTGTATAAAGCTAGCAATACTTAAACTGTTCCTTTTTGTGGAATCGCTTTATCATATATCACTGAGTGCTTAGTACTGGTTCCTACCCAGGAAAAGAGGGTCACATGGAAGATTAGTACTAATACTAAATGTTACCCTCTATAATTAAGGTTTATTATTATTATTGTTATTTCGTAGATCTAGTCATACTCATGGATCAAATTATTTTCTAGTCAGCTCCTATTTTTTTTATTTAAAATATCTCTAGTATAGTGAATAGTATTGTTATTCACTAAGAGCTATAGTGAATAGTATTTTTATTCACTGATTCTCATGGATTCTAAATCAGTGATTTGATATAGTTGTTGACAAAATGTAGTACATTTAGTCTTAAGGAGGGAAGAGTGCAACGGGGATGCCCTTTTTGGCCCATTTCAAATCACTTTACAGAAACTTCCCATTGAAGTTCACCTCACACACTTAGCTGTTAGCAGCGGCCCATATTTTTGTAATATAAGAACTTTATCCCTACCTTGGAAACTCCAATTAGAACGTTATTTATTCCAAACGTTTGTTTTGCATTTTTCTGTCGTTTTCCGCTGCTTCGTCCGCCATTATTTTTGAAGTAACCGACCTTGACGAAGTAAGCTCATTGGGTATGAATGGGATCGTCCGTAGCTCTTTTTTGTAAGCCATTGCCTGATTGGTTGGCTTTCCTTTATAAGCGCGTGATTCAATTTATATGTCGCATTGGACTCAATACGAGGTGCTCGTTCAAGTCTCTTGCCCTTTCTCTTTTCGGAAGCAATGTGAGCTTCTCACTCACTTCCGAACTTAAGTCTCTTCATTTCGGCTCAAAGATCTAAAAAGGGAGGGTGGACGTATTTTCATGTTAGGCACACATTTTCTTAAGGGATATTAGAAGTAACTAAGGGGGTGGTTCGTTGTCTTGGGGTCTCAAGCCTGACTCAGGGGGATCCTCAGACTGTGCTCCGTTCCACTGGTCCTTCCAATGCTCAGTATATAAGGCTAGCTTTTCATCTTGCTAAAATGTTTGAATTGTGATTTGTTTGCTAGGGAAAAACATAGAAACTCTTTTTCTCGTTTCATTACTGCTTCCCAAGATTGCGTCTTTCTCCTGGTAAATCGAACCTGGGTACACACAACCGGGCAGGGGGAGGTGTCAGTGGTCTGTCGCCTGACCCTGCTCAGTTGATCAGACGAGCCGTAACCCGGTCTGGGTATACTGGAGAGGTCAAAAGGGGACTAGCCCCGTTACAGAACATTTAACAATAACAATGATAATAATGATAATAAACAATAATACTACAACTACTTATAATAATAATAACGTGTTGTTCTTGATGTTGGAAAGGAGGGTGTAAAGTATATACTCCTATGCCTACAAGTATTTTGGCTGTCAAGATATCCCTCTGTGTCTGTGATAATGGGACTCCCAAAACATTACGTCACCACACCCGTGCGACATAGTCCATTTTTCACACCTCCAAAATGGCTAGGTTTCTGATGAAAACTGATGATATTTTTCCTATTTTTATCGCAAAAATAAGTTGTGGGTGCTCGTTAGAACCGCCTCATTGAGGCGGTTCTAACGAGTACTCACAACCAATGTATTAGAGTAAAGATAAGAAAACTAATGTATCCTCCCGTAATCCCCAGTTTTCTCTATATAAACTGGGGCATAGGGGTGTTCATTTCACGGACTTGTTCACGTGATGATAAGCACATACTACCAGAAGGGGATGACTGCCACTGCTACCTGCCTATGAGCTGCTTCAGTAGATGACAGCTGCTGGGTTCCAAAACTCCCAAATTCAATACTAACACGTGATCAATAAAGGCAAACTTAGCACATTTTAGCAGATTGATCTGTGCCCACTCTGGTCGAAAAGGTCGGAAACGACAGGTTTTATTGTGACACTGTACATTTATGTAAAATTCCTAAATTCCCAGCAACCTGCCTATGAGCTGTTTCAGCACTACAATTTATCTAACTGACAGCTGCTGGGTTCCAAAACTCCCAAATTCAATACTAAGGACAACTGGCTGAATTACTTACAAACAGTGAAGACTCTGACCCGTGTTCAGAGTTCTGGTTCTCCACTGTTTGCGTATGTTTATTTTTTTATTTGGTGTTGATTATTTGGCAGTCAACCAATGAAGTGACAATGTTTACCATCAATTGAACACGTGATCAATAAAGGCAAACTTAGCACATCTGAGCAGATTGATCTGTGCCCACTCTGGTCGAAAAGGTCGGAAACGACAGGTTTTATTGTGACACCGTTCATTTAAGTAAAATTCCTAAATTCCCAGCAACCTGCCTATGAGCTGTTTCAGCACTACAATTAATCTAACTGACAGCTACTGGGTTCCAAAACCCCCAAATTCAATACTATTGACAACTGGCTGAATTACTTGCAAACAGTGAAGACTCTGACCCGTGTTCAGAGTTCTAGTTCTCCACTGTTTGCGTATGTTCTTATTGTGTTGATTATTTAGCTGTCAACCAATGAAGTAACAAAGTTTACCTACGCTTGTACACGTGATCAATAAAGGTAAACTGAGCACATATGAGCAGGTTGATCTGTGCCCTCTCTGGCCGAAAATGTCGAAATTGTATAAAATTAAATTCCCAGTTATCCCTTTAGCCCATGACTGTCTTTCATCTACAAGTATGCATTACATTAGGGGTGTAAAAGGAATTCAATTTTTCAACATTAAATCAGTCAGTGTTAATAGGGGAGGAACGGATAAATAAACAGAACATGTGCTTAATCATTTCTTGTATTTTAGGGGTTTGTGTCAGGTGCCTGTCGGTTTATAATTTCGCTAAGGTTGTGCTCACTGATCAGTCATGTTCGAATTCAACTCTGTAAAATAGACATTGTAAAATTCAACACAGGTTTCCACGTCATTTGAGAGGTTCAATCTATGGAATTCAACAAATAAGAACAAAAAATGTACAACCGGGATTTGATACCCATGCATTGTCAGCAGAACTGGGGATAGGAACTGAATCTTAGGATACAGATGTGTTACTGCAAAATACTGAGCAGTGCTTAGTTACACCGCAACAACAAAGCGTCGTAAGAGAATCAGAGATGTAATTGCCTCTCACGATGAACACACCATCGAGATCAGGAAATAAAAATGTAGATGGCATGGGGCAACCGCACGGTCTTCCTGACAAGACAATGCCGTATACAGGAATTTGAGTTGTTGGCAGAGGAAGATGGACATCAAAATGTTGAGAACTATTGCTTCGTCATTGGAGGTACCCAAATGGCACACCTGGTAAGGAAAATGATGATGATGATGATGATGATGATGATGAAATAGATGTTGGGTGAATTTGCTATCAACTAAAGCATATCATATCGCGTTTTGTAAAAATTATCGGCAAGAAAACAAAGTATATCTATTGAAATATATCCGACAAATAGAAAAGGGTCTATCATTTACTCGTTTTGTAATATGTGCAATAAGCATTTGCAGACTTTGATAAGGGTCAAATCTTTCATTTGTCTTATACTTTCTCATCAAGCCCAGTTGTTTGTGGGACCTGAGATGTTTCTGCCCCTGAGTCTGCTGTTGTAATACATTGTGCTATTGTGACACGTCTCAAAAATATTTTCATATGACATGCTTGATAACATTTTTACCTGATAATAAAGACATATATAGCTTTCAATATCTTTGCAATCCATATTTTGATTTCAACCATGCTAACCACACAGTGGGCGTGTTGGTCAGAGTGACTGAAGGTAATTAGTTTGTTCTCTCCTACCTGCATCGTACATAAGCATATTCGTAATAACACAGTCTGAAGTCGATGATGAAATCGTATCTGGGAACAGAAATCATGTCCCTAAATTAAGGAACAAAATATAAGGAACACAAATTTAAAAACACGCCTCACGAAGGCGGTTCTATGTTTGAATTTGATTTGAAGTAGGAACTAAGGTTTGCTGCTGCAATTTCCGCAAGTCTTTCAGAATGGTGTTTGCTTACCTTATCGACATAAATAATCTGTTACATGAAAACTCCCATTTTAAATAAAAGGTGATGTTTGAACCACACCGATCGAAAATATAGATGCACCTTGACAAAACTAAGTACAGCCTCTATTAAAAGTTTCTTCTCCGGGCAATGTTCCGATAGCTCGAACGACAAACCTTTTTTAAACAGACTTGGAAGGTTATTCTCCGACAGATTTGATGCGTAGGCTGTTGTTTCCTTTTCTTGTTCGAACATTTCCAAATAAATATTATCCTTGTCCTGGCTGATGGTATTTTAATCTAGAATATAGGATGGTTCTCTCACCGTCACTGCTATTCTACACATACATTAACAACTATACATGATGGTACTCTCACCTTCACTGCTATTCTACACATACATTAACAACTATACATGATGGTACTCTCAGCTTCACTGCTATTCTACACATACCTTAACAACTATACATGATGGTACTCTCACCTTCACTGCTATTCTACACAACCTTAACAACTACACAGGATGGTGCGTGCGTGCGTGGGCGCGCGCGCGCGTGTGTGTGCGTGTTTCAGTGACACTTTCATCTTGCTCAGAAAATACATATTATTTTGCGATATTTATTTCAAACGTCTATGACTGCTATGTTTAAAATCTTTTCGTGTGTGTTTGTGGGGTTTGTGGAGTGAATTGCGATTTAGGTTTTTCTGTGATTTTTTAATTTGCTTATGTTGAAATATATTTCATTTCAGTTGCGAGCATGAGCTGAAAAGAAGAATCCAGATAAATCGGTAAGATATTTCTCTTATGACTATGGTGTGAATCGTCCTGACCGTACCTTTACAGCGATTAGACCACATTTTTTTTAACAATCAAAACTAGGAAAATGTGAGGCACAAGTTTTATGAATCGCCCAAACCAAGCTTCCACAGCGGTGTGAAATGTTACCCCGGTATCCGTGACGGTGTCTTCCAAGGTATTCCAATTTCTCTTCAGGCTCTTCAGTGTAGATTTTACCTGAAAAAGGAAATAGATAGAAATAAGAAATCTGCAACAACGGATGGGTAGCCAGCATGTGAAATGTGGAGATAAAAAATCTCTAAATTTTGCTAAAGCAACAGATACCCCCCGTCAAAAGTATGTTTTACCAAGCAGCCACAACCAGTGTGAAATATGGCTGATCATTGCCTTCACTTCTATTGAACACCATAAACTTACCGCGGCAAAATTTTGATTCAAACTGGAAACGCCTACTAAACGGTCTGGAACCCAAGAGATTTGAGATTCACTGAAAACACGCAGGGTTAGTTGTGAGCTTGTCAGAATTGCAAACATTGCAACACGTTTGATGTGATCCGACCACGTTCTCACAACAGAGAGATATCTTAAGGTAAGTGAGTCGGAGCAGAAAACTTAATATAGATTTTGACATGTTTGTTGATACCTGAGCATTCCACTACAGTGTTAGGAATCTAACGAATACGCCCACTGAGCTAAAACCAGACGTTTTTTCAGTTTATTTAATATTATCATATGACGTCGCGTCTGAGAATGAAATAACGCCATGTAATGAATTCGATAATCCACCAGGAAATTAAATATGCAAATTAGTAAGATACGCCCCGTAACGTTACATATACGACGTCCTTAACGACGTCGCGTTTACTAATGCCGGAATATTGACATTTTTGTAAAACAGTCGTGATTTAAATGCATTTTAGATGTCATATGATAAAAAGAATCTTGCATTCGTGTTTATGTATCATTGGATTTGTTGCATGAGTTGAGGAAAAGGGATAATATGCTCGGCGAAGCCTCCTATTTTCTAGTTTTTCCTAAATTCCTTTAATAAATCAAATAATACATGAACACTTATGTAAGATCCTCTATTTAGTTGCTATTGAATATAGGATTTTTGACTAGTTTGCAACGATAACTTGCACCTACCCTCACCCTCACCGCTATTCTACACATACCTTAACAACTATGCAGGATGGGTCTCTCACCTTCACCGCTTTTCTACACATACCTTAAGAACGAGACAGTATAGTACTCACACCATAACGCTTTTCTATACATATCTTAACTATACAGGATGGTACTCTGACCCTCACCGCTATTCTAGATATATCTTAACAACTAAACAGGAGGGACTCTCGTCCTCACCGCTATTCTACACATACCTTGACAGTCATACAAGTTGGTACTCTCACCCTCACCGCTATTCTACAAATACCTTAACAACGACACAAGAGGGAGTCTCACCTTCATCGCTATTCTTAACAATTATTCAGGATGGGACTCTCACCTTCACCGCTATTCTACACCTACCTTAACAACTATACAGGATGGAACCCTCACATTTACCGCTATTTTACACATACCTTAACAACTATACAGGATGGAACCCTCACATTTACCGCTATTTTACTCATTCCTTAACACCTATACAGGATGGAACCCTCACATTTACCGCTATTTTACACATACCTTAACAGTCATACAAGATGGTAATCTCACCCTCACCGCTATTCTACACAAACCTTAACAACTACACAAGAGGGACTCTCACCCTCACCGCTATTATGCACCTACCTTAACAACTACACAGGAGGGACTATCCCAATCACCGCTATTTTACACATACCTTAACAACTATACAGGATGGAACCCTCACATTTACCGCTATTTTACACATACCTTAACAACTTTACAAGATGGGACTCTCACTTTCACCGCTATTCTACACACTATAACAACTATACAGGACGGGACTCTCATTTTCACCGCTATTCTACACATACCTTAACAACTACACAGGATGGTACTCTCACCCTCACCGCTTTTCAACACATACCTTAAGAACTACACAGGAGGGACTCTCACCCTCGCCGCTATTCTACACATGCCTTAACAACTATTCAGGGAGGGACTCTCACCCTCACCGCTATTCTACACATATCTTAACTATACAGGATGGAACGCTCACTTTCACCGCTATTATACACATAACTTTACAACTATACAGGATGGGACTCTCACCCTCACCGCTATTCTACACATACCTAAACAACAACACAGAATGCGGTAACCGTGAATTACTCTTTTATCACGTTTGATACCTTCAACAGTGAGAAGTACATTTAGAGGAGTTTTAGCAGCCATATTTTCCTGACCAATGTTTCCCATGCCTGTACTCTTACTACGGCGTACCTGACTTGCCCAATTCATAGCAAGTAAACGTTTCTAAATACACAAAACCACCCAAATTCTATATTTAGAATATATCTAAATATTAACTGTCTTTGGAAAAAATCATTTTCTGGAGCCAAGGAGAGGTAATAGTTTTAGTACTATATATCGTACGTTCCATGGCTTCAGTGGTACTTCACATGCAAAGTACAATTATATTGAGGATCTTACACTTGTGGTCTTTTCATATGAAAATGAAACAAGCCTTCGGAGAGTTTCATAAATTTCATATGAAATTACCACCAGGGTAAAATTCGTGGTCATTTCATATGAAATTTATGAAACGAGCCTTCGGCGAGTTTCATATATTTCATATGAAATTGCCACCAGTGTAAGATTCTGTTTATCATATAATGATTTTAAATAAGATTTTTATCGCCGAAGAAGTTCAAAAGAAAACACAGGCGTCATCACAGGGACCAGTTTCAAGCTTTAAGAGAGTAAAGATATACTATCCCATAATAATATACACAAGGGCACCATCGGGAACATATGACCAATCGTGAATGAAGTTGTGTATCTCTGCCAGTTTGTAGCAAACAAGTCAAGACTCTTGTCACACATGTAGACGACACATTTATGTATACAATAGTACCTGCTATCTCTAATCTAGTCTTCACGGTATGGAACAACGCCACAATGTCCAGAATGTCCAGAATTGATAAAAAATTCTACACATACCTTAAACAACTACTGTAACATAGGATGCGATAACCGTGAATTACTCTATAATCAAGTTTGATACCTTCAATAGTGAGAATTACATTTAGAGGAGTTTTAGCAGCCATATTTTTCTGACCAGTGTTTCCCATGCCTGTACTCTTACTACGGTGTACCTGACTCGCCCAATTCATAGGAAGTAAATGTCTCTAAATATAACGAGACAAGTAAAGACAAGAAAATTTGGATCCGTGTCTAGTATTTCCACCAATACCAATCAACCGAGCCCATAATATCAACAACACGTAGATACCACTGCAAAACTGGAAAACAACGAATTTGACAGCTGCTTTCTCGATGAGGAAGCCATGTTTTTGGAGCCATTAGATAGGAGCGATTTCATTGGTTAAAAATCTCAATAATTCGAATCGGCCAATAAAAAACATACCTAATGCCTATTGCGTCATGATTTAATTACTCCGGTTTTGTAAATAAAAACATGGCTTCCAGGAGCAAGCAGCTGTCAAAATAGTTATTGTCTAGTATTTACACGTTTTATTGATATTATGGACACAGGTGATTGGTATTGGTGACAATACTGGACACGGATATAAATTTTCTCTGTGTTGTGCCCTAGAATACTTTGGAATGGATGGATAAACGGACAGGCGGATGAATGAATGAATGGTATGTGTGTATTGATAGATGGACGAACGGACGGTTAAATATACGGAGATGGATAAGTGACTTAATGAATGAATGAATTATGTATTCAGCAGAAATATGAAAAATATCAGAATTTTTCATCTGCAAATTATCATTATTTGGGTGGTAAAATTTACAATATATTTTTAATAGGGATGTCTTCGTAATGTAAAGGGGTACACATTATTTTTCTTATTTCCGCGGCAAAATACACAGATCGTGGGTACTCGTTAGAACCGCTTCGCCGAGGCGGTTCTAACGAGCACCCACAATCCATGCATGGAGCAAAAATATGAAAAAAATATCAGAATTTTATTTTAATCAGAACAATTTTTATTTTTTATTTTGGTGGTAGACTTTACCAACATATTTGAATAGGGGTGTCTTCGTATTGCGTACATGTATAATCAAACAAATTGTGAGTAATGTATACCCAGTAGGCACATAAGGAGTATGCAAGGTCCGGGACTCCCCATACCCCCATAAACCCCTTTATATACCAAAAGAATATCTAACCTCTATCCATAGGGCTTGGAAAAAAATAAGGGCGAATCGACCCACCAAAACAGGGCGAAACGACCCACGCGCGAAACGACCCAAGGCGAAACAACCCAAGGCTAAACAACCCAGGGCGAATCGACCCACGGGCGAAACGACTCAAGGGCGAAACGACTCACGGGCGAAACGACCCGTGTCCATTATTATAGGATAGTATATATTTCCCCTCTAAAAGCTTGAAACTGGTCACTATGGGTATCCTGACGTCACGCGCCAGTAACCATATGTTATAACACGTGTGGTCATATGATTTTTATCACATGACGTTATCCACTAAATAACAGCGATGTTATATGATATTAGTTTTTTTTCTCCTATATTATGTCAGCGGCTGTTTTGCTACTTGTGTCTATATTTCAGGAGCCCCGTGTGGAGTGATCACCTCTTGATTTCTTATAACGTTTGTTTGCTTGTTTGGCTTTAGGCATTTCTCGCCCACGCCCATCGGGGCTTGGAGAATAGATGGGCTATATAATGCTGAAACTGACCACACATAAGTACTGGTAAACCGCTTGGAAGGACTAAGCCTGCCAGACAAAGTGGTGAGAGTCAGACCGTCATATAAGCCTTTTGGTTTCATTGGGCGGCAGGGCTTGAGATGTCATTTCATCTCAATGTCGGGTGAAAGTCCCACAAAATAAGACACAACGCCTCCAAAATGACTTAAATAGTTTTGACGGGGACGTTAAACCTCAGTTCTAACAAAATAAATGGATAGGTATTTCTGTTACCAAGGTCCTGTAATGAGCACCCCATTATTCCCCTATTTTATCTGATCCTGACAGTTTGCTCTTTAACACCATTTAGGTATAGTACAAAACTCGGGTTTATCTAATTGTAGCACACTATATTATGACCCCCATGTGATACGATACATCTATCAGCTCAGTACAGAAATCGGGATTTATCTAGCACACTATATTATGACCCTCATGTGATACGTCTATCAGTTCAGTACAGAAATCGGGATTTATCTAGCACACTATATTATGACCGCATGTGATACGTCTATCTTCCATATTGTCTCGGTGAAGGTAATGTTTTTTTTTTTTTTCTGATAAGAAACTGTTATTCATCTAAATGAACTTAAGCTGATATACAGTTAACTTCGATAACTCGAATACAGATAACCTGTTTACCATATGTAATACGAGCTCGTTCTCCAGTCCGTAGAGAATTCTCCCCCATAGCCCTAGATATCATATATATACTAATTCCTGACGTTTTTTCTGGAAGTATCTTGATAAAGGTTTTTTGTTTGATGTGAAGTTTAACGTCCCCGTCAACACTGTATAGGTCATTTTGGAGACTTTGCTTCCAATTTTGTGGGACTTTTACCCAACATTGAGATGAAATGACATCTCAAGCTCTGTTGTCCTATGAAACCAATAGGCTTTATAAGCATGGACAGTCCGACTCGCATCGCTTTGCTTGGGCAGGCTTGGATCCTCTAAGCGCTTTACACGTACTTATGTGTGGTCAGTTACAGCTCTGCTAGGAAGCATCATGCAGCCCATCTATCTCTTCAAGCCCCGATGGGCGGGGGCCGAATCTTGACAAAGGTATGTTGAGTGCACTCGATAAGGCGATTCCTGTTTTCACCCACCAATGATTAACGATCGGCTCGATATGAGCGAAATTATCCTGAAAGCGCCGTACCCCACACCACCCCAAATAAATAAATAAATAAATAAATAAATAAATAAATAAATATATGAAATAAATAAATGCAAACACGTTCTTGAGCCCCTAGAGAAATCTATAACATATAAGAAGACTAATTCCTGGAGTTTTTCCTGATAGTATCTTGGAAAAGGCCGGTATGTTGAGTGTCCTTATAAGAATCGCATCAATAAGGCAATTATAATGAATACTAAAACTATTCCTTTATTTCATTGCAGGCCAGAAAGATATCCTTAAGGGGAATGGGAACACCTGGCACATTTTCCGCCATATTTCAAAGGGAGACAACTTTCTGAATTTCCTGTTCGCTTTTTATAGGACCAGCCGCACTGAAAAAGGGGTCTACACTGAAGGTAAGGTTTTTTCCTGATAAGAAACTGTTATTCACCTAAATGAACTAAAACTGATAAAGTATGTTGAGTTCACTCAATAAGGCGATTCCGGTTTTCGCCCACCCATGAATTTAACGATCGGCTCGATAGGAGCGAAATAATCTTGAAAGCGCCGGTCCCCCACCCCGACCCCAAATAAATAAATAAACTATTAAATAAATATATGAAGTAAATAAATGCAAACACGTTCTTGAGTCCCTAGAGAAATCTATAACATCTATGTAGATTAATTCCTGGAGTTTTTCTGATAGTATCTTGGAAAAGGCCGATATGTTGAGTGTCCTTATAAGAATCGCATCAATAAGGCAATTCTAATGAATACTAAAACTATTCCTTTATTTCATTGCAGGCCAGAAAGATATCCTTAAGGGGAATGTGAACATCTAGCACATTTTCCGCCATTTTTAAAGGGAGACAACTTTCTGAATTTCCTGTTTGCTTTTCTGTAGAACCAGCCGCACTGAAAAAGGGGTCTACACTGAAGGTAAGGTTTTTTCTGATAAGAAACTGTTATTAATCTAAATGACCTAAAACTGATAAAGTATGTTGGGTTCACTCAATAAGGGGATTCCTGTTTTCGCCCACCCATGATTAACGATCGGCTCGATATGAGCGAAATAATCTTGAAAGCGCCGTAACCCACCCCACCCCCAAATAAATAAATATATGAAATAAATAATTGCAAACACGTTCTTGAGTCCCAAGAGAAATCTTTAACATATATGTAGACTAATTCCTGGAGTTTTCCTGCAAATATCTTGATAAAGGTATGTTGTGTGCACTGAATAAGGCGATTCCGGTTATCGCCCACCCATGATTAACGATTGGCTCGATATGATCGAAATAATCTTGAAAGGGCCGTACCCCATCTCCACACAAACCGAGTAAATAAATAAATGACAACTCGTTATTGAGTCCCTAGAGAAATCTATAACATATATGTAGACTAATTCCTGGAGTTTTTCCTGATAGTATCTTGGAAAAGGCCGATATGTTGAGTGTCCTTATAAGAATCGCCTCAATAACGCAATTCTAATGAATACTAAAACTATTCCTTTATTTCATTGCAGGCCAGAAAGATATCCTTAAGGGGAATGGGAACACCTAGCACAATTTCCGCCATTTTTCAAAGGGAGACAACTTTCTGAATTTCCTGTTCGCTTTTTATAGGACCAGCCGCACTGAAAAAGGGGTCTACACTGAAGGTAAGGTTTTTTCCTGATAAGAAACTGTTATTCACCTAAATGAACTAAAACAGATAAAGTATGTTGAGTTCACTCAATAAGGCGATTCCGGTTTTCGCCCACCCATGAATTTAACGATCGGCTCGATAGGAGCGAAATAATCTTGAAAGCGCCGGTCCCCCACCCCGACCCCAAATAAATAAATAAACTATTAAATAAATATATGAAGTAAATAAATGCAAACACGTTCTTGAGTCCCTAGAGAAATCTATAACATCTATGTAGATTAATTCCTGGAGTTTTTCTGATAGTATCTTGGAAAAGGCCGATATGTTGAGTGTCCTTATAAGAATCGCATCAATAAGGCAATTCTAATGAATACTAAAACTATTCCTTTATTTCATTGCAGGCCAGAAAGATATCCTTAAGGGGAATGTGAACATCTAGCACATTTTCCGCCATTTTTTAAGGGAGACAACTTTCTGAATTTCCTGTTTGCTTTTCTGTAGGACCAGCCGCACTGAAAAAGGGGTCTACACTGAAGGTAAGGTTTTTTCTGATAAGAAACTGTTATTAATCTAAATGACCTAAAACTGATAAAGTATGTTGGGTTCACTCAATAAGGCGATTCCTGTTTTCGCCCACCCATGATTAACGATCGGCTCGATATGAGCGAAATAATCTTGAAAGCGCCGTAACCCACCCCACCCCCAAATAAATAAATATATGAAATAAATAATTGCAAACACGTTCTTGAGTCCCAAGAGAAATCTTTAACATATATGTAGACTAATTCCTGGAGTTTTCCTGCAAATATCTTGATAAAGGTATGTTGTGTGCACTGAATAAGGCGATTCCGGTTATCGCCCATCCATGATTAACGATCGGCTCGATATGATCGAAATAATCTTGAAAGGGCCGTACCCCATCTCCACACAAACCGAGTAAATAAATAAATGACAACTCGTTATTGAGTCCCTAGAGAAATCTATAACATATATGTAGACTAATTCCTGGAGTTTTTCCTGATAGTATCTTGGAAAAGGCCGATATGTTGAGTGTCCTTATAAGAATCGCCTCAATAACGCAATTCTAATGAATACTAAAACTATTCCTTTATTTCATTGCAGGCCAGAAAGATATCCTTAAGGGGAATGGGAACACCTAGCATTTTTCAAAGGGAGACAACTTTCTGAATTTCCTGTTTGCTTTTCTGTAGGACCAGCCGCACTGAAAAAGGGTCTACACTGAAGGTAAGGCTTTTTATCTGATAAGAAACTGTTATTCATCTAAATGAACTAAAACTGATAAAGTATGTTGAGTTCACTCAAAAAGGTGATTCCGGTTATCGCCCACCCATGATTAACGATCGGCTGGATATGAGCGAAATAATCTTGAAAGCACCGTACCCCACCCCACCTCCAAATAAATAAATAAATAAATATATGAAGTAAATAAATGTAAACACGTTCTTGAGTCCCGAGAGAAATCTATAACATATATGTAGACAAGTGTATTAAGTTGGCTTGGAGTCTGGAGTATGGAGTTTGGAATTCGATTTATTCCGTGGTATTAAAGTATAGTAAAATATTTGTGAATGTTAGGCAAAATCGATAATCCAAGCCGCGAATCCCAAGCCAAGTTCACACACTCTATGTAGACTAATTCCTGGAGTTGCCGGTATGTTGAGTGTCCTTATAAAAATCGCATCAATAAGGCAATTCTAATGAATACTAAAACTATTCCTTTATTTCATTGCAGGCCAGAAAGATATCCTTAAGGGGAATGGGAACACCTAGCACATTTTCTGCCATATTTCAAAGGGAGACAACTTTCGGAATTTCCTGTTCGCTTTTCTATAGGATCCATCCCACGAAAAAAAGGGGTCTACTATTAAAGGAAATAAATTGCTCCTCAGGAGCATATTCTTTCCTTTAAGAATTGACCCCTATTGACATTGGAGGCAAAATACTTTTGCATGAATTGTCTCCCCTGAAGGTGTATCCATTCCCTTAAGTCATCCTCATTAAACATTACCTGGCGCTATGGTTAACCCTCAATAGATAGAACTATTCTTATCCCGAAGACATTGACATTGGAGACAAAAATACTTTTGCATGAATTGTCTCCCCTGAAGGTGTATCCATTCCCTTAAGTCATCCTCAGTATACATTACCTGGCGTTATGGTTAACTTCAGTATTGCACGACCCGCAGAAAAAGCGACCGACTGAAGTTGGTTGATTCTCTAAGAGTGCCCTAAAATCACCGTGTCATTCTGTCAGTCTGTCAGTCTGTCTGTCCGTCCGTAACCCCTTTGTGAAAATTTATGATAGTGAATTAACCGCTTGGAATATTTTAAAAAAAATTTGAATACTGACAGATATCAATGAGATCTAACCATTGAACTTGCGAAATATTACATTCCATTTAGTATAGCCTCGCCGAGGCGAAAAATTAGAAAATTTTCTGTCTGTCCGTCCGTAACCCGTTTGTGAAAATTGGTGATAGTGGCTTAACCGCTTGGAATATTTAAACAATTTTTGGCATACTGATAGATATCAATGAGATCTAACCAATGAATTTGCGAAATAATACATTCCATTTAGTATAGCCTCGCCGAGGCGAAAAATGTGAAACATTTCGAACTGCTTCTCCTCGGAAACCGTTGGGCCGATTAAAGTCAAATTTCATATGGAGCCTCTATGGGATGGGGGAAACCAAAATTTGCTCATGGGGTCCAGGTCACGTGACCAAAATGGCCGCCAAGCCATATATGGTAAAAACCCTTCAAAAATAGTCTTCTCCAGAACCACTAGGTAGATTTCCACGAAACTTGATAAATAGCATCTGGGACGTAGGCCCATCATAAATTGCTAAAATGGTGACCCTGGGTTGACCTTGACCTTCTTTGTGCCTAGGTCAAACTTTGACACATATGCTTTTGTATTGGAAAAGGGCATTTTATCCTGCAAACGATTCAGAATACAGTACTAAAGTATAAGATATATTTTTGCTCCTAACGATAAGGCGCATTTATTGGGGGAACCGTTTTAGGTCCAGGTCACATGACCAAAATGGCCGCCATACCCATATATGGTAATACTCATAAAGCTAAAAGCATCCGGCGGGTCGTGCACTTCAGCTGAAGCACTGGTTTCGAACTATTCTTATCTCGAAGACATTGACATTGGAGACAAAATACTTTTGAAGGCGTTGTCTCCCCTGAAGGTGTATTCATTCCCTTAAGTCATCCTCAGTATACATTACCTGGCGCTATGGTTAACCTCAGTATTTCGAACTATTCTTATCTCGAAGACATTGACATAGGAGACAAAATACTTTTGAAGGCGTTGTCTCCCCTGAAGGTGTATTCATTCCCTTAAGTCATCCTCAGTATACATTACCTGGCGCTATGGTTAACCTCAGTATTTCGAACTATTCTTATCTCGAAGACATTGACATAGGAGACAAAATACTTTTGCATGAATTGTCTCCCCTGAAGGTGTATTCATTCCCTTAAGTCATCCTCAGTATACATTACCTGGCGCTATGGTTAACCTCAGTATTTCGAACTATTCTTATCTCGAAGACATTGACATAGGAGACAAAATACTTTTGAAGGCGTTGTCTCCCCTGAAGGTGTATTCATTCCCTTAAGTCATCCTCAGTATACATTACCTGGCGCTATGGTTAACCTCAGTATTTCGAACTATTCTTATCTCGAAGACATTGACATTGGAGACAAAATACTTTTGAAGGCGTTGTCTCCCCTGAAGGTGTATTCATTCCCTTAAGTCATCCTCAGTATACATTACCTGGCGCTATGGTTAACCTCAGTATTTCGAACTATTTTAATCTCGAAGACATTGCCATTGGAGACAAAAAGACTTTTACAAGAGTTGTCTCCCCTGAAGGTGTATTCATTCCCTTAAGTCATCCTCAGTATACATTACCTGGCGCTATGGTTAACCCTCAATAGATAGAACTATTCTTATCCCGAAGACATTGACATTGGAGACAAAATACTTTTGCATGAGTTGTCTCCCCTGAAGGTGTATCCATTCCCTTAAGTCATCCTCATTATACATTACCTGGCGCTATGGTTAACCCTCAATAGATCGAACTATTCTTATCTCGAACAAATTTTGATGGTATCAAAGTTGTTCGAATTATTAAAGTTCAACTGTTTATAGAAACAAAGAATGGAAAATAAATAGAAAATGGAAAATTCATATTTACTGAGACCCTTCATGGCCAGTGCTGAAATGTTAATCAAAACCAAGTTGTACGTCAGGAAACTCGTTTTCATTATACAAAAATGGCAGAAATCTGGTTATGTGTATCAATTCACCTTTATCAGTTTTAATGTTTGTCTTTGCATCCGCTTTCTTGTTAGCTTGTGTAAGGTTCACTTTATTTACTATCAATAAAAGTAATTATACCATTTTTTAATAATGATAAAATAATAATCGACCTTAATTATAGAGGGTAACACATTTAGTACTTGTACTGCCCTCTTTTCCTGACAACAATACTTGGCGCTTGCGGGGATCGAACCGGCTACCGCTCGATCTCAAATCCGATGCTTTACCACTTCACCACAGCGCTCCACTAAGTTTTAGCTGCAACATTCTATTCTTGGCACTGCTGTCAAATGTTTCTTTTTCATGTAAAGATCAAAGGTATGAATAGCAATCAAGTTTTTGTTATCTGGAATATTTTGTCAATCAAAAGGTTCACTGTACTAGTTCAAGAGCACACATGTCAGTGGTCAATCGCACCAGAAACATAATTGTTGAAATTAACATTAGCCACTGTACTGTTATGAGGTCATAGTTGCAAAGGTGGCACCTTGATTGTCAATAAGGGCTGGCTTGTCTTCACAGGGCTTTGTGACATATTGAGTACATTCTTCCCATCAGATACATAAAGGTAAACCACCTTTTGATCTGACAATCTGGAAACCAAAATATTGTAGTTGAAGCAGATAATGCAGCAAACACAAAATGGGTAGTAATTGACCAATCCGATCAGGACGTTACGGAGATTTTGGCAAGCAATATGTAGCATATACTTGAACCGAACTATGTTTTGAGAGATACCAATGGAGACTTTGTGGTCCCAAAGGAAACAAAAAGTATGTGCTTGGCTAAACTTGCTTCTTAAATTTGAAAAATTAACATTTGCTTGCGTTTCAATCCTGGGCAAAGAATATAATATTTATTACAGATAAAGGACATAACTTCAGCGGAGATAAAGTGAAGTGAAGGCAATGATCAGGAATTGATACAATTAACCCATAGCTCCCATCAGTGACACCAAAGGGTCACTCTGTTTTTCATATCAGAAAGGGTGTTTACTCTTAAAGGAAAGTATAAGGAGACAGGCTAATAATTTATTCAAAAGTGCTTTCTTATGTCGGCGTTTTCCTTGATTGAAATTTACACTCAAGGATGGACCTTTACAGGTTATGCATATTTCAGAAACTGCTCACTGTGGTGTATCCAGAATGTGCTGATGGACTTTCACCGTCTAACATTCTCTGTAGTTATACTTGTCTCCCGCACTTGCATGTCGAAAACACGCCTTTACAAATACATTGTAACATTTATCGCCGAAAAAATGAACATTTTAAGATGAAAAATTGTGATTTTTTTTTATTTCTGCTCAAAATATAGATTGTGTGTACTCGTTAGAACCGCCTCATCAAGGCGGTTCTAACGAGTACCCACAGCCTATATTTTAGAGCAGAAATAAGAAAAACAAGGTTTATTCCTGTAAACCCAAGTTTTACTATATAACAGTGGGGTTCAAGGGGGTCAAAATTATATAGGTTTGTTTTCGTGATGTCTTCGCTATTATTCTTATTCTTTCGCCGTATCATATTTTGATTAAATTTTCTATAATTTAAATAAAATGCGTCCGGCTACAATCGCATGTACATAAAATGGTTAGTATCATAACTTGAACCCCACTGTTATATAGTAAAACTTGGGTTTACAGGAATAAACCTTGTTTTTCTTATTTCTGCTCTAAAATATAGGCTGTGGGTACTCGTTAGAACCGCCTTGATGAGGCGGTTCTAACGAGTACACACAATCTATATTTTGAGCAGAAATAAAAAATATCACAATTTTTCATCTTAAAATGTTCATTTTTTCGGCGATAAATGTTACAATGTATTTGTATAGGCGTGTTTTCGACATGCAAGTGCGGGAGACAAGTATAACTACAGAGAATGTTAGCCGGCCATGCTTTACTCGTACAATGGTCCTTTTTCCTTGACCCATTTAAAAACATATTCATATGACACGTTTGATAAAATGTACTAAAATATGAGACCCATCACGTAAAATAAGTTTGAAAGGGCAACGATCAGTAATTGATAAAATCAGATCCAAAATTCGTCCCACAACAAGTCGAAACATGCAGTGTTTGTTTGTTTGATTTGAGGTTTAACGTCCCCTTCAACACTTTAAAGGTCATTTTGGAGACGTTGCTTCCAATTTTGTGGGACTTTTACCCGACATTAAGTTGAAATGGCATCTCAAGCCCTGTCGCCAATGAAACCAATAGGGTTTATAAGCATGGACGGAACGGCTGGCACCGCTTTGCCTGGGCAGGCTTAGATTCTCTAAGCGGTTTACGAGTACTCGTGTGCGGGTCGGTTTCAGCTCTGCGTGGAATATCTAAACCTAACTAAAACGAGCAATATACATAATGGGGGGAAGAATGAGAATCAGCAACATGACAAACATTAAACTGAAAGGACAAACGTAACTAAAATGAACAATCAAAATGGGGGAAGAATCAGAATCATCAACGTAACAACATGTATGATTAGGGAGAGAATCAGAACCACCAACACAAAACATGAAGGAACCACGGCAAAAGCAAAGACTTGGAACGGGCAGTCAAAATTACTGGTGGGTTTAAGTTAACTCTACACAGTCTGGTCTTTTGAAAGTTTAGAAACCAGTGTTATTATATTATCCAAGCATCGCGGATGCACAGTCTGGTCTTTTGAAAGTTTAGAAACCAGCGGTATTATATTATCCAAGCATCGTGGATGCACAGTCTGGTCTTTTGAAATTTTTGAAACCAGCGGTATTATATTATCCAAACATCGGGGATGCACAGTCTGGTATTTTGAAAGTTAAGAAACCAGCGGTATTATACTATCCAAACATCGCGGATGCACAGTCTGGCCTTTTGAAAGTAAAGAAACCAGCGGTATTATATTATCCAAACATCGCGGATGCACAGTCTGGTCTTTTGAAAGTAAAGAAACCAGCGGTATTATATTATCCAAACATCGCGGATGCACAGTCTGGTCTTTTGAAAGTATAGAAACCAGCGGTATTATATTATCCAAACATCGCGGATGCACAGTCTGGTCTTTTGAAAGTATAGAAACAAGCGGTATTATATTACCCAAACATCGCGGATGCACAGTCCGGTCTTTTGAAAGTTTAGAAACCAGCGGTATTATGTTACCCAAACATCGCGGATGCACAGTCTGGTCTTTTGAAAGTATAGAAACCAGCGGTATTATATTATCCAAGCATCGCGGATGCACAGTCTGGTCTTTTGAAAGTTTAGAAACCAGCGGTATTATATTATCCAAGCATCGTGGATGCACAGTCTGGTCTTTTGAAATTTTTGAAACCAGCGGTATTATATTATCCAAACATCGGGGATGCACAGTCTGGTATTTTGAAAGTTAAGAAACCAGCGGTATTATACTATCCAAACATCGCGGATGCACAGTCTGGCCTTTTGAAAGTTCAGAAACCAGTGGTATTATATAATCCAAACATCGCGGATGCACAGTCTGGTCTTTTGAAAGTATAGAAACCAGCGGTATTATCCAAGCATCGCGGATACACAGGCTGATCTTTTGAAAGTATAGAAACCAGCGGTATTATATTATCCAAGCATCGCGGATACACAGTCTGGTCTTTTGAAAGTTAAGAAACCAGCGGGATTATATTATCCAAGCATCGCGGATGCACAGTCTGGTCTTTTGAAAGTTTAGAAACCAACGGTATTATATTATCCAAGCATCGCGGATGCACAGTCTGGTCTTTTGAAAGTATAGAAACCAGCGGTATTATATTATCCAAGCATCGAGGATGCACAGTCTGAGCTTTTGAAAGTTTAGAAACCAGCAGTATTATATTATCCAAGCATCGCGGATGCACAGTCTGGTCTTTTGAAAAATTAGAAACCAGCGGTATTATATTATCCAAGCATCGCGGATGCACAGTCAGGTCTTTTGAAAGTATAGAACCCAACGGTATTATATTATCCAAGCATCGAGGATGTACAGTCTGGTCTTTTGAAAGTTTAGAAAACAGCGGTATTATATTATACAAGCATCGCGGATGCACAGACTGATCTTTTGAAAGTTTAGAAACCAGCGGTATTACATTATCCAAGCATCGCGGATACACAGTCTGGTCTTTTGAAAGTTTATAAACCAGCGGTATTAAATTATCCAAGCATCGAGGATACACAGTCTGGTCTTTTGAAAGTATAGAAACCAGCGGTATTATATTATCCAAGCATCGCGGATGCACAGTCTGGTCTTTTGAAAGTATAGAAACCGGCGGTATTATATTATCCAAGCATCGCGGATGCACAGTCTGGTCCTTTGAAAGTTTAGAAACCAGCGGTATTATATTATCCAAACATCGCGGATGCACAGGCTGATCTGCAGCTTTATTGTTGACAATGCAAAAAAAGGTTTTCTCTCGAATAAGATACATTGTAATATCTCAGTGTATCATAACGCTCTACATCTTGCTACGATAATCTTTGATTAGAGTTTATGTTTGCAAAGACAAATAAGTCGAAAGGTTATCAGAAAGTAACGCAGGTTTTCTCAAGGGCCGCTCAAACGTCAGGTTATTCCAACGAGCACCAGCAATTTTGTTCGTATTGAGGTTTAACGTCCCCATCAACATTATCTAGGTCATTTTGGAGAATTTGCTTCCAATTTTGTTGGACCCTTGTCCGACACCGAGATGAAATGACATCCCAAGCCCTGCCGCCCAATAAAACCAAAATCTATAGCATATATCTAGACTAATTCCTGGAGTTTTTCCTGATAGTATCTTGGTAAAGGCCGATATGTTGAGTGTCCTTATAAGAATCGCATCAATAAGGAAATTCTAATGAATACTAAAACTATTCCTTTATTTCATTGCAGGCCAGAAAGATATCCTTAAGGGGAATGGGAACACCTAGCACATTTTCCGTCATATTTCAAAGGGAGACAACTTTCTGAATTTCCTCTTCGTCGATTTTCTATAGGATCAGCCGCACTGAAAAAGGGGTCTACACTGAAGGTAAGGTTTTTTTTCTGATAAGAAACTGTTGTTCATCTAAATGAACTAAAACTGATGAATTATGTTGAGTTCACTCAATTAGGCGATTCCGGTTTTCGCCCCCCCCCCCCCATGATTAACGATCGGCTCGATATGAGCGAAATAATCTTGAAAGCACCGTACCCACCCCACCCCCAAATAAATAAATGTATGAAATAAATAAATGCAAACACGTTCTTGAGTCCCCAGAGAAATGTATAGCATATATGTAGAATAATTCCTGGAGTTTTTTCTGATAGTATCTTGGAAAAGGCCGATATGTTGAGTGTCCTTATAAGAATCGCATCAATAAGGCAATTCTAATGAATACTAAAACTATTCCTTTATTTCATTGCAGGCCAGAAAGATATCCTTAAGGCGAATGTGAACACCTATCACATGTTCCGCCATATTTCAAAGGGAGACAACTTTCTGAATTTCCTGTTCGCTTTTCTGTAGGACCAGCCGCACTGAAAAAGGGATCTACACTGTAGGTAAGGTTTTTTTTCTGATAAGAAACTGTTATTCATCAAAATGAACTAAAACTGATAAAGTATGTTGAGTTCACTCAAAAAGGCGATTCCTGTTATCGCCCACCCATGATTAACGATCGGCTCGATATGAGCGATAAAATCGTGAAAGCGCCGTACTCCACTCCGACCCCATATAAATAAATAAATAAATTATTAAATAAATATATGAAATAAAAAAATGCAAACGCGTTCTTGAGTCCCTAGAGAAATCTATAACATATATGTAGACTAATTCCTGGAGGTTTTCCTGATAGTATCTTGGTAAAGGCCAGTATGTTGAGTGTCCTTATAAGAATCGCATCAATAAGGCAATTCTAATGAATACTAATACTATTCCTTTATTTCATTGCAGGCCAGAAAGATATCCTTAAGGGGAATGGGAACATCAAGCACATTTTTCGCCATTTTTCAAAGGGAGACAACTTTCTGAATTTCCTGTTCTCTCTCTATAGGACCAGCCGCACTGAAAAAGGGGTCTACACTGAAGGTAAGGTATTTTTTCTGATAAAAAAACTTTTATTGATCTAAATGACCAAATACTGATAAAGAAAGTTGAGTTCACTTAATAAGGCGATTCCTGTTTTCGTCCACCCATGATTTACGATCGGCTTGATATGAGCGAAATAATCTTGAAAGCGCCGTACCCCACCCCAGCCCCAAATAAATAAATTAATTAATAAAATATTAAATAATTATATGAAATAAATAAATGCAAACACGTTCATGCGGACTGAACAAATTATTTGTCTAAATCGCGACGGAAGAAGGGGCGAGGCGTGTGGCCACGAAACATCGATAAAAGCCCCCCCCCCCACCCCTCCAGTGGAATTCGTTTCCGCTGGCCGTTGCAATGCGGTTCTTCTGTCGCGGTTTATTTTTGTTATGGTTTGTCTTTGGGTGTTTGTGTCGTTTATGATATTTTGTTTTGGATAGCCTATTGGCCACTTTGTGGGAAAGCAACTGGCTTTCTGCTGTTGGTGTTTCCATTAGGGTCTGTTGTTTCATGTTTGTGTGTCTTTCTCTTTGGTGTCTCTGATGGGAGCTGTGGGTTGATTGTATCGATTCTTGACCATTGCCTCCACTTCTATTTTGAGTCCCTAGAGAAATCTATAACAAATATGTAGACTAATTCCTGGAGTTTTTCCTGATAGTATCTTGGAAAAGGCCGGTTTGTTGAGTGTCCTTATAAGAATCGCACCAATAAGGCAATTCTAATGAATACTAAAACTATTCCTTTATTTCATTAAGGGGAATGTGAACATCTAGCACATTTTCCGACATTTTTCAAAGGGAGAAAACTTTCTGAATTTCCTCTTCGCTTTTCTATAGGACCAGTTGCACGGAAAAAGGGGTCTACTCTTAAAGGAAAGAATTTGCTCCTCAGGAGCAAATTGTTTCTTTTAAGAGTTGACCCCTATTGACATTGGAGACAAAAAGACTTTTGAAGGAGTTGCCTCCCCTGAAGGTGTATCCATTCCCCTAAGTCATCCTCATTATACATTACCTGGCGCTATGGTAAACCTTCAATAGATAGAACTATTCTTATCCCGAAGACATTGACATTGGAGACCAAATACTTTTGCATGAGTTGTCTCCCCTGAAGGTGTATCCATTCCCTTAAGTCATCCTCATTATACATTACCTGGCGCTATGGTTAACCTTCAATAGATAGAACTATTCTTATCTCCAACAAACTTGGTGTTTCCATTAGGGTCTGTTACTTCACGTTTGTGTGTATTTCTCTTCGATGTCTCTGATGGGAGCTTTGGGTTGATTGTATCGATTCCTGGCCATTGCCCCCACTTCTGTTTTGAGTCCCTAGAGAAATCTATAACATATATGTAGACTAATTCCTGGAGTTTTTCCTGATAGTATCTTCGAAAATTCGAATTATGGATATCCATAAATAATTATATACATAATTATAAATAATTATGGATATCTATAAATACGGATTAAATAGTAAAACGGCGCCCCATAGGTTTTAGTTCTGCGTGGAAGCATCATGCAGACCATCTATTTCTTCAAGCCCCGACAGTAAACAAAATGGACAGCAGGTAAACCAAGTCTGCAGCTCTTTCCCTAACAGGTGGTGATTCAGAATATATAAACCTAACTAAAACGAGCAATATACATAATGGGGGAAAGAATCAGAATCAGCAACATGACAAACATTAAACTGGAAGGACAAACGTAACTAAAATGAACAATCAAAATGGGGGAACCACAGCAAAAGCAAAGACTTGGAACGGCCAGTCACAATTACTGGTGGGTTTAAGTTAACTCTACACAGTCTGGTCTTTTGAAAGTTTAGAAACCAGTATTATTATATTATCCAAGCATCGCGGATACACAGTCTGGTCTTTTGAAAGTTTAGAAACCAGCGGTATTATATTATCCAAGCATCGCGGATACACAGTCTGGTCTTTTGAAAGTTTAGAAACCAGTGGTATTATATTATCCAAGCATCGCGGATACACAGTCTGGTCTTTTGAAAGTATAGAAACCAGCGGTATTATATTATCCAAGCATCGCGGATACACAGTCTGGTCTTTTGAAAGTATAGAAACCAGCGGTATTATATTATCCAAACATCGGGGATGCACAGTCTGGTCTTTTGAAAGTATAGAAACCAGCGGTATTATATTATCCAAGCATCGCGGATGCACAGTCTGGTCTTTTGAAAGTATAGAAACCAGCGGCATTATCCAAACATCGCGGATGCACAGTCTGATCTTTTGAAAGTATAAAAACCAGCGGTATTATATTATCCAAGCATAGCGGATGCGTAGTCTGGTCTTTTGAAAGTATAGAAACCAGCGGTATTATATTATCCAAGCATCGTGGATGCACAGTCTGGTCTTTTGAAAGTATAGAAACTAGCGGTATTATATTATCCAAACATCGCGGATGCACAGGCTGATCTGCAGCTTTATTGCTGACAATGCAAATAAGGGTTTTCTCTCGAATAAGGTACATTGTAATATCTCAGTGTAACATAACGCTCTATATTTTGCTACGATAATCTTTGATTAGATTTTATATATGTTTAAAAAGACAAATAAGTCGAAAATTTATCAGAAAGTAGCGAAGGTTTTCTCAAAGGCCGCTCAAACGTCAGGTTATTCCCACGAGCACCAGCAGTTTGTTCGTATTGAGGTTTCACGTCCCCATCAACATTATCTAGGTCATTTTGGAGACTTTGCTTCCAATTTTGTGGGACCCTTATCCGACACCGATATGAAATGTCATCCCAAGCCCTGCCGCCCAATAAAATCAAAATCTATAACATATATATGTAAACTAGTTCCTGGAGTTTTTCCTGATAGTGTCTTGGTAAAGGCCGATATGTTGAGTGTCCTTATAAGAATCGCATTAATAAGAAAATTCTAATGAATACTAAAACTATTCCTTAATTTCATTGCAGGCCAGAAAGATATCCTTAAGGGGAATGGGAACACCTGGCACATTTTCCGCCATATTTCAAAGGGAGACAACTTTCTGAATTTCCTGTTCGCTTTTCTATAGGATCCACCCGACGGAAAAAGGGGTCTATACTAAAAGGAAAGAATTTCCTCAGGAGCAAATTCTATCTTTTAAGAGTTGACCCCTATTGACATTGGAGACAAAAATACTTTTGCAGGAGTTGCCTCCCCTGAAGGTGAATCCATTCCTTTAAGTCATCCTCATTATACATTACCTGGCGCTATGGTTAACCTTCAATAGATCGAACTATTCTTATCCCGAAGACATTGACATTGGAGACAAAATACTTTTGCATGAGTTGTCTCCCCTGAAGGTGAATCCATTCCCTTAAGTCATCCTAATTATACATTACCTGGCGCTATGGTTAACCCTCAATAGATCGAACTATTCTTATCTCCAAAAAATCTGCGTGGTACCAAATGTGTTCGAATTGGTAAAGTTCGACTTTTTATAGAAATAAAGAATGGAAAATAAATAAAAAACGGGAAATCCACTTTATGGCCAGTGCATATCAGTTTTTGGGTCGATTGCGATCGACCCAAATTTACTAAATGGCATAACGGAATTCATGCAGTTGTCCACGTGACCATCACTCATTTGGGAAAACCAATATTAGGTTTTATTAATAGAACTTGAAACGTTGCGCTATTTTTATCGATGCAACAAGAGCTATCTTTAGAGTCTTGACAGGAATCGTGTGCTGGATAATACCCAGATCAGACGCCGCGGAATGTGGCGTCTGATCATCAGGTTGCAAAATAACTTCTCTGTTTGCTTAAATAGTGCCATTTGAGGTTTAAACAAAATAGTATAAGAATGCCAGGTTGCTCACGTTATGAAAGAAAAACAATATCTTAATCCAGGCCACGGTGGCACGTGCCGTCTTTCGGAACATTCTATTTATAAAACTGTTACACAAATGTATGCCAAGTCGAGTAAAAATAGACTTTTCGCACTCCTGCTAAGAACTTAATTTTAGAATCCTGAAATGTCTAAGTGCAAAAATGAGTAGCCCAGACTTTATAGTGATATCGTTATTAGACATACAACGTAGACCAAGATCGGATAAAGAGTACATTGCCTCTGATCAGGTCGGCACTGTTCGCCATATGTATGCAACAACAGTTTTGAACATGATTCAGGGCCGTACGCAGACTTTGAAAAGGGGCGGGTTGAGGATGCGAATTTCAGGTATTTTGCATTGGGTGAAAAACTGTATGAATCTGAAATAATTTCCAAAAGATGGGAGGGAGCTGCGTTTGCACCTCCCCACTCTGTTGAACAAAATCCAAGTACTACTCTAAGACGTCAGAGCGCAACGTAAGAAGCAAATTCTGGACTGTGCTCGTTTGTTTGATTTAAGGTTTAACGTCCCAATCAACACTGTATAGGTCATTTGGATACGTTACTTCCAATGTTACGGGACTTTCAGCTCTTCGTGGAAGCATCATGCAGCCCATCTATTTATTCAAGCCCCGTACACTCGTACACTTGGGCATTGGTAAACAGAATCTACATAATCAGACGCCACATAACGCTTTGTCTGATCAGCTCTACTGTGCTTGTTTTAAGTTAAACGAATAAATCGATTCTCAGCTCAGTACTTTTTCCCTACCTACCCTCATAGACGATCGACCCACCAGTATTCTCAGTGCTTTGATTATGTTTGTACTTACATTCGCTATCTTGTTAGCTTGTGTAAGGTTCACAATTCTAGCTGCAACGTTCTGTTCTTGGCACTGCTGTTAAATGCTTTTTTTCATGTAAAGATCAAAGATATGAATAGCAATCCGGTTTCTGTTATCTGAAATATTTTGTCAATCAAAAGGTTCACTGTACTAGTTCAAGAGTACACCTGCACGAGAAACAGAATTGTTGAAATTTCAATCAGCCACTGTCGCCCAATGAAACCAATAGGGTTTATAAGCATGGACGGACCGACTGGCACCGCTTTGCCTGGGCAGGTTTAGATCCTCTAAGCGGTTTACCAGTACACGTGTGCGGGTCGGTTTCAGCTCTGCGTGAAAGCATCATGCAGCCCATATATTTCTTTAAGCCCCTATGGGCGGTTGCCTCGAAACATGGAGTGACGCATGGCCAACTATATCTGACATTAGCCCGATGACTTTCAACCATGACAGTCGCACAGAAAGTCAATATCGGGTTGTCTCCCTTTGACCGAGGCCTACGATATAAACCTATCGTGTACTTGTCGTGTAATCAATATTGTGTTTTAATCCAACTATGTGTTTAAATGACCCCGGGGGATATTGAACGATAGATACGTCTAGTTAATTTAGAACTGCGTGTTTTGGTAGGTATCCGGACAAAACAACCCCCGGACATAACACCCCCTGCTCATTGTGGCATAGGTGGACGAAACCCCCCTCAAGTTTTTTACAGGTTGGACATAACACCCCCTGCAACTTTTGACAGGGTGGACAACCCCCCCCCTGTAAGTTTTGCAAGGTGGACAAAATCCCCCCTATCATATGGACAACACCCCCCCCCTCGGACAAAATCCCCCTGATGCTAGATAGTAGTTGAAGGGTGTTCCTGTTACACACATAAACCAGGTATGTAAGTCCAAATAAAAATGTATAGATTATATAGAAAAACAGCCATCAATACTTGGTCATTTTTATTATAACCATCCAATTTCTGTTTTTCTTTGTACCATGTTTAATCCAAAAGATTAAGAACCCTCCCACAGCTCCCACAGTATGATGTCTTAATAAAAAGCAATAGATTAACAGAAAAATGACCCTACATAGTAATTTTCTGTATAATCTACACAATTTTAGGTTCATTCTGACTTGTATCCAAAAGCTTTGTAACAGCCTGTCATTATCATATATTTCTTATTTTGGACTTCAAGTTTCTGATTTTTGAAGAAATTGAGTAATGATAATATCCCTTCATCAATGCATCTTTAAGTTTCTTTATATTCCATGATGGTATTTCTTCAAAAACCAGTACTTTTTGTCCAGTTTCATAACTTGGGTTCAATGAAACGATGAATATTTTCTATATTTTATTTAGTAATGAACAAATGTACATCAATAAGAAAGCAAACATGTAACAGATCAAGCCTATGGTAATAATCCTAAGTGCAGACCCAGAAACTTGGCTGTTTTTGGACTCTGTATTGCGATGTAAAATTAATTCTTAAATAATTAAATATAAATAATTAAATAATGCCAGTAATTAAGAAGCGTCCAACAAAACTTTCAAATTCAAACATTTATTGATCATTAAAGTATTTAAAGATACTGATTAAAAAACATCATAGATTAAAGTGATTTCTGATCAAGTTGCAATTAAGAAAATTAGCTCTAATCAGCTAATTAAAAGTATAATGATCTGGAACTTATACAATCACAATTCATATTAGAAAATTAACTGAACAATTACAAACTGAATATAGCAATCAATTGGGAGAAGAAAACTTTCACAATAAAGTTTATTTAATACTTAATAGCCCCATTAATTTCTTCATACTTCATGCCCTCATATTTTTTTGAAACAAAAATATTGTTGATAAGCATACATTTATGTTCATATCTTGGAAGGGATTTTGCCTTCTGTACCATTGCCAGCAGATTATTACTCAAGGGACCAGAATTCTATAGCAATAATAAACACAGAGGATTCTGTCTGAGGGGTGTTTTGTCCACATGATAGGGGGGATTTTGTCCACCTTGCAAAACTTACGAGGGGGTTTTGTCCACCCTTTCATAAGTTGCAGGGGGTGTTATGTCCACCCTGTAAAAAACACGAGGGGTGTTTTGTCCACCTATGCCAAAATGAGCAGGGGGTGTCTTCTCCGGGGGGTGTTTTGTCCTACATTCGTTTTGGTACTTTAAGCGAGAAAAATTCTCTTTTTGTCAAACGGTTAAAATTGAGCCTTTTTGTAATTAAAATATTATCGGTTCTCATAAATCCATTTTTATTCTGGAATGTGATTTTCCACATTATTCTTTTGGAAAAAAAACAAAAACATTTATAGTTAATGGATGTCAGATTGCATTATTTAAAATTGCATTGTTTAGAAAAGCAACATGTTCATAAGTCCATGTAATAAAAACCCCTGTAGACCCCACTTTACATTATATACAGAAAAGAGAGGTTTAGAGGGGTTAAAATGTGTGTTATCCGCACCAAGACATTGTATTTTACAGAATAATAATAATGTGTTTTTTTTTCGTTTTTGTTTTTTAGATATAAATTAACATTTCGAAGATAAGAAAGAAAACATTGTCCCAGGGATATGTTTTCTTAATGGGTTGACAGTTTTGTTTGATTGGAGGCTTAACGTCCCCGTCAACACTGTATAGGTCATATTGCGGACGTTGCTTCCAATTTTGAGGGACTTTACCCGACAATGAGATGACGTCTCAAGCCCGAACACCCAATGAAACCAGTAGGGTTTATCTGTATGGACGGTCCAACTCGCACCACTTTTCATGGGCAGGCTTAAAGCCCAATGCAGTTTACTAGTACTCATGTGCTGTGCAGTCAGTTTCAGCTGTGCGTGGAAGCATCATGCAGCCCAACCTATTTCTTCAAGTCCCGATGGGCGGAGGCCGTAATGGGTTGACAGCAAAGGCCCTGATCTAAGCTCGACGTCTGATCTGAGCATGCACTGTTTCCAGCATAATTGTCCATGTTTGGGCTTTCCCGTCCAAAATGCACTTAAATCTGCTTGACTATCATTATAATGTTAACAAGTCCATGTCACTGATGAACACCCCTTCTAAATCCAACTTTATATAGAGAAAACTGTGGTTTGCTGGAACATACATATATATTTTTCTATTACTTTTGCCCCAAACATATGTTGTTGGTATTCGTTAGAAGCGAGGAGGTTCTAACAAGATCCACAACCTATATTTAAAGTAGTAATAAACTATGACACAATTTTTAATAACCGTTTTCTAAACCTAAATAATGCATTATTTCACACGGATGTGTTATCATAATGGTCACAATGATCATTCAATATTGTAACATATCCATATAAGGTAATGCTTACTTACACTGTTTGAAATTAACTGTGACTAATCAAAAATATAAAACGGAGCATTAGGTTTTAATTACTCTTTATTTACCTGTAACCATTTTAATTATCTATATAATAATAATTTACTGCAAATTCAAACATCAAATATTTATTCTGAAAAGAAAGGTAAGCATGGACGTCCCGACTCGCATCGGCTTAGATCCTCTAAGCGGTACTCATTATCTAAATGACACCAATTCTTCATATGAATAAAGAATGCACATTACCCATGACTCAATCATTCCGGAAATAAGGTAATCCATTATACATTGCACGCGTGTCCATTAATCTTCGGGCTTCCAGACGGTCGGCAGCCGGAATGCAATCCACGTGTCATAAAAGCGACTGACTGACTGTTGTTTTTAAGGTAACCGGGGCCAAGGGCACATAGGGGCTACCCCCAGTTCGCCAGCTGGGATTAGTTGTAGGTACTGCTCTTTTCCCTGGGCTGCCAATATGCTGACTCCTGTCTGCTTGACGGTTATCAGCTAGCCGACTGGGAGTTAGGTGACTTCTTTCGCGGAGGACGTAAGAAGTAGGTCAATCCCACCTCTCCCATACCCCGCCCAAGATGCTATGTAGGCACAGAACGCACCCAATGTTAAGCGTTTGTCCTGTAAAGTGAGCAGTCCTCTGGCGGTGTTCGAATTTTGAATGCAAATGCAGACCAATGGTCGGGCTCTAGAATGTGGTGACACGTTGCCAATTCCGGCTGCAAAATGTGTCAGTACACAGCCCTTGTCTGACCGAGGAAAAAAAGCTTCTCATGCATTATCGGTTTTGGCTTCCATTAGACTCTACCCCCACCCCTGCCATGGTTGAGAAAACGCCTATGGACACGGTGCTTGTTAAAGGGTGATAATGCATGTAATTTTGAATTTTGAACGGCGGCCAAAAGTGAGCCAGGAAGGGTTACTATTAGACCAGCCAATTTCGGCTATTGCAAAATGTCCTAGTACCCGTGCTCTACCACCCTGAAAACACGCCTATGCTGTGTCGCCACCCCCCCCCCCACCCCAGGTCTCTACGAGGAAAATCTTGGAAGTACCGTGTACTACTGGCCCCCAATTGCGCCGCGTTGGGATGTCATATGTTGGTGTTTTGGTTGTTGCTTTTCTCTTAGTTTGTAGTTAATCCAGCCAATCAGTGTGCAGTTAGTGACTTCTATCGCGGAGGATGCGAAAGGAGGTCAATCCTATTTTGTTTCTTAGCTTTTTCAGTTTATGAAAAGGTGATGTTTTCATCGACGTAGGATGTCGAGTACTTATAAAATCGATATTGGGTAAATTGGGACCGGACCGCCATGTTTGCATATCATTATCTCATCCTACGTGAAGGAGGATATCATATTGGGGATATATGGATTGTAATACATTATAGATTAGTTCTGATTGTGTGAGGTAATGTTGTAGCCCTCTTTTGTTCAGGATCAAAGTGGTTAGACTTATAATGTTTACCCATAGGCGTGTCTTTTTAGTGGTGAAAAGTTGTGTGGTTTGGCAAAGGCGAGTATGTGGCTAACCAGCCATTGTGCAATTTCGCTTTTATTTTATTTTGAGCGGTCAGTCTAAAAGGCTTTTAAAGGGTCTTCCTGTGTCCAAATCCCTAACAAATTTGGTCTTTACCGTTGCCCCGCCTGTTAAATTGTTCTGTACTTGACCTATTCCAGGAATGTATGCTCCGTTCTGACAGCCATGCTGTCTTCGCTTCGCATATTTCCGGGTTCCATCAGGAGGGTGTCCCCAAGGGGCCTCAACGAGGCAGCCATCTGGGCACCCAGCTGATGACTTCTCGGTAGGTGTCCTCCACGAGGTATGGTGGGGTTCCCCGTCAAGGATCCCCGTGTACCTGCAAGGAAAATTATGATTAGTGTATATTGGAGTTAGGGTTAGGGTTAGGGCTAGGGTTAGGGTTACATAAGCCTAAGTTTAGACTTGTCTATCGCCGATGTGTTACGTCGGCGGAGCACTTATAAGTGCAAAGCAAATAAGCCGCAACCACAGCGCCCCGCTTCAGCTCAACCGGCTCTAGTCCAAGTCATGTAGGGTAGGGTCTGCGAGGGATAGAAGCAGAGCTCATGTAACCACTATGTAAGCATGTGTGGCTTTTGTGTTCCCCCCCCCCCCCCAACAGCCATGCAACCAAGGACCCCGGGCCACCGTCCCGGGAACGGCCAGTCCGCCCAAGGTGGGGGAATCATGTCCCTAGGAGCACCAGCCCGAAGGCAGAAATATGAGAATGGGGCCTATATGTATGGGTTGGGTAGCATAAGCAGCACTGTTAGATTCTTAGTAAAAATAATTCACCTGTTCGCGACGGCGCAGGCAAGAAGCACAAAGCTGTCACGGTCTGATTGGGAAAGGGCCCCACCTAGGTTGCAACCAACCCATGCCCCAGCAAGCACGTGATCACGACCAGGCGCAATTGCTGATTTGAACAATTTATTTAGAGAGAAATTTATATGTATCCGTACCCGACGCGCACTGCGACACGCCCGCCACGCCCGGAGCCAGGAGCATGTGGCGGAAACCAATGTCCAAACATCACGCACCCAGCAACAACGATCGAGCGCCCGCGGCCAGCGAGAGGCCGGTTGGTTGGTTAAGCCCCCGCCCCTGGTTATGGAACAAAGCACAGGGAACCAGATTGCCTTCCGCAGTCAGTAACCTAACGTTAGCAGCATTGGTTGGTTTTCTGATTGAAACCTAGAACTTTAGTCCCACGCCCAGCATATTTAGATAGTGAAACTCTCTTATTGCTATGATTGAATTAAAGACTGGTTATGGAACAAGACACAGGGAACCAGATTGCCTTCCGCTGTCAGTAACCTAACGTTAGCAGCATTGGTTGGCTCTCTGATTGAAACCTAGAAACCTTAGTCCCACGCCCAGCATATTTAGATTGAAACATTCATATTGCTTTATGATCTAGTTTAGAGAGTGGGGGAATCCTATCTTCGAACACCTTTGCCCGAATCCCTGGGGGTACGGATATATGGTGTTATTGGAAAAGGGCCAGGTGGTTATTGGAAGCTGTGTCTGTAAGAGAAAGAAACATGCAGTATTAATGATCGCTGCATGAAAGGATTCCAGCGCTGGAAGAGAAATAAACTTGGATTAGTATTACATGGTTACTCTTATACTGCAGCTGTCTATATTTTATCGAATAACTCAGTGTCTTTCAAAAAAGTAATGATTGCCTCAACTATCTGAGGCCTAGTGTTTCGTGCGGGGTTAAGTAGGTCTTGTTCATCAACTGTGTTGTATCCCAATATAAACAGTGCAGCTTTTCATTCCTGTCTGGGTTCTACCTTTCCTTCACAGTGGAAAAGGATATGTTTGATGTCATTTTGTTCATCTTTATCACATCTGTTACATTTGATGTGGTTTTGATTAAATACACAATGGGTCCCTAGTTTACTATGGTTTAGACGCAAACGAGTGTAAACTGCGTCATGTTTTCGGTTATCGCTGTAATTGGTGATAGTATTTTTAACCTTAGGTTCAAATCTATGGTAGGAACGACCTTTGCTTTGTGGGTTGTCCCATAATTTTTGCCATTTTGTCATAATGGCCTGGTTGATTACCGGGTATATTTCTGTTTTGGTTGGTAGGGTCTGATCGTTTTTACCGTTTGTCATTGCTGATTTGGCACTTCAGTCTGCCATTTCATTACCTGGGATATCTACATGGGATGGAATCCACTCCAGGTAGATATTGTTGCCTTTGTCTTTAGCGGAGTCTAAGAGTAGAAGTATTTTGTTTATTTTATCTGGTCTTGTTTTTGATTGGCCAGATTGGAGGGCTTGTATTGAGCTGAGGGAGTCTGTAAGTATGACTGCCTCTGGGATGTTGTTATCAATGATCCATTTAATGGCATGTCCTATTGCTATCAATTAAATAGTAAATATCGACAGGCTCGGATTGGTTTTGAGTTCGATATTCAAGTTTTCATCAGGGACCGAAACTGCTGCTCCTGCTGTTTGTTTTTCAATATCTTTGCTGCCATCCGTATATATCTGTAATCTACCCCTATGATTTTTTTCTATTTAGTTTATACTACTTTGTTTCATAATTTTTATGTCATTTTCGCCTTTCTTTCCAATCTTGTCCTTGATTGCACAGGAGGGTGGGTTGTGCTTTAAGTCACACTTGTTTCTATAATGGGGTGGTTCGATGTCCTTAGGTATGTTCAGCTCAGCTATGAGCTTCTGAACTGTAACGGAGTATGGTCGGTATTGGTGTACCTTTTAAGTAGTTTGGCACCCATGTTCCCCAATGAGGTCATTTACGGGCAGAATTTTACCCAATGGCGAGGAACGTGCCCAGTATTTTAGGATTAATTCCTCTCTTCTTAAATGGAGTGGTTTTATGCCACATTCTACTTCGAGTGCATTAATCGGGGTGGATATAAATGCCCTTGTTGCAATGCGAAGGGCTTGGTTATGTACTGTGTCGAGCTTTTTAAGTTCGGCTTGTGTGGCATAGTTATAGGCTTGTGCGCCATAATCTAGTTTTCTAAAGATGAGGGCTTTGTATAGGTTGATAAGGGAATGTTTATCAGCACCAAAAGTTGTGCCTGTGACCAAACGAAGAATGTTTAGGTCCTTCTTACATCTTAGGATGAGCTGTTTTATATGCTCATCCCATCTGAGTGCTTTATCAAGGATCATCCCTAGAAAGTTTACATTGTCCACAAATTCAAGTTTTTGCCAAATAGTTTGAGATCGAATATGGAGGTGTCGATGTTTTTTACGTCTAAAAAGTATGGCTTTAGTTTTAGTGTTGGACAACTTAAACCCCCACGCCACGGCCCAAAATTCGATTTTGTTTTTGAGTGCTTTTTGAAGGGCATCTACGGCGCAACTGGGTGAATAATGTTTTCTCCATATTGCGCTATCGTCTGCACATTGCGACAGCTGCAGTCTTTCTTCAGGGTCGAGATTCTCTTTTAATGAAACCATGATTATATTGAAGAGAACGTGACTAATAACACTGCCCTGGGGACAGCCATCTTCTAATTTGTGCTGATTTGATGTTTCTTGTCCCACCTGTACTTGAATTTTTCGATTGGTGAGGAAATTGTGTATCCATTTGAGCATGTGTCCGTTTATGCCATATTGCTTCAGTTTACAGATGGTTCCTGTTGACCACATGAGGTCAAAGGCCTTTTCCAGGTCTAGAAAGACGGCAGCTACTATCTTATTTCCCATAAAGGCCATATTTATCTCAAGAGTCTAATCTGGTTAGTTGATCAGTGGTAGATCTGTTGGGTCTAAAACCGGATTGAGTGTCAGCCAGGTGCCCTTTGTTTTCTAAATGGGCCGTCAATCGTTTCGCAATCATGGTTTCCATTGTTTTGCAGATACACGATGTAAGTGATATAGGTCTGTATGACCCTGGATCCAGTTTATTTTTATTTGGTTTCATAATGGGTATGATGGTGGCAAGTTTCCATTCAGGTGGGAGTTCTCCTCTTTGATAGGAGATATTCAGGAGCAAATTCTTTCCTTTAAGAGTTGATCCCTATTGACATTGGAGACAAAAATACTTTTGCATGAAGGTGTATCCATTCCCTTAAGCCATCCTCATTATACATTACCTGGTGTTATGGTTAACCTCAGTACATGTATTTCGAACTATTCTTATCTCGAACAAATTTTTATGGTCCTAGGGGTGTTCGAATTATTAAAGTTCGACTGTTTATAGAAACAAAAGTTGGAAAATAAATAAAAAAAAAATGCGAGTTTATACTTAATGACACCCTTCATGGCGAGTGCTGAAAGGTCAGAAAACTTCTTTTCTATCAGTAGAAATGGCAGAAATCCGATTGAGTGTATCAATTCACCTTTATCAGTTTTAATGTGTGTCTTTGTAGTTCACCTTAATTTACTATCAATAACAGCAGTAATTGCCCAATGCCTTTAAATTATACCGATCAGGATTTTTTTTGTTTTGTTTTGTTAGCTCACCTGTCACGTAGTGACGAGGTGAGCTTTTGGGATCACTTTTTGTCCGTCGTCCGTCGTGCGTGCGTCCGTGCGTCCGTCCGTAAACAATTTAAAATAAGTATATCTCCAATACCCCATAGCCAATCTTGATCAAATTTCATGTGAAGCATCATCAGGTAGGGGGAAAGGCTGCATATGGTTTTTGGGCTGATCAGATTGGAATTCTGGTTGCCATGGCAACATATAGCTCCCATAGACTTATAAAGGGAAAAATTTTAAAAATCTTCTTCTCTGAAACCACAGGGCCCAGAGCTTAGATATTTAGCATGTAGGAAGGGCAAGTGGTCAACTACATAATTCCTGCCAATCATGCCCCTGGGTGCCAAATGGGCCAAGCCCTCGGGCCCCTTCGCTCCCATAGACTCATAATTGAAAAAAAGCTTAAAAAATCTTCTTCTCTGAAACCATAGGGCCCAGAGCTAAGATATTTAGCATGTAGCAATGGCAAGTGGTCACCTACATAATTCCTGCCAATCATGCCCCTGGGTTTCAAATGGGCCACGCCCCAGGGCCCCTTCGCTCCCATAGACTCATAATGGAAAAAAAGCTTCAAAAATCTTCTTCTCTGAAACCACAGGGCCCAGAGCTTATATATTTAGCATGTAGTAACGGCAAGTGGTCACCTACACAATTCCTGCTAATCGTGCCCCTGGGTTCCAAATGGGCCACGCCCCGGGGCCCCTTCGCTCCCATAGACTCAAAATGGAAAAAAAAAAGCTTCAAAAATCTTCTCCGCTGAAACCACAGGGCCCAACGTTTAGGTTACTAGCATGTTGCAACGGAAAGTGGTCACCTACATAATTCCTGCCATTCATGCCCCTGGGTTCCAAATTGGCCACGCTCCAGGGCCCCTTCGCTCCCATAGACTCATAATGGAAAAAAAGCTTCAAAAATCTTCTTCTCTGAAACCACAAGGCCCAGAGCGTATATATTTAGCATGTTGTAACGGCAAGTGGTCACCTACATAATTCCTGCCAATCATGCCCCTGGGTGCCAAACGGACTACGCCCCGGGGCCCATTAACTCCTATAGACTCATAATGGAAAAAAGCTTCAAAAATCTTCTTCTCTGAAACCACAGGGCCCAGAGCTTAGATATTTAGCATGTAGGAAGGGCAAGTGGTCAACTACATAATTCCTGCCAATCATGCCTCTGGATTCCAAATGGGCCACGCCCCAGGGCCCCTTCGCTCCCATAGACTCATAATGGAAAAAAGCTTCAAAAGTCTTCTTCTCTGAAACCACAGGGCCCAGAGCTTAGATATTTAGCATGTAGCAATGGCAAGTGGTAACCTATATAATTCCTGCCAATCATGCCCCGGGGGTCGAAATTGGCCACACCCCGGGGCCCCTTAGCTCCCTTATACTCATAATGGGAAAAAAGGTTCAAAAATCTTCTTCCCTGAAACCACAGGGGCCAGAGCTTAGATATTTAGCATGTAGCAATGGCAAGTGGTCACCTACATAATTCCTGCCAATCATGCCCCTGGGTTCCAAATGGGCCACGCCCCGGGGCCCCTTCGCTCCCATAGACTCAAAATGGAAAAAAGCTTCAAAAATCTTCTCCGCTGAAACCACAGGGCCCAGAGCTTAGGTAATTAGCATGTAGCAATGGCAGGTGGTTACCTACATAATTCCTGCCAATCATGTCCCTGGGGTCCAAATTGGCCACGCACTGGGGCCCCTTAGCTCCAATTGACTCATAATAGAAAAAAGCTTCAAAAATCTTCTTCTCTGAAACCACAGGGCCCAGAGCCTAGATATTTAGCATGTAGCAACAGCAAGTGGTCACCTACATAATTCCTGCCAATCATGCCCCTGTGGTCCAAAAGAGCCACGCCCCGGGGCCCCTTAGCTCCTATAGACTCATAATGGAAAAAAAGCTTCAAAAATCTTCTTCTCTGAAACCACAGGGACTAGAGCTTAGATAATTAGCATGTAGCAATGGCAAGTGGTCACCTACATAAATCCTGCCAATCATGCCCCTGGGGTCCAAATGGGCCACGCCCCGGGGCCCCTTAGCTCCCCTAGACTCATAATGGAAAGAAGCTTCAAAAATCTTCTTCTCTGAAACCACAGGGCACAGAGCTTAGATATTTAGCATGTGGCAACGACAAGTGGTCACCAACATAAATCCTGCCAATCATGCCCCTGGGGTCCAAATGGGCCACAGCCTGGGACCCCCTTAGCTCCCATAGACTCATAATGGAGAAAAGCCTCAAAAACCTTCTTCTCTGAAACCATAAGGCCCAGAGCTTAGATATTTAGCATGTAGCAACGGCAAGTGATCACCTACATATTTCCTGCTAATCATGCCCCTGGGGTCCAAATGGGTCATGCCCCGGTGCCCCTAAGCTCCCATATACTCATAATGGAAGAAAGCTTAAAAAATCTTCTTCTCAGAAACTGTGAAGCACAGAACTTAGATATTAAGTCCAAATTGGCCAAATCCTGTGGCCCATTAACTCCATCAAACTTATAATGGAAAAAAGCTTCAAACATCTTCTTTGAAACCATGAAATACAGACCTTAGATATTTAGTATATAGCAAAACAAAATGGTCGCCTACATAAATCCTGCCAACCATGCCCTTTGGGTCAAAATTGGCCAAGCCCCAGGGCTCATTAGCTTCTATAGACTTATACTAGAAAAAAAAAAACTTTTTTAAAAAAAAAATCTTCTTTTCCAAAATCATAAGGCACAGATTTTGTTTGATTTGAGGTTTTATATCCCTGTCAGCACTGTATAGGTCATTTTGGAGATGTCTCTTCCAATTTTGTGGGACTTTTACCCGACATTGAGATGAAATTACATCTCAAGCCCTGTCGCCCAATGAAACCAATAGGGTTTATAAGCATGGACACCACTTTGCTCGAGCTTAGATATTTAGTATGTAGCAATGTCAAGTGGTCTCCTACACTAATGATTTTCTGGTACACAGGTGAGCGATAAAGGGCCATTGGGCCCTCTTGTTAACGTTTTACGGCCCTTTCAAGATAATTTTACTCATATCGAGCCGATCGTTAATCAGAGGTGTACCCGGAGAAAAACCACCTGACCTTTCGTTGAAGAACTTGACGTCTCACATGTGGCCCGAGGCTCTAACCACAGCGGTGAAAGACCTAATGATTAAGAGTCAGCGTTCTTATCCACTAGACCACGGAGGGCCGATCAGGAAGTTACTGAGATTTCGGCAAGCAATCTGTAGTAAATATTTGAACCGAACTGTTTTCAGAGACCCCGAAGAAGATTCTGTGGCCCCAAAGGAAACAAAAAATATGTGTTTGGCTGAACTTGCTTTTTAGATTTTGAAGAAAAAACATATTTGCTTATGTTTGATCCCTTTTCTACATGAGCAAAGAATTTATTATTCTTGATAAAGAACTTAAATTCCGCGGAGATAACTCTGTTTTCCATATCAGAAAGGGGGTTTACTCTTAAAGGAAAGACTAAGGAGGCAGGCAAATAATATATTCAAACTTGCTTTCTCATGTCGGTGTTTTCCATGATTGAAATGTACATTCAAGGGTGAACCTTAACAGGGTATGCATATTTCACCACCTGCTTATTGCTGTTGTGTCCACAACGTTTCTATTAGTTGCGGTCGTATTCCTATGGCTCCCATACTTGTCTTCGCTATGTTACTCGTCAAAGAAACTGGGTCGGTTGTCTTCGCTATGTTACTCGTCAAAGAAACTGGGTCGGTTACTACGGAACCCGGGAAGGGACATGCATATCTTTTAATATGTTGTGCAAACAGGATAATTTGTTTTGCGAACAAGATATTATCTTGTGTGCACAAGATAATATGTTGTGCGCACAAGATATTTGCTTGTGCGGACAACATAATATATCATGTGCGGACAACATACATGCAATATCTTGTGCGCACAAGATAATATCTTGTTCGCAAAACTTAATATCTTGTGCGCACAAGATATTGTCTTGTTCGCACAACATATTATCTTGTTTGCACCACATAGATCTTGTGCGGATAACATAATATTTTATGTGTCTGATTAAACTGTGCTAATATGTTATGCGGACAAGATATTAAGTTGTACGAACAAGATATTATGTTGTCCACACACGGCCCCCGCCCATCGGGGCTTGAAGAAATAGATGGGCTGCATGATGCTTCCCGCAGAGCTGAATCCGACACGCACACGAGTACTGGTAAACCGCTTAGAGGATCTAAGCCTGCCCTGGCAAAGCGGTGCGAGTCGGACCCATCCATGTTTATTATCTCTATTGGTTTCATCGGGCGGTAGGGCTGGAGATGTCATTTCATCTCAATGTCGGGTAAAGTCCCACAAAATTGGAAGCAACGTCTCTAGAATTACCTTTACAGTGTTCGCGGGGACATTAAACCTCAAATCAAAGAAACAAACTAAATGTTGTCCACACAAGATATTAAATTGTACGAAGAAGATTTGTTCGCACAACATATTAAAATAAATTGCATGTCCCTTCCAGGGTTCCGTAGTTTACTGACAACGGATTTTTTTTTCACCTTGTCATATTTTCATTAAACCTTCAATAAGACAAATTTTGTAATTTCAATAAAATATGGCTGACTGCAATACGCATGTACCAAAAATGGTTAGTATCATAAACTCTCATTTGCTCACTTGTATGCGCCGGCCATGCTGCAAATACCTACTTTATCAATGTGCTCGTATAATGGTCCTTTTTGCCTTGACCCATGTAAAAACATATTCATATGACATGTTTGATAAAATGTACTACAATATGAGACACATCACCTGAAATAAGTTGGACATTGTCCGGTCAGCTCAGCTATATGACATGTTTGATCAAATGTACTTCAATATGAGACCCGTCACTTGAAATAAGTTGGACACTGTCCGGTCAGCTCAGCTATATGACATGTTTGATCAAATGTACTTCAATATGAGACCCGTCACTTGAAATAAGTTGGACACTGTCCGGTCAGGTCAGCTGTATGACATGTTTGATAAAATGTACTACAATATGAGACACAGCACCTGAAATAAGTTGGACACCGTCCGGTCAGCTCAGCTGTATAGTCTAACAAAAGTTTTGAAAGTATAGATATATAAACCAGCGAAGCATCGTTGATGTACATGCTGATCTGCAGATTTATCGCAGGCATTGCTAAAAAAGGTTTTCTCACGACGAAGTTAATATCTCAGTGTACCATTACGCTCTAATTTTGCTACGATAATCTTTGATTAGATTGTATGTTTGCAAATAGACATTATCATTGGCAAATACAATCAGCGGTTGAAGTTGAAAGTTTATCAGATAGCAAGGACGTTTTAAAGGTGCATTATTGAGCTACCGGGTCTCAATTTTTTTCTGGTTTTTATCTTCAATGCATACTCCTTTGTCATGTGTACACTTTTGGCGCCAAATACAGCTTCAGAACTTTGTGAAAATGGTCGTTCCCTTGCTCAAACCTCTCCGTTGCAATCTTAACCTAAAACAAGGAACAATGAATAATTGTTTTTTGGTGTAAGCCTGTGGGAACCACCGACCGACTGCCAAATATATTATATAAACATATGGTAAATATTAGCAACATTCTTATGGACTTGAAAACCACTTCCACTATCATGCCCAATATCTTCAAAACTTAGCAAAAAACACGTCCGTTTGTCGGTCGTTCCCAAAGCTGAATGACAACTTACACATCATCAAACTTGAAAATCTCGTGGACTTGCTTTAACGGCCACCTATCGGACTGGGCAAAGGCACCTATCGGAGATAACCCAATCAAGGGAAATCAATTTTCGACTAATTCATTTCTTTCAAACGTACGAAAATTACATTTCCCTTGCTCAAACCTCTCCGTTGCAATCTTAACCTAAAACAAGGAACAATGAATAATTGTTTTTTGGTGTAAGCCTGTGGGAACCACCGACCGACTGAACTAAAAGAACGGGCCTTATGAGCACAGAAATTCTCAAATTCCAAGAGAACGAGATACTTTCAATCTCTCTTCAACTGAATCTTTGATATAGCCGTCTTTTGCTGATTCACTTAACCATCTACCATGTCTTTTAAACATTCTGTCAGGAATTCCCCTATTTGCAGGCACTAGCACCGCCCGATCTCAATGAGTGCAAACAATACTGACTAACATCACTTACGTGAGGTTTAAGTGCTTCCAGAAAAAGTGATCTTAAGTTACTATAAGACAAATGCTTCCCGTCTTTTCTGAGAACATAGCCCGTCTTGGTTGCACTCAGATGAGAAAAAATGTATACTTCAGATTCGGAAGAAATACCTGCCCATTGAAAATAGCGCTCCAAATTTTGAACAGGGCACAGGACTGTTCCAGTTCGGGCAATAAGAATCCATGCTCCATCTCTGTATTTGTCCGTCTTACTGGACTCGATGAAAACACTCATATACACACTATTTATCAAAATATCGCTTCTTTTCAGTTTTAAAAGCTCTTCACTTCTCAAGAAACCAGAAAATGCTAGTAAGCACGCACAGATTGTTCTCTGATTCATAATATTTCCGAACACATACATTGAATGAAAAATTTTTGATAATATTTCACTAGTGATAGGTTCTTTCTTTTGAATAGGTTTAGACAGTCGCCGTTTAGCAGCATCTAATATATTTGTGACTAATTTCGAATCTGTAGGGGACTTGAAGTCAAATAGTTCATGAAACCATTTTATACTGTAAAAAGCATTTGTAACAGGACTATGAGTATTCGATGACTGCACTAAAGATGCCATATACAACGCTACGTTAAACGCCCTAGCCGACAACGTATCCTTACTTGTAAGCCCATTACTCAAAGCCCAACTTCTCCATCTCTTAAAACCTCGTTTGTACGATAAACATGTATTCTTTGCTCGGGATTCTTTGAGTAGATCCGGCAGCAAGGAAACCCTGTCCACCAGGACGTCTGGTAGCCGTTGTATATCATCTGAATAACTCTGAAAAAATAAACGTAAAAGAAAACCTTACTAATCAGAACTTCAAACTGAAGAAATGTACCCCAACCAGTACACTAAACCCCATTTGCCGATCCCGGCAAATAGTACAGCATACCCTACTCGCCGATACCGGCAAATAGAAATGACAATATGTCACTCATTTCTCTACATTGTATGTGAAATCTACATACAAAGCCAACATATTAAATTTAAGATTTTCATTTCCAAAGATACCAACTCCATTTTTACAAGGCGTATAAAATACTTTCTCTACTGGTAAATACATACAATCTTGCAAAAACGAATTCATTTTGCCATATCCTGAACATATCAATGGCCAGAAATTCGCTGATTTCCATTCTGGAACAACTAAAACACCTTTAGCTCTGCAACTTTCCATTTTTCTCAGGACTCTGCTTACTAGAATGATGGGCGGCACGTACAATCCAAATGATTGACCCCAGTCAAATGTGAAAGCGTCTACACCTGCTGACATATGACACCAAAACTTTGAATAAAATACTTGCAATTTCGCATTATGCTCCGAGGCAAAATAATCTATATCTAATTTACCCCATCTTTGTTCAATCATAGATAAAATCTCAAACGAAATTCCCCAGTCATCTTTCTCAATAATTTTAGAGTAGTAATCCGCTTTCTCATTCGAACTCCGGGGTAACCATTCAATTTCTAAATGGATTGCATGTATGGAAGAAAAATTGAAAATCTGCATAGCTAAATCTTGTAATTCTGTTTTCATGGACCCTTTGTTGACAATACTACAAACGTTTGTATTGTCCGTAAACCACTTAACACGCTGATTGCTCAAAACGTGTGCCAAAGCCCGTAAGACCCTAAAAACTACGCATAGCTCTCTCCATGTAGATGATTTTAACGCTTCTTCAGGAGACCAAGAGCCATGAGAAATGCCATTAATTGTGCCAACTTCGTACCCAGCATACCCAGTGCCCGAGGCATCACTGTAAACTATTCGAGAACAAATGCCCTCCGAATTTAGATTCCTAATGTTTAGTGAAGCTAAAGTATGTGACCAAAAGTGTAATTGCTGATGACTTTCTATTGAAAGTTTGATGTAGGAATTCCAAGATAATGCCTTCAAAATATCTATACTCATATATCTTGTCATTATCTGCGCTACAGGGCCAATGACAATATTCATGGAAATTATTTGGCCTACAAAACTAGCAGCTTTTCTCACCTGTACCCGACTTGATGTGCGCAATCCCTGAAGGGTCAATAAAGCTTTATCAACCCTTCTCTGTGGAATACTAATGGTGAACTCTACAGAGTTCAATATAGCCCCTAACCACTCTAACTCTTGTACAGGTGCCCATAAGCATTTATCAACTTTAGGTATAAAGCCAGAATCAAGCAAATCATTCTTGACTTGCTGAGATAACTCTTGTGCCAGAAACAGAGTGTCTGCTGTACCAAAACCATCATCAAGGAACATAATAATTTTCTTCCCTTCTCCCCTCCATTTTGCTATTAAAGGGCGTGTCAGTTTAGTGTAAACAAAAGGAGCCACGCCCAGGCCGAACGGCAAAACTAAGAATTTATAATAATGAATGATCCCTTTCTCATCAGGAAATGCAAAGCCAAGAAACTCTGTGTCTGGCAATCGAATATCTATAAAATGATATGCTGAGCATATATCAAATTTTATCATCCAGCTATTTTTCTTTAAATACATGAGAGCAATTCTTAGATCTTCATATTTCACTTTTTGTTTCCAAACATGCTTATTCACTTCCCTCAAATCTAAAATTAGCCGTTTTTTGCCATTAATTTGTATAGCAACTGTCAAAGGGTTAACCACTGTAGGTACATAATCGCATTCCTTGACTAGACCCCTAACTAGAAGATCTGAAATTGCTACACGTACAAACTCTTTTTCTCTTAATGCAGACATGTTATTTTTTGAAAAAGACTTCTGAGGCAAAGAATAAAATGGTATTTTAAATCCATAAAGAATAGTATCTAGAATAAACTGATTAGCCCCTACTGATTTCCAAAAATCAATATGATTTCTGAGTCTATTTTTAACAATAATATCCTTTTGGCCCTGTTCGTACTCAAAATAATTTTCTGTGAACATATCATGATCAAATTCATTAAAATTTGGCAATAAATACTTATCTTCAATATCTAAGTTAGGGGATTCCCCTTATGATGGGACTATCTCATTTCTTGACGGGTAGCTCAGGTTGTTGTTGTGCTGTACTCTTGGTGTATGGACAGGTTCTACGAATGTGGTTAAATTCACCGCAGGCAAAGCATGGTCCGACGGGGAAGATACTTCGTTGATCGACTGGTGCGACTGAGTATCCACGAAAAGAACCGAACCGGGGACCGACAGGCTGTGGCTGAAACTGTGGAAATGAACTTGTCCCCGAAGTAATACCACCCCAAAGGCGCTGATTAACAGAATCAGAGTAACCATAGGCTGCTGGTACCTTAGTCTTCGATTTTGACTTTTGCATGGTCTTCTTCTTCTTGACCGCCCTGGACTCGGCTCGGAAAAGACGAGACTCGTCATCCGAATCACTAGCCAAAGGATTACTAGCATATTGTCGCACAGTTTCCCAGCCTCCCTCTGAGGAATCTGCAATCCTGATATGCTTATTGCGAACTTTAAGTTTCTCGCAAGACTCATTAAGCAGCTCGACAGTATAGTCACGCTTTCCACTTTCGAGGGCCCAAATAGCCTGCTTTAAACTGTCTTCTAACTCAGAATTAAACTCAAATTGCAGTCTGTTACCTTCGAACCTCCAGCGAATGTCTTTGGCAGTTTTCAACTTTTTCACTTCAGAAACCACGGAAAAGGATTTACCAAGCAGTTCTTGTTCCAATGAGTTAATTTCAGTCTTTTGACTACGTAATTCTAGCAGTAGTTCTTTCAAATTGCTGTTAATGTCCACGCTAGACTCTGCACCCGAAGCCCCAGGATTTTGCAGCGACATGACAACCACAAAGAAAAAACACGTCCGTTTGTCGGTCGTTCCCAAAGCTGAATGACAACTTACACATCATCAAACTTGAAAATCTCGTGGACTTGCTTTAACGGCCACCTATCGGACTGGGCAAAGGCACCTATCGGAGATAACCCAATCAAGGGAAATCAATTTTCGACTAATTCATTTCTTTCAAACGTACGAAAATTACATTTTTCATTCGTGTTTACCCTTCGCTCTGAACATGTGTTCGGAATTTCTGTTCTAAAAATACATCTGTCGCTTTACACATACATGGAGACAGTATCGTCTCTGAGTGTCGTTACTTATGGCATGCTATTCAGCGTCATATTCATGCATGGCCTAAGCAAACAAGGCCAAAAATGAACGTCGCATAACGTCATATATGGGGATTCTATTTTTGTCACGAACTAAAAATAGATCTAACTAGTGTTCGAAACCTAGTTAGGGAATCCCTCTCAAAATCGTTTACCTGTCATCAAAATTGTTCGCATTTTTGCATAAAATCCAATCATTTGTATTGTTTTAAAGAAAAATACCGGCTATATGTATTTTATTTTTGGAAGCATTTTTAGTTCACCTGGGCCGAAGGCTCCAGGGGAGCTTATAGTATAGTGGGTCCTCCGTCGTCCGTCCGTCCGTCGTCCGTCCACACTTTTGAGCAGCTATATCTTTGCAACCTGCAGTCTGATCCCAATCAAATCTCATCTGTAGCATGCCTCTGGTGGGGCATTGATGATATAAACTTTTTTTTCGAAATCGCTCAAAAACTTTGGTTGCTATGGCTATCACATGGTCCAATAGACTTACAATGGGAAAATGCTTTTCATCACTGTAGCGCCTTCAGTTTTGATCGGATCTTTCTGAAACTTATATGTAAGGTGGCTGGGGATAAAAACTAGGATGAGTTCGAAAACCAGCCATGTCAGCCCATTTATCATAGAGTTACGTCCCTTTGATTGCTGAAAAGGCCGATTTTTGACCTTGTCATCATCGTAGCCCCTTCAGTTTTGATCGGATCTTTCTGAAACTTATATGTAAGATGGCTGGGGATAAAATCTCGGATGAGTTCGAAAACCGACCCAGTCGGCCTATTTATCGTATTTTTGACCTTGTCATCACCGTAGCCCTTTCAGTTTAGATCGAATCTTTCTGAAACTTATATGTAAAGTGGCTGGGGATAAAATCTTGGATGAGTTCGAAAACCATCCAAGTTGGTCCATTTATCACAGAGTAACATCCCTTTGAGTGCTGAAAATGCCGATTTTTGACCTTGTCATCACCGTAGCCCTTTCAGTTTTGATCGGATCTTTCTGAAACTTATATGTAAGGTGGCTGTGGATAAAACCTCGGATGAGTTCTAAAACCGGCCAAGTCGCCCCATTTACTATATAGTTACGTCCATTTGATGGCTGAAAATGTCGATTTTTTACCTTGTCATCACTGCAGCCCCTTCAGTTTTGATTGAATCTTTCTGAAACCTATATGTAAGGTGACTGGGGATAAAACCTAGGATGAGTTCGAATACCGGCAAAGGTTGGTCCATTTATCATAGATTTATGTCTCTTTGATTGCTGAAAAAGCCGATTTTTGACCTTGTCATCACCATAGCCCCTTCAGTTTTGATCGATCTTTCTGAAACTTATATGTAAGGTGGCTGGGGATAAAATCTTGGATGAGTTCGAAAACAGGCCAAGTCAGCCCATTTATCAAAAGAGTTATGTCCCTTTGATGACTGAAAATGTTGATTTTTTATCTTGTCATCACCGTAGCCCCTTCAGTTTTGATCGGATTTTTCTGAAACATATATGCACGGTTGCTGGGGATGAAACCTCGGATGAATTCGAAAACTGGCCAAGTCGGCTCATTTATTTTAGAGTAACATCCCTTTGATTGCTAAAAATGTCAAATTTTGACCTTGTCATCACCGTAGCCCCTTCAGTTTTGATTGGATCTTTCTGAAACTTTATATAAGGTGGCTTGTAATAAAACCTTGGATGGGTTTGAATACTGGCCAAGTCGGCACCTTTGTCATAGAGTTACGTGCCTTTGATTGCTTAAAAATGCCTATTTTCGACCTTGTTAGCACTGCTGCCCCTTCAGTTTTGATCGGATCTTCATGAAACTTACAAACAAATAAGTCAGGCAGACAAGCTCGGAGGACTTTGAAAACTCGTGAGGTTTGCCTCTTTGTCACAGAGTAACATCCCTTTGATTGCAGCAGTTAATTGCTTATTTTTGATATTGTCATCACCATAGCCCCATCAGTTTATATCGGATCTTCTTAGCAAGTCAGGAATAAAAGCTTGCATGAGTTTGAAAACCGGTGAGGTCAGCCTATTTATCATAGAGTTACATTCTACTTGATTTACAGAAATTGCTTAGCCTGTCATCACCATGTCCTTCCATTAATCCTTCAGTAAAGGTTGGCAATTCCTGAAACTTTGAATCTTTCAGCTCAGGTGAGCGATACAGCTCAGCTTGGTCCTCTTGTTTCCAGATAGCTCAATAATGCACCTTTAAAGAACCGCTCAAGCATGTTATTCTCAAGAGCACCAGCAATTAACATTGGTTGTAATAAGAACAGTTCACCATGTTTCCTACCACCGAGGTAACGTTCTAGCGGAAATTCAGAATTTGTTTGTTTGTTTTATTTGTTTGATTTGAAGTTTAACGTCCTCGTCAACACTGCAAAGGTCATTTTGGAGACGTTGCTTCGAATTTTGTCGGACTTTTACCCAACATTGAGATGAAATGACATCTCAAGCACTGCCGCCCAATGAAACCAATAGGGTTTATAAGCATGCCCGGTCCTATACTCGCACTGCATTGCCTGGACAGGCTTAGATCCTCTAAGCGGTTTACCAGTACTCGTGTGCGGGTCGGTTTCAGCTCTGCTTGGAAGCATCATGCAGCCCATCTATTTCTTCAACATGAGCCCCGATGGGCGGGGGCCATGTGTGGACAACATAATATATTGTGCGCACAAGATCTGCGCACAAGATAATATCTTGTACGTAAATCAACATAGATGCCACACTTCGAAAATAAAATAAAATCAATCAAAAATGCAGTAATTGACAAAGTGCGCTATGCGGTAATCATCATTCAACAAAGCAGACCGAGTGACTGAGTGACTGATTTTTACGTCCCACCAACAACTAAGGTCATACGGAGACGGGACCTCGGTTTAAAGACTTATCCGAAAGTCTGAAGAAGCCCGGGATCGATCCTGCAACCCCTGGTTTACAAGGCGAGTAGCGTAACCACTACACCACGGAGGCTTCTACAAAGCAGACCGATGGTGACAAGTTTTAATTTTGCAAAACAATTCTTAGGCTTCAACTGACAAACCAGATACTGTCGACTTCTAATGCTTCGATCATCTTTCTATCACGTGAACAAGTCCATGAAATGAACACCCACTTAATTCACACTTTAAATAGGGAAAACTGGGGTCCACGGGGGTAAACATTATCTTTCTCATTTCTGCTCCAAGACATAGGTTGAACGGCCTCAATGAGGCGGTTCTAACGAGCCCCTTCATAGGTCATAGGTTTAGGGTACTCGTTAGAACCGCCTCGATGAAGCGGTTCTAACGAGCACTACAACTTATGTTCTGAGTGTTCATAAGAATAATATTACAAATTTTCATCAGACAATTAACTACTTTGGAGATATACATGCAAAAGAATGCACTTTGCCGAATGGATTTGTATTCATAACGCAGCACATGAACAGTGTTTCGAGGCAGGTGTAGTTTGAGTCACTGAGGATCACTCATAGTGACAGGTAGAAGACATGACTGGAAAAATTTAGGAATATTTTTCACTATGAAAATAAACTAAGGTATAGTAGTCGCAGGTAAGACTGACTAGGCGGAGCTATCGTTTGTACCTGCCTTGGGAATGTTCTGTTAAGGGGTTACCGAAAGTACAAAAAGTGGGTGGGGTACCCCTCAACATGACTTTTCTTTTCAGCCAAAACACCGAGTCGGAGAAAAAGTTTAAATATACTGGAAAGTAACACGTCTTCAAACATAACATTACCTAATAAGCAATTCTCAAACAGCTTGTAGGTTTACACAGCCGATGCAAAAAATGAGGGTGACAGCATTTGCGCTCAGAGTCATATTTACCTAATTTTTCAAGACCTAAAATGTACAGTGTACTGTTCTTGGAAGGGTGAACTACAATGTCTTAGAGTATTACAAACCAAAATTGTCTCCTGTCTAAGAACCATTTGTGCCACCACGAGATATTTTTCAAAAGTTCTTTGGTCGCCATTTTTCATTCATGGGATTTGTAAACAAAATATCAACACTTATTTGGAAACACATATCGCCAAATCGGCTCGACGATGTAACATGAACTATGCGCCGTGAAACGGGAAACCTTCCTGCATATTTTTGTGTAAGTTGAAGTATTTTACAAACTTACGATTAATCATCCATCAGGTAAATTTAATTGTCATTTTTTAATCATAACAGCTGATTGGAAACATTTGTTGTTGAGCATGAGGAAGTCATGGCTTTATCACATAAATAATACTACGCCTCAAGCGGAGCTAGGGCAAAACATCGGAAAAATTCCGATATGTCCTCAAAGTTTTTATTGTATCATAAATCTAAATGACTTTTGTGCTTGAATTGCTTAAAATTTTTCTTGAATAAATGGTAATTCTTCAAAAATATGATTATTTTGGGACTATATTTTTGCGTTCGTGTCACCAGATATGGAAGTCCTTATGTGTTTCCGGTTTCATTGACAAGCCTTTGAAAAAAAAAACATGTTAACAATTTTCACAAATTTTGCACTGTAGACATGTGAATCAAGGTGAGTATTTATATAGAGACTTAAATTATGGATTTTGCTGTAAGAATGAATAGGTTCAAGAGTTCGATTATCGAAAAAACATCACTTATTTGTGTTTCAACCTCACGTCTAAATTACGTTATTGATAGTAAACCAAAACCTCGTGACCAAATGTAAACATGTATGGTGGTCAGTAGAAGACGACAGTTATGAGCTCTCTGCAATTATTTTGTGGCATGCTGTCAATGTTGTTATAATTAAAAAATATGTGGCTCTGAAAAAGATACATAGTTCTTTAAGGAAAGAATTTACTCCACAGGACCAAAATTGTTCCCTTTCAATTTAAACACTTACTGATAAGGGAGACAAAAATAATTTGGCTCCTTTGAATATGTACTCTTTCTTTCCACTTAAACTGCGATCGGTCATATCTGACCATTACTAGCAGGTGTACATTACATACATACACACCAGGTTTGCATGATGCCCCCCCCCCCCCCATCGGGGCTTGAAGAAATAAATGGGCTGCATGATGATTCCACGCAGAGCTGAATGCGAAGACGGCACACAAGTACTGGTATACCGGTTTAATAGAGGATCTAAGCCTGCCCAGGAAAACCCGTGCAAGTCGGACCCTCCATGCTTATTTATTATATAAACCCTTTTGGTTTCTTTGAGCGACATGGCTTCAGGTGTCATTTCATCTCATTGTCGGGTAAAAGTCACACAAAAGTGGAAGCAACATCTCCAAAATAACCTATATAGTGTTGACGGGGATGTTAAACTTCAAATCAAACAAAACAGTGACATGAAAACAAGGGAGACAACTCAAACTTCCAATGATTCAGTTGTGGTAGCAGTTATTGTCCACCATACCTTTTTTCTAGACTACTTTTCAGCAACAAATATGTCTGGAAATTGTATTATTTTGATACACAGTATGGGCACAAATTTGCTGTATACTCTACTGTGGAATATTTTTGAGCAATGACATTCTCACACATTGTAGCATAATAACTGATGAACCTATTAATGCAATTTTATTTGGCTGTATTATCATGGAGAATGTGTTTGAACGCAAATGGATTGAAACACATAAAGAGAGGTATGTTTTTCTCAATAATTCCTGAATTTCTGAAAAAAATCTAATAGAACATGTGAATAAGCTGAAATAAATTATGGGCCAAGTAACTTTTCAAAAAACTTGATAGTTTTGGAAAATTCAATTAAACAAATTTTGAACGCACACCATTACCCCACCCACTTTTTGTACATTCGGTAAACCCTTAACAAAAAGGTCAACCAAGTCACCCAGTTGTGTGAATTCAACAGTAACACAAACAAAGCTGTGGCGTATATGGCCATGTGGTCCGCTTGCAGAAAGCATGCGAAATGTACTCTACCGAGTCTTCTGGTGGACTCAGCGAATTTGACATATATATTGATAACACCTGATTAGCACCGCCTAGTCAATTGTATCTGCGACTACTATACTTTGTGCGTATGGGTTTGAAACTCCTTATCGATACGTAACTTATGTTTACAACTGATATACATGTTCAAGACAAAAAGAAGACTATCTCTCTTCACTATCCATTACTAATTTGTATCTAGAGCAATGAGAAAAGGTCCTTCGGAATCAAGAACAGGTTCAACTTAGCCATTGCAAACGAATCCCCGATCTTTGAGTCATTGAAGTTCGCACTGTCCAATGACATTTTTAATGTCACGGCTCAGATGACAAGTTCTCCGTGAACATTCCTACCATATCAAGACCCGCGGAACCTCCGCCCCCTCCAAGAAGGATATTTCAACCCGAGAAGCCCCTGAGCAAATGCTCATATTGTTACTTCAAATCTGAGCCTTCCTTGCTGGACACGTTTTGGAACATGAAGCTCACAACGCATTTACAGTATATGCAATGGACATCGGTAAAACCCTTTTTATGTGGCTACAGAGGTTTAAAATGGTAATCATTATTTCCTCATCTAGGCATTCTAGTGATTGAGTGTTTGAGTTTTACGTCTCACAAACAGCTACGGTCATACGGAGACGGGACCTCGGTTTAAGACTCATCCGAAAGTCTGGAGAAACCCGGGATCGATCCTGCGACCCCTGGTTTACAAGGCGATGAGCATAACCCCTACACAACGGAAGCTTCTAACGAGTTCCGTCAGTCTAGGTTTAGCATGAATAGGAAACATGTCACAATCGTGCAACAGAAAAGTCATGTTATGAGGCACGAAATAAAGCATTTTTATCGCAAACCAGACTAGAATGTCCAATATATGCTTGGGGGATAGAACAATGGACTTGACCTTAAAAACCTTATGAACAGAATAGAATACACAGTTTTCATCGTAGAAGCTTCAAACCTTCCACAAATGTCCCCCAAGGAAAGACGATGAACCCTGTCAACTTTCAACTTCAGAGATCAGAGGTCATTGTCACAATGGACTTGACCTTAAAAGCCTTGTGACTAGGATAGGAGACACAGTTCTCATTGCAGAAGCTTCAAGCCTTCCACAAATGTTCCCCACGGAAAGACGACGATGAGCCCTAACAGGGATCAGTGGTGAGGGTCATAATGGCCTTGACCTTAAAAACCTTAACAACAGGATAGAAGACACAGTTATCATCGTAGAAGCTTCATACATTCCACAAATGTCCCCCATGGGAAGACGATGAACCCTATTGATTATTAAGGTCAGGGATCAAGGTCACAATCGACTTGACCTTAAAACCTTGTGAACAGCATTGGAGACACAGTTACGATCGTAGAAGCATCAAACCTTTCACAAATGGTCTAATATATGTCTGACATATTCAGATTGGATTTAGATGTTGATGACGAGGGGATGCTACGCTTGCGTTGCCTTGTTCATTTTTGTCTTTCGCCCCTATCCCTCACTTTTATCTCCAATACTATATCTTCTATCTCTTTCCTCCCTTTCTCTGGGAGACGACACAAAATGAGTGTCATCAGCCAACTTTGCTATTTTTGAAGCAGACCAAGATGGTTTTCTTGACCGTTTTGTCACTCAGGTTGAGTGTTGGGTTCATCACTTTGAGCCAGAGACCAAAAGACAATCCATGCAATGGAAGCACCCTGGCTCACCTCTCCAAAGAAGGCAAAGGTCGTCTCCTCTGCAAGGAAGGTGATGGCATCAGTGTTCTGGGATGCAAAGGGTATAATATTCATAGATTAGAGTATTATGCAGATCTGCTAAAACAATTGCGAAAAGCAATTAAGATTAAGGCTAAACGATCTGGAAAATTGACAAAAGGGGCCTTGTTCCATCAGGACAATGCGCCTGCTCAGAAATCTGTTGTCGCAATGGCTGCTGATCATGACTGTGGCTTCACACTTGTCGATCACCCTCCGTATTCACCTGATCTAGCTCCATCAGATTATTTCCTGTTTTCAAACATGAAAAAGCACTTGGCTGGGCAGCATTGTTGGTAGGACGAGGAGGTGATAGCTACTCTGGAGGATTTTTTCAGGGACCAAGATGAGACCTTCTATACCACTGGGATCCAAGGACTCCAGCATCGCTGGAGGAAGTGTGTGGACAGAAAGGGAGACTATGTTGAAAATAAGGCACTTTCAGCATGGACAAACCACTGGATCTTGGTGAGGCTCAGAACTTTTCAGCCTACCCTCGTATAGGCGTGTTTTTGTAATGAACAAGATATACAGTCGATTATGACCGAAGACACATCGCGTCAGCCTCGATAGCGCAGTGGTTAACGCGTTCAACACATCATCGAGAGGTTGTGCGTTCGAATCCGGCACCCGGTATCGAGGTGTGTCCTTGGGCAAGAAACGTAATGACACTGCCTCACTCCACCCAGGTGTAAATTGGTAGCAGTGGTGTAATAGTCACTGCCTCTCTCGCGCGCGCGTGAAAACATCCGGAATGAGTGTTCGAGAGCGATTAAATAAGCTTACTTGGGGCTTCCGTAGCAATCGAGCTAAAATAAATTAGTATACACTAAGACACAGTTTGCTTGTTGCGGCTCATTATTATTGTGACTCGTTTGACCTCAGAATGATGTCAAAGTCTTCAGTTAGGAAAACAAGTCCATGTGAAATAATGGCGTCTAACATGATGCCAAAAATGATAAATATTAGTAAAACATGATACCTTTCTTATTTCAGCGTTCAACATAGATTGTGGGTACTCGTTAGAACCACCTCAATGATGCGGTTCTAACGAGTACCCACAGTCTATGTTTTTGAGCAATGATAAGGCAGGTATTATATACCCCCGTAAACCCCCACTTTTCCCCATTTAAAGTGAGGTTTAGGGGGCCTTCGGTTCACGGACTTGTCATCGTGATGTGACAGTTAAAGCACTAGTGAAAAGGGTATTGTAGATTACATATTAGGTAAAGACACTCAAGAGGTTCATGGCGGTCCCTTTTAAAAACATATATTTATTTATTCTGCAAATTCAGATTGAAGATACGTATCACTGTTTGGAGGTCAGTTGTTTGTTTGTATGTTTGTTTGATTTGAGGTTTAACGTCCCCGTCAACACTGTAATGGTCATTTTGGATTTTGTGGGACTCTACCCCGGCCGACATTGAGATGACATCTCAAGCCCTGCCGCCCAATCAAACCAATAGAGTTTATAAGCATGAACGGTCCGACTCGCACCGCTTTGCATGGGCAAGCTTAGATCCTCTAAGCGGTTTACCAGTACTCGTGTGCGGGTCGGTTTCAGCTCTGCGTGGAAGCACCATGCAGCCCATTTATTTCTTCAATCCCCGATGGGCGGGGGCCAGAGGTCAGTTGTAATGTTTATCTAGTCGCGAGCACGTAGCGCGTCTGATTTGTCTACTTACAACTGACTGACCACTCAATAAATCACGGTCGTAGATATGATCTATTTCGATTCGAACATATTAAAAGTCGACGAAATGATGTTGATGCCTCCAGATTTTCCTGTCTTCCGCCATTGTTTAAAGAAATCCTGCCAATATAACTGACTGTATCACATGCCTTTACCTGTTTTCCTAGCATATTTGATACAAGAAAAGCATGCTACACCACCTCAAGGTAACACTGAATGTTGTCATGAAACGGGATAAAAAAGGCGGTTCTTCGCGCCCCGCTCATCCGCACAGTGATTTATCACTCAATATATCACTTGATTTTACTATAGGCTATATAGGCGACCAGTGTTAAAATTATTAATAGAATACCTCACGTCATTAAAATCATATCACCAACACATGGTTATTAGTGTGTAACGTCATGACGCCGTCCAGTGATTTATCACTCTATATATCACTGGATTTTACTGTAGGCTATATAGCCCACCAGTGTTAGAATTAATAATAGAATACGTCACGTCATAAAAATCATATCACCAAGATATGCTTACTAGTGTGTAACGTCATGACGCCGTCCAGTGATTTATCACTCTATATATTTTAGATTATACTACAGGCTATATAGGAGATCAGTGTTTAAATTAATAATAGAAAACGCCACGTCATAAAAATCATATCACCTGGACATGGTTGCTGGTGTGTAATGTCATGACGCCGTCAGTGACAACCCGATGATTTCTTTTGTAATTAATAATACAATACGAAACGTCATAAAAATCATGTCACCAACACATGGTTACTGGTGTGTAACGTCATGACGCCGTCAGTGACAACCCTATGATTTCTATTGTAATTAATAATAGAATACGCCACGTCATAAAGAAACCATGTCACCAACACATGGTTACTGGTGTGTAACATCATAACGCCGTCAGTGACGACCCTATGATTTCTATTGTATTTAATAATAGAATACGCCACGTCATAAAAAATCATGTCACCAACACATGGTTACTGGTGTGTAACGTCACAACGCCGTCAGTGACGACCCTATTATTTCTGTTGTTATTATTTATAGAATACGCCACGTCATAAAATCATATCACCAACACATGATTACCGGTTTGTAACGTCATGGCGCCGTCAGTGACGACCCTAAGATTTCTATTGTAATAAATAATAGAATATATCACGTCATAAAAATCATATCACCAACACATGGTCACTGTTGTGTAACGTCATGACGCCGTCAGGGACAACCCTATGAATTCTATTAAAATTATAAATAGAATACGCCAGGTCATAAAAATCATAGCACCGACACATGGTTACTGTTGTTTAACGTCATGACGCCGTCAGTGATTTCTATTGTAATAAATAATAGAAAATGCTACGTCATAAAAATCATATCACCAACACATGGTTACTGGTGTGTAACGTCATGACGCCGTCAGTGACAACCCGATGATTTAAATTGTAATTAATGATAAAATACGCCACGTCATAAAATTCATACCGCCAATACATGGATTCTGGTGGGTAACGTCATGACGCCGTCAGTGACAACTTTGTAATTATTATTAGAATACGCCACGTCATAAAAATCATGTCAACAACACAAGGTTACTGGTGTGTAACGTCATGACGCCGTCAGTGACAACCCTATGATTTCTATTGTAATTAATAATAGAATACGCCACGTCATAAATATCACGTCACTAACACATGGTTACTGATGTGTAAAGTCATGACGCCGTCAGTGACGACCCTATGATTTCTATTGTAATAAATAATAGAATACGTCACGTCATAAAAATCATATCACCAACTCATGGTTACTGGTGTGAAACGCCATGACGCCGTCAGTGACAACCCCATGATTTCTGTTGTAACTAATAATAGAATACGTCACGTCATAAAAATCATATCACCAACACACGGTTACTGGTGTGTAACGTTAGACGCCGTCAGTGACAACCCTGTGAATTCTATTGAAATTAATAATAGAATACGTCACGTCATAAAAACCATATCACCCACACATGGTCACCGGTGTGTAACGTCATAACGCCGTCAGTGACAACCCTATTATTTCTATTGTTATTAATAATAGCATACGTCACGTCATAACAAGAGTTGTCAAAAGACAACATAGCTCGCCTTTGGGGACCTAAGTTGGATGGGGGCAAGTTTTAAAAAATGAAATTTTCTTCAAAGTGTTTTTATTTTAATAAAAAATCCAATTTTGCAGGTTTTGCCCCCCCCCCCCAACCCCCACCCCCACCCCCCCCCCCCCCCCCCCCACACACACACAAAGAGCCGTTTTCTTATGTAAAAGAGCTATATAGACTGCAGCAATTGAAAGAGAACCAAAAATACAGCCTGTTTTGCAAACGCCACAGTGACCCTGAGCCTAGGACCCTGAAGGTCTTACTTAAATATTATCAAACGCAATATTTGTGTGACTTAAAAATACATAAATAAATGCGATGACAAAGTTTTCTAATAATAGCCACAGTGCTTTTGACCTTGAAGCCAGGATCCTAAATGTCGAACTCGCTCGAGATATTATCATATGCAACAGTTGGGTGTAGTTATATTAAAATACACCAATAAATGTAGGCGCTATAGCGATGACAAAGTTTTTCTAAAACTAACCACAGTGACCTTGACCTTGAGCCCTGGACCCTGAGAGTCCATCTCGCTAGAAATATCATCATACCCAACATTTGTGTGAGGCTATATTAAAATCCATCGATAAATGTAGGCGCTATAGCGATGGCAAAGTTTTACTAAATATAGCCACAATGACCTTTCCCTTGAGCCCTGGACCCTGAAAGACCAACTCACTAGAGATATCATCATACCCAACATGTGTTTGAAGTTATATTAAAATCCATCAATAAATGCAAAAGGGTAGAGCAATGACAAAGTTTTTCTAAAAATAGTCACAGTGACCTAAACCTTAAGCCCCGGACCCTGAAAGTCGAAATCCATCAATAAATGTAGGCACTTGATCCATGAAAAAGATTTTCTAAAAATAGCCACAGTGGCCTTGACCTTGAGTCCTCGACCCTGAAAGTCCAACTCGATAGAGATATCATCATACCCAACATTTGTGTGAAGTTATATTAAAATCCATCAATGGATGTAGGCGCTAGAGCGATAACGTTTTTCTAAAAATAGCCACAGTGACCTTGACCTTGAGCTCTGGACCCTGAAAGACCAACTCGCTCGAGATATCATCATACCCAACATTTGTGTGAAGTAAGGATATTAAAATCCATTAAAAAAGGTAGGCACTAGAGCCATGACAAAGTTTTTTTCTAAAAATAGCCACAGTGACATTGACCTTGAGCCCCGGACCCTGAAAGTCAAAGTCGCTCGAGATATCATCATACCCATCATTTGTATGAAGTGACGAGGGTAGGCTGATAAGTTCTAAGCCTGACCAAGATCCAATGGTTTGTCCATGCTGAAAGTGCCTTATTTTTCAACATAGTCCCCCTTCCTGTCCACACACATCCTCCAGCGATGCTAGAGTCCTTGGATCCCAGTGGTATAGAAGGTCTCATCTTGGTCCCTGAAAAACTCCTGCACAGCAGCTATCACCTCCTCGTCTGACCGAAAATGCTGCCCAGCCAAGTGCTTTTTCATGTTTGGAAACAGAAAATAATCTGATGGAGCTAGATCAGGTGAATACAGAGGGTGATCGACAAGTGTGAAGCCACAGTCATGCACAGCAGCCATTGTGACAACCGATTTATGAGCAGGCGCATTGTCCTGATGGAACAAGACCCCTTTTGCCAATATTCCGGGTCGTTTAGCCTTAATTGCTTTTCGCAATTGTTTTAGCAGATCTGCTAATACTCCCCATTAATTGTTCTGCCCTTTTGAAGGTAATCTATGAATATTATACCCTTGGCATCCCAGAACACTGATGCCATCACCTTCCCTGCAGAGGAGACGACCTTTGCCTTCTTTGGAGGGGGTGAGCCAGGGTGCTTCCATTGCATGGATTGTCTTTTGGTCTCTGGCTCAAAGTGATGAACCCAACTCTCATCCTGAGTGACAAAACGGTCAAGAAAACCATCTTGGTCTGCTTCAAAAATAGCCAAGTTGGCTTGTGACAGGTTCAGTCTGGTCAGGCGTCAAAAGCCTTGGCACCCATCTTGCGGAAACCTTCAACATTCCTAATTCAATGTGTAGAATGTTCTCTACTCATTCACGGGAGATGCCAACAGTGTTAGCTAACTGATTCACAGTTAAACGCCTGTCATCCATCACGGCCCTGTGCACTTGGCTGATGGTTTCCGTAAGTTGTTGCTGTTGTGTGTCGTCCACATTAGTCATCATCTTCAAGGCTGTCCTTGCCCATCTTAAAATTTGCTGCCCACTATTTCACGGTTGCATAAGAAGGAGCATCATCCCCTAATGTAGCAACCATATCAGCATAAATGTCCTTAGGAGCCAACCCCTTTTTATGGAGGTACTTGATGACACTACGATGCCAGATTTTGTCCATTTTCTCAAAAACGTGCTAGTATCAATTTTCAAAGTCTAGAATTTGTACGTTATTGCAAGTAAACTTGAACTCATTTGAGCCAAATCAAGTCATAAAGGTTTGGATTTAATGAATACAAAATTTCATGGCTGTTCGATGCCTGCTTCTTGGTCAGGCTCAGAATTTTTCAGCCTACCCTCGTATATTAAAATCCATCAATAAATGAAGGCACTAGAGCGACGACAAAGTTTTTCTAGAAATAGCTATACTGACCTTGACCTTGAGCCCCGGACCCTGAAAGTCGAACTCGCTGTGTTAAAAAAAAATGAAGAAAAAAATATCCCTCCACCGGGATTTGAACCCACAACCCTTTGATTCAGAGTCCTGAGCTCTATCCACTAAATAACACAGAGCTTGCAGGTAAACTTTAACATAGGGAAATAAGGGAGGTAATACAGAGCAAATAATTAACATCCCTCCCAAAAAGACCAATTTAAGCAAAAAGGCCTGTAAAATGAAGTACAATGATAATGTTAAATATTGTTGTTTACCAATTGTTAATTATATAGTCAAAATAAACTTGTAAAACATCACATATAAGAGCTTGCAGGTAAACTTTAACCAAATGCGGACGCCGACGCCGACGCTGACGCGGACACCGACGCTGACGACGGACGCCCGGTGGTATGTAAATAGCTCCCCCTTACTTTGTTAAGGCGAGCTTAAAAATCATATCACCAACACATGGTTACTAGTGTGTAACGTCATGACTCCGTCAGTGACAACCAGCTGATTTCTATTGTAATTAATAATATAATATGTCACGTCATAAAAACCATATCACCAACACATGGTCATTGGTGTGTAACTTCATGACGCCGTCAGTGACAACCCTATGATTTCTACTGTAATAAATAATAGAACACGCCACGTCATAACAAGAGTTGTCAGAAGACAACATAGCTCGCCTTTGGGGACCTAAGTTGGATGGGGGCAAGTTATCAAAAATAAAATTTTTCTTCAGTTAAATAGCCCAACAACTGCAGCAATTAAAATAGAGCCAGGTGGTACACCTAAGAACCACTGAAGAAGAAATTTAACGTTATAAATAGAATACGCCAGGTCATAAAAATCATAACACAGACACATGGTTACTGGTGTGTAACATCATGACGCCGTCATTTACAACGCGATGATTTCTATTGTAATTAAAAATAGAACACGTCACGTCATAAAAACCATGTATCCAACACATGGTTACAAGTGTGTAACATCATGACGCCGTCATTGACAACGCGATGATTTCTGATGTAATTAATAATAGAATACGTCCCGTCATAGAAATCACATGACACACATGGCTACTTGTGTGTAAAGATATGACGCCGTCAGCGACAACTTTGGAATTAATAATAGAATACGTCGCATCATAAAATCTTGTCACCAACACAAGGTTACTGGTGTGTAACGTCATGACGCCGTCAGTGACATCCCTATGATTTCTATTGTAATTAATAATAGAATACGTCACTTCATAAAAAGCACGTCACCAACACATGGTTACTGATGTATAAAGTCATGACGCCGTCAGTGACGCCCTATGATTTCTATTGTAATTAATAATAGAATACGTCTTGTCATAAAAATCATATCACCAACACATGGTTACTGTTGTGTAACGTCATGACGCCGTCAGTGACAACCCTATAAATTCTATTGTAATTAATAATAGAATACGTCAGGTCATAAAATCATAGCACCGACACATGGTTACTGGTGTGTGACGTCATGACGCCGTCAGTGACAACCGGATGATTTCTATTGTAATTAATAATAGAATACTCACGTCATAAAATCCATATCACCAATGCATGGTCATTGGTGTGTAACGTGATGACGCCGTCAGTGACAACCCCATGATTTCTACTGTAATTAATTATAGAATACGTCACGTCATAAAAATCATATCACCAACACATGGTTACTGGTGTGTATCGTCATGACGCCGTCAGTGACAACCCTATGATTTATATTGTAATTAATAATAGAATATGTCACGTCATCAAAATCACGTCAACACCACATGGTTACTTGTGTGTAACGTCATGACGCCGTTAGTTACAACCCTATATTTACTTTTCCAATTTCAAGTCAAATGTAAACCTACAGAAAACAATGTTGTTCATACATCCATGAACACATCGGGTCACATGATGTTTCGGTGACGTAATGTGACGGCGGTCTTAACCATGGTTCTGTACGAGCGTTGGTGACGTGAACACTGTTCCGCTCTTTGTCGAAAAAAAATAGCGTGTAAATGTTTTCAGCTTTAAAAAGTTGCCCAATAAGTATTTTTTCGCCCAGTGATGAGGGGCAAAGAATGATAATATAAAAATAAACTTATTTTTTCTACTTTCCATGGAAGTATGAATGACAGCGGGTTGCTAGCAAAGTTTACATGAAACCCGAACATTTACTTTGCACGCGACCCACTGCGTTCATACTTTCTTGAACAGCAGAAAAATAAAATTCATTTCTTAATTGATTTCTGTGGAAATCCTCGATTTAGAATCATATGATAAACAGAATCTTACAATCGTGGTCATTTCATATAAAACTCGACGAAGGTTCGTTTCATATGAAATGACCGCGAGTGTAAGGCCCTCTATCGAATCGATGTTAGGGACACTATAAATAATTTAGAGCACATTAAAGTTTATAACCGCCATAATCGCCCCCGCCCATCGCGACTTGGAGAAATAGATCAGACTGTATGGTGCTTCCACGCAGAGCTGAATCTGATCACACACGAGTACTGGTACGAGGACTGTTCAAATATGAATGCAACTGAGCACATAAAAATGATTCCGTGATAGATTTCGATGAAAAATTTATTTTGTCCCCTCAAAGTATTCCCCTTTAACAGATATACAAACTTTCAGTCGTCTGATCCAATCATTGAATGCATTTTGGTAGTCTTTTCGAGGTATACTATGAAGGCATTGGAATATTGCAGAACCGAGGTGTTTTGCGCTGTACAAACTTTCGACCAGAAAGGTATTTTTTCAGTCGCGGGAACAAAATAAGTCACACGGGGCAAGGTCAGGGGAATACTGGGGGTGAGGGAGTTCAACAACCTTTTCCTGCTTCAGATAGTCTTGCACAATGAACGCCTTGTGCGATGACGCATTGTCATGTAGCAATCTGACATTGGTCAAACCAGTTGCGGGCCTTCGTTCTTTGAAATATTTCTTCAATTTTCTAAGAACTTTATTCTTGTAAAACTTCGCTTTTACAGATTTGCCTTTAGGCACAGCAACCTGAATAGCAGGGCCCTGATTTGAAAAGAATATGGCATACATTACCTTCTTGACGCTCAAGGTCCGCTTTGCAATGCATGGTCTTTTGCAATACTTTGTTGCCCAAATTTTGTTCTGAATCTTTCGTTTTGGCTCAAAAAAGTGAACCCATGTCTCGTCACCTGTGACGACATTAGCGAAAGACCGTGCAATGTAATTTGGAAACTTTTTAAGCAACTTCTTGGCCCACTGAACGCGTGGCTTTTTCTGCTCATCTGTCAACAGATGGGGAATCCATCTAGCACAGATGTATCTCATTTTCAAATCCCGTTTTAGAATTGTATGAGCTGCTCCTAATGAGATGCCAACCATACTAGCTATTTGCCTAGTGGTGTATCGTGCATCGGTAGCAGCTATTTCTTTCACTCTAGCAACCATCTTGGCAGATGTTGCTCTCTTCAGCCGACGATCATGTGGTGCATCTTCTGTTGAGCCTAGCCCACAGCTGAATTTCTTACACCAACGAAAAACTGTCGGAAAAGACATTTCATTGTGCCAATAAACCGAACATATTTCATCAAAAATGTCTTTGCGCCGTATACAAATAATACAACGATTCTTAATATAGGACCGTATTTCAACGGCGTACTCTGACCGTCTTCCAACCATGTTTTTATTAGTATACAAGAGTAGACAGTGTTTATCGAACGATATACATGGCTAAAGTGCACGGATTTTAACAGGTTTGGTATCAATGTATAGGTAAAAAAAAATTCTACGCTGTGATATTTATTTCCAGGTGATTTTGGCATTAGTGCATTAGAAAACGTTCTACTTGCATTCATATTTGAACAGTCCTCGTAAACCGCTTAGAACGACTAAGCCTGTCCAGGCAAAGCGGTGTGAGTCAGATCGGCGAATGCATAAGCCTTCTAGATTCATTGGGCGGCGGGGCTTGAGATGTCATTTCACATCAGTGTCGGGTGAAAGTCCCACAAAATTGGAAGCAACTTTTCTTCCAAAATGACCTTAATAGTGTTGACGGGGACGGTAAACCCCAATTCAAACAAAAGACTGCTATCGCGATACATCCTGTCTTAGGAGTTACGGCTAGGGTTCAGTTATTCAATGCTAACGACATCGTTAGTTAACATACCGTTAAAACTTTGATGATTAAGTATGGTTGCCATTGCGATAAATCCTGTCTTAGGAGTTACGGCTAGGGTCTAGTTATTCAACGCTAACGACATCGTTAGTTGACATACCGTTAAAACTTTGACGTTTAAGTATGTCATATCGACAACTATTTTTGTTAAAAATGTGAGTAGCTTTTGCAAATGCAAAAGCTACTCACATTTTTAAGCAAAAGTATTTGTGGATATGGCATACGTAATACTTGATACTCAGATTTGCGGCAAAAAAAACTAGATAATTACATAAAGATATTGTACTTTCTAGTACAGTTAAAAATATAACCACTAACGAGCTCGTTAAGCTAACAATGCTTTGAACAACTACCCCCACCCCCTCCAGGAAAGACTGAAACCGGACTGTTCACTAGCAAAGAGACATAGAAATTAGAGGTATAGCAACACTAAGGTACTGATAAGACTTGGTGATGCGCAGACTGATCCGTATATTTGTTTTGCTTGTTTGTTTGTATTATAGTTTAACGGCACAGTCAAGACTGTTAAGGTCATTTTTGAGCCAGTCAGTTAACCTATCCACACTGCTCCTCCACCCATCGGGGCTTGGAGAAATAAAATGGGGTGATGTTGCTTTCACGCAGAGCTGAAACTGGCCACACACGAGTACTGGCAAACCGCTTGGAAGGACTAAGCCTGCTCAGGCAAAGCGGTGTGATTTGGTTTCACTGGGTGGCAGGGCTTGAGGTGTCATTTCATCTCATTGTCGGGTAAAAGTCCCACAAAATTGGAAGCTGCGTCTCCAAACTGACCTAAATAATGTTGATGGGGACGTAAAACCTCAATTCAAACAAAACCTATCCACACTTTTCCAGGGCAGGCTTATACGTTAAGCGGTTTACCAGTTAACCAGTACAGTGCACATTCTCCCGCCAAAAAACTGACAACTGCTCTTCTTGAATCAGCGGAAGGGAGAGAATGACCGTAGAAAAGATTTCATGATCTATCTCCCCGAACGACAGTTGACGGTCCCGGCAGGTATCGAACCCGCGTCCTCCTGATCACCAGTCAGACGAGCATTCGACTGAGCTACCGAGGGGGGTCCGAATATTTGTTCCCCGCATATCTATTTATGGCAAAAAACATGGTTCCTCATGACAGCGGTACATGTACATATCTCGGTTGTAAGTAAACAACACGTGTTTGGTGGTTAGTCGCCATATTGAATAGAATGGACAGAATTTTGTGAAGGTAAATATATAGTGCAACAGCTTTATCATGTTTATTATAATATAATTGTTCTAGTACTCGTTTGTTTGAATTGGGGGTTAACGTCCCCGTCAACACCATTTAGGTCATTTGGGGGACGTCGCTTCCAATTTTTTGGGACTTTTACCCGACATTGGGGTGAAATGACACCTCAAGTCCTGCCGCCCAATGAAACCAGAAGGCTTTTATGCATTGGACGATCTGACCCACACCGCTTTGCATGGGCAGGCTTAGTCAATCTAAGCGGTTTACCAGTACTCGTGTGTGGTCAGACTCAGCTCTGCGTGGAAGCACCATGCAGCCAAATCTATTTCTCAAAGCCCCAATGGGCGGGGCGAAATACTAGTACTCGTAATTCGGGGTTTAAAATTTTTTTCAACTATTTATTTGTTTTGTTTGATTTGAGGTTAAACGTCCTCGTCAACACTGTATAGGTCATTTTGGAGACGCTGCTTCCAATTTTGTGGGACTTTTACCCGACATTGAGATGAAATGGCATCTAAAGCCCTGTCGCCCAATGAAACCAATAGGGTTTATAAGCATTGGCGGTCCGACTCGCACCGCTTTACCTGGGCAGGCTTAGGTCCTCTAAGCTGCTTACCAGTACTCGTGTGGGGTCGGCTTTCAGCTCTGCGTGGAAGCACCATGCAGTCTATCTATTTCAACTATTTAAGTATGTAAATAAAAGAAGATTACGTACACTGTAAAAAATAGTGTTAATTATACCTAATGGCATAGTAAAGTTGACACTAAAATTCGCGTGAATTCGAACCATACACCATTTAGGGTGTAAAATGTAACTTCGAGTAACAATACACTCATAGTTTACTCTAACTTGTATAGTTTACTCTAAATTTGGTGTAGCGCGGTAAATTTGGTGTTTGGTTCAACGATTCTGTAAACAAGTGTTACGTTTCGTGTCAAATGGTGTTTGAAATAATCACACTATTTATGGTGTAAGGTTTGCTGATAAATAGGGTTATTTTAGTCATACTACAGTGTAACATTTTGAAGGGCGTTGTAACTGCGAACAATACACTTTTTTCAGTGTAACTAAATATGGGTGTAATATTACTTCAAATAATGGATAATATTTTGTTATGTTCAGTGTATTATAGTAATTGCAGTTTGAAAGTGTTATTTCTCCAGCTTATCGGTGCTTTGCTGCACCAATACTGGTGTTTTGTTTCATCGTGATGTAAGTAAACGTTTCTTGTCGAATCGTGTAACTTGTCGTATAAGATGCGTTATATGCACGACATATGTTATTTTGTACCTCTTTCGTGTCATATAGCTCAAAACGGCATAAATATCATACAAATTATATAATTATTAATATTGATAATAGGGTTGTTTCATGCTTAATGAAAATCCTGCTAAATAAGATGAAAATGAGGTAAACTCCATTTCAGTATGAACACAATTTCTGTTTAATAAAGAATTTATACAAAATCTAATGGAAAGTGCAGATTCTTACACCAGCATTTTACGGAAGCTCTTATATTACCGTTGAAAAATGGTAACTGATACCCTGTAAGAAGTGTATCAAAAGTAGCCTATGAAAGGGGTATTAGAGTATGATAAGTTCTATACCAATTAAAAAAAAATAAATAAATAAATACGCTACACAAATGTACACTGTGGTGTAGCCAGTCTTAATCATTGGTGTAATGTTACACCGACTGAACGAAGGAAACATTACACCCGGAAACGTTTCCTTCAAAATATGATGGCACATTTACACCGGTAATAAAGATCAGTTACACTATGGTGCAAAATTTCCGTCGATTTTCAGGGGCGTAATTACACCATTTATCTGGATTAATAGCCGACTATTTGGTTAAAAGTTATCGAGCATACAATGGAGATAATGTTTCCATTAATTTTTTACAGTGCAGTTTTATTAATTGTTTTGGAGTCAACGTCAACACTTGTCGGTCGTTTTGCGTACCTCGTAGAAAAAGGGAGAAAAGAGATGTCATGTCGGGTAAAAGTCTTACAAAATCGGAAGCAACGTCTCCAAAATGACCTAAATAATGTTGACGGGGACGTTAAGCTTCATTTCAAACAAATCATCGTCCATGGGTAGTGTATCTTTATGAAAACAATAATCCTATGTTGTTCACAGTTTATTAGCTCACTTGGGGCAAGGTGTCAGTTCGACGCCCATGTGACGCAAGATACATCGCCTCACCTAACCACCCTATTTGGTGTTGTAAGAAAATAAGTAAATAAGTCTGATTTGGTTTCATATGCTAGCTCCTCGCGCCCCTGTCCGTCACTTGGAGAAAAAGATTGGGCTGAATGGTGCTTCGACGCAGAGTGGATAGTACTGGTAAACCGCTTAGAAGGTCTAGGCCTGCCCAGAAAATCTGGTGCCTGAAACGCAAGCGCTTTCTTTGAGCGGTAGGGCTTGAGATGCCATTTAATCGCAATGTCGCGTAAAATTCCAACTAAATCGGAAGCAACGTCTCCAAAATGACCTAAATAGTGTTGACGGGAACGCCAAACCTCGACACAAACAAAACCCTAGCGACCTAAAATGTGACATTTTTAAACAGCGCAGACCAGACGCCGCACAATCAGAGTCTACACTGTTTGCTTGAGGTATTTGATTCTTCTGTTGGCACGTAATGAACGTATTAATCCTTCTTTCTATCAGACATCGGACAATATAGAAGTGTTAGAAATAAGGGATATGTGTGTGCTTTGGTGAGAAAATCGACGGTTTCGGTCGGCAAGTTCGTTTTACTGCGACGCGTCAGTGGTTTCGGTATAATAATTGTAAATTTATCGGAAGCATACATGCATCTATTCCATAATATTAAAATTTTACCACTAAAATATGAAAATTTACATTAAAATATGAAAATTTTACCACTAAAATTTCATATAAAAAACAAGATGTGTTTGTGAAACACGAACATGTCCCCGGGCATGGTCATTTTTTTTTTTCAAAGTTGGTCACAGTTCAAAGTCAAAGTCACAGGTCAAGAGTTTTGGTTTGAGTGGGAAGCCCTTGGCACAAGGAACTTACATGCCAAATATGAAGGCTCTATCTTAAACGGTTCGAAAGTCATGAACAATAATATTTTTCTTTAAAGTAGGTCATAGGTCAAGGTCACAGGTCAAAAAATTTGCATGAATGTAAAGCTCTTGTCACAAGGAACCTACATGCCAGATATGAAAGCTCTATCTTAAAAAGTTATGAACACTTTTATTTGTTCTTTCAAGTCGGTCAAAGGTCAAGGTCATGGTATAAAAAATGCATGAATGTAAAGCTCTTATCACAAGGAACCTACATGCCAAATATGAAGGCCCTATCCCAAACGGTTCGAAAGTTATTACCAAAATGTTATTTTTTAGGGCCCCGCACTGAAAGTGTGGGTGCCCTATAGTAATCACTCTGTCCGTCCGTCTGTCTGTCTGTCCGTCTGTCCGTCCACAAATTTCTGATAGCGCTGCCGGGGCCCTAGTCAGTTTCCCTGACAGCTCTAGTTTCTTTTAAGTAGGTCAAAGGTCAAGGTCACAGGTCAAAATTTTTTGCATGAATGTAAAGCTCTTGTTACAAGGAACCTACATGCCAAATATGAAGGCTGTATCTCAAACGGTTCAAAAGTTATAACCAATGTTAACTTTTTCTTTTATGTAGGTCAAAGGTCAAGGTCACAGGTCAAAATCTTTATGTGAATGTAAAGCTCTTGTCACAAGGAACCTACATGCAAAATGTGAAGGCTATATCTCATCTGGTTCAAAAGTTACGACCAAAATGTTATTTTTTTAATTTAAGTAGGTAAAAGGTCACGGTCAAGGTCAAAGATCAAAATTTTTTGCATGAATGTAAAGCTTTTGTCACAAGGAACATACATGCCAAATATGAAGGCTGTATCTCAAGCGGTTCAAAAGTTATGACCAATGTTTTTTTTTTCTTTTAAGTAGGTCAATGGTCAAGGTAAAGGTCACAGGTCAAATTTTTTTGGCATGAATGTGAAGCTCTTGTCACAAGGAACCTTCATGTCAAATATGAATACTCTACCTCCAACAGTTCAAAAGTTATGACCAACGTTAAAGTTGTCCACGTACAAACCAACAAACAAACAGACAGGGCAAAAACATTATGTCCCCGCTATCGCCACCGGGGACATAAAAACTGATAATTTTCGTATTTCTGCTCAAGACATAGATTGTTGGTACGCGTAACAACGAGGCGGTTCTAACAAGTACCCACAGTTTATGTTTTGATTTGTTTGTTTGATTTGAGGTTTAACGTCCCCGTCAACACTGTAAAAGTCATTTTGGAGACTTTGCATCCAGTTTTGTGGGAATACGAAAAATACTACATACCCCTGGAAACCCCCTTTTTTACTATTTATATAGGCGTGTCGGCCCCCGCCCATCTGGGCTTGAAAAAAATATATGGGCTGCATGATGCTTCCACGCAGAGCTGAAACCGACCGCACACGAGAACTGGTAAACCGCTTAGAGGATCTAAGCCTGCCCATGCAAAGCGGTGCGAGTCCAGGCTTATAAACCCTATTGGTTTCATTGGGCGACAGGGCTTGAGATGTCATTTCATCTCAGTGTCGGGTAAAAGTCCCACACAATTGGAAGCAACGTCTCTAAAATGACCTTTACAGTGTTGACGAGGACGTCAAACCTCAAATCAAACAAACAAACAAAAAATATAGGCGTATACGTTTCTTGATGAATTTTGAAATGTGCTCTTCATTCATGTCCGTTGTTGTCAAAATAGCTTTTGGTCATATAAATTATTAACAGACTGACAGACAAACATGTAGATTCGGATGAGTCGTCCGTCTGTTCTTTCTACCAACCTGGTTGAACGAGTTAAGTCAGCTATATTGTGTCTAAACGAGTCCTAACAAGACCAAGTTTCCCATCGGGGCTTGAAGAGATAAATATAGATTAGACTGCATGATGCTTCCACGCAGAGCTGACCACACATTGATGTAAACCGCTTAGAAGAACTAAATATGTTCTAGAAAGGGTTATCCCTTGGAAGCAAGGAATACACTACAGAACTGGAAAATATGGAGTGTACATACTTTCTGGGCCAGACTTGCTAGTTTCGGCCAATTAAGCCTTCCCAGACAAACTGAGACTGACCGTCCATTTCATTTCATTGGGCGACAGGGCTTGAGATATCATTTCATCTCAATGTCGGGTAAGTCCCACAAAATTGGAAGCAGCGTCTCCAAAATGACCTAAATAGTGTTGACGGGGACGCTAAACCTCAATTCAAACCCAAGTTAATGTTACTTTTGTATAATCAGAAGACTGGTGGTCTATATAAATTATTTACTTTAGATAAACTTAAATTTACATTTTCAGGGAACCTCAATGTTAAGGAGTTCGCACATTATTTCGAAGGTACTCTCTCTCTCTCTCTCTCTCTCTCTCTCTCTCTCTCTCTCTCTCTCTCTCTCTCTCTCTCTCTCTTTCTCTTTCTCTCTCTCTCTCTCTCTTGTTTCGTTCCAACAACTACAATGTATTGACGTAAGATGACCGGATCTTGGTTTAAAGAAAATCTGGAGAAGCCCGTAATCGAACACACGACCCCTGGTTTATGAGGCGAATAGCCTAACCACTTAACCCTTATCCTGCTGCATAAATTAATTAAGCCACTCCCATTGCTGATTATCAGCCAATCAAACTACTTGATATAATACTTTTGTTCAATTCATAAACTGCATGACAAACAGAGTAGATCCTGATCAGATAGCCATCTGATCTGGATCTACACTGTTTGCTAAGCTAGGGGTTGTCGTGAACAATAGGATGATGGCTAATCACACAGGCTTCTTTTCACACACGTACATGTGAATCCAGATCAGGGGCCAGTTTCATCAAAGCATTTGCGACGTATTTTCGTCTTAAAAAGATCGTACGAAGTTCTTACGACAAAAATCCTGTTTCATCAAATGTTAAAGATCTGCGATGTTCGCACATTTTGTCGTAATTCTGAGATGAATATTTAGACATCGCACATTGAAATTTTCGTCTCAAACCTTGGACATGTCACGACCATACGGGCAACATAGGTTAAAGCTCTTGGGTAACATTGTAAAAAGGGTGGTACGCAATATACTTTTCGCTTACCTTCGCATATCACGCCCATTAGTTATATAAGCTCATGCAATGAAGACCCTCGAAACTGACCCCTTTGTTATAATCTTTAGTTTGGGTTTGGGGTGGGGTTTTTCTTTGACCGAGGGTATTCGTTAGAAGCGCCTCTTGATTACTGGTTACCCGGTTAGAATGTAAAAGCCTGCCCAAGAAAAGTGGTGCGAGTGTGACCGCTCCTTAAACCCTACCGGGTTCTTTGGTCGGTATGGTTTATAATGTCACTTCATCTCAATGCCGGGTAAAAGCCCCACCGAATCGGAAGCAGCGTCTCCAAAATGGCCTAAAATATATGTACATTGACGGATACTTAAGAACCAACGCGTTCAGATAGTTTCTAACGATTACCCACAATCTGCGATTAGACTTTTGATTAAAATGAAGACACAGTGTACCTCAAATTAACACATCAAACTAGAATTGTCAATACGACACATATGCCCCCCGCCCAGGGACCATCCTCACCAAGAAAAAAGTATGTTGTCAAAAAAGAAAAAAAAAGACAATATTGCTGGGCTGGAAAACTGTCGGCGTAGGTGTAGGTAATGGCGTTTAAATATTGGAAAAAAAGTGTGTATCATCATACCAGATATGAGCAAAATCCATGAAAAAATAAATTACCAAATGTGACATTGACCTTGAGTTTTGGTTTTCCTGCCCTTTCAAGATTATTTCGTTCATTTCGAGCCGATCATTAATCAGATTCGGGCGATAAATAAACGGAGTAGCCGGAGAAACGACCTGTATCTTTCGTCATATTAAATACGAACTAAATCCATTAAATGGGTTGGGAAATGCGAGTTCTTATTAAAAAACGTTGACACTAAAATTCTGAGTATGTGACCTTGACCTTGAGGTCATGGGCATTGGCGCGAATATGCTGAATATTGAGTCTGTTACCTTGATCTTGAGGCCTTGGGCACTGGCGCGGGTATGCTGAATAAAACTATAATCGTACCAAATATGAACCAAATCCATTATATGATTTTAAAAATAATTTCAACATTTAAAGTTTTCTAAGTCCATAACTTGACCTAGAGGTCATAGGTTAGGGCCAGTGTATTGCTGAATAAACCTTTTGACCTTTACAAACCATCACCATTCCATCATATAGTCTGGAAAATATGAGCTCTTAAAATTTTAGGTTCTTCCTGGTACAATGCCTTAACCTGAGGTTACAGGATCACGTATGTACACTCCGTGCGGAAGGACGTACGTACATGGGCGTACGTTCGCATGTACGATAACCTTGAATTTCGACGGCGTGGGAATGGGGATCGTGGTCTTGCGTACTGTCATTTCATCTATGTGCAGGCAATTGTATAATTGCGAAAACATGTAGCTATAGAATTTTAAATCAGTCATGCTGTAGTATCTTTGTTGCAAATGAACAGAATTTATTTTTAATTGAAAGGCTGGACGGTTGGTTGGTGGATTTGAGGTTTAACGTCCCCTTCAACACTGTATAGGTCATTTCGGAGACGTTGCTTCCAATTTTGTGGGACTTTTAATCCGACACTGAGATGAAATGACATCTCAAGCCCTGTCGCCCAATGAAAACAACAGGGTTATTAAACGTCACTACAGCTGGTATCAGGGAATGCGTGACGGTCGTAAAAAGTCTCCCTGCCCTACATCATAGTGTGGTTTATATTTTCTTGTCCTTTTGGATCATTGATTCCATTGTGGACTTCTGAAAATATTTAAGGGTCACTGATTATTCCTAATTGGCCGAAACGAGCTTGTCTGGCCCAGAAAACATGTACACTTCATATTTCAAGTTCAGTGGTGTATTCCTCGCTTCCAAAGAATATCCCTTTTATATAACATATTTATAAGCATGGAAGGACCGACTCGCACCGCTTTGCCTGGGCAGTCTTGTGTGCGGTCGGTTTCAGCTCTGCGTTAAAGCATCATGCAGCCCATCTATTTCTTCAACCCCCGATGGGCGGGGAACGAAAGAAAGGCTGGACGGCCCGACAGACGAACAATCAATAAAAAAAATATTTGTTATAGACCTGTCACCATTGGCAACAACAAACCGGAACTGAAAACTTATATACGTAAAATACAAACACTTACAGAGGCTACGTCAGGTAACGTTATATGCGGCATCCTTATTAAACAACGTCATGCATTGACGTTTTGTGTTAAAATCGTGCATAAACTGTGTTTGAAGTCCATACGATAAATTGAATCTTGTATCCATGCTCTTGCATTTCTGAATTTATTAAAATGAGCGTGAAAAAAGCAATAAAATGCTCTGCGAAGTCTCACGTTATCTAATATTATAAACAACTCAACAATACACGTGCACTCATGCTGAAGAACCGCCCATCCACACCTCCACCCCACCTCGACGCCCCGCATTTACTGAAAAAACGCGCTCGTAAAAGGTTCATAATGACAACGTTAAATCAACGCTTGTCTGACGTCACGACGTCTACAAAACAGACCAACTCGCCAGTGTTACAGTGGGAAATGGGTCCAGATAATTAATATCTGTATCTTACGACAATGAAATGGAAACACAAGTTTGAAACAACGTATATATAGAATCAACGTTGAATCACGTTTATAAAGCGTTGCTAGTACTGAATATACATCTAGGTCCACCTGAACCAATAATCTTAAAATGTGTTATCTACTTTACACGGCTATTTCAAGACGGCACGTGATCACGCATGTGACAATTAGTGGCCCTGTTCAAGCGCATATTCAAAATTGCGACATATTTTAGTGAAACGCAAATTTAGCTCGTACGATCACTTTGCGATGTTTTGATGAAACTGACGTACGCAGTTCTTTAAAAAGTGCGTAAGAACAATTTAAGATTAATCGTACGATGTTTATTGATGAAACTGGCCCCAGATGTCACAGAAAACGTCTTCTAATCAGTTTCGTCTATTTTACTAATTGAGTAATCCAAAATCCATTTTAGCGGAGTCATCACTGTGCGTTATATAGATATCTGTTGATCGCATTCTTCTTGGAGCTTAGCCCCCGCCCATCGGGGCTTGACGAAATAGATGGGCTGCATGATGCTTCCACGCAGAGCTGAAACCGACCCGCACATGTGTACTGGCAAACCCCTTAGAGGATCTAAGCTTTCCATGCCTATAAACCCTTTTGGTTTCATTGGGCGGCAGGGCTTGAGATGTCATTTCATCTCAATGTCGGGTAAAAGTCCCACAAAATTGGAAGCAACGTCTCCAAAATGACCTTTACAGTGTTGACGGGGACGTTAAACCTCAAATCAAACAAACAAAAAAATCGTCTTGGAGCAGAGACCTATTAATCTGCTATGCAGGCTGGTTTAAATCTCCGCTGGGCGTACCTGGCCGGAGACCATCTCACTTGTTGCGGCTCATCATTGCGGTGACTCGTTTGACCTACCACAGCATGCTTTGTTTGTATTGGAGTTTAACGGCCTAGTCAATACTATTTATGTCATTTTTAGCCGGTACCTATACACACTTTCTTGGTAGGTTCATACGTTAGGGGTTAACCAGTGCAGTTCACATTCTTTCGCCAGAAACTTACAACTGCCCTTCTTGAATCAGCGGAAAGGAGAGAACGACCGTAGAAAAAAATCCATGATCAGTCTCCACGAAAGAATGTTGCCGACCCCGGCAGGTATCGAACCGACTGAATCCGACTGAGCTACCGAGCCCGGCAACCTCTGCATGCTGTCAACATCCAAAGTGGAGAAGTCATTATAGATTATACATTATGTAAACACACCCACGGCTTTATCTTATTTATTTATTGTGCTGCAAAATTAGATTGTCGGTTCACGTTAGAGCTGTCTCATCGAGACGCTTTTAACGAGAACCCACAATCTATGGATGCACGCCGAGATGTTTCTAACGAGAACTGACAATTTATGTTTAAAGCAGAAGTTAGAAAATAGACCAGTGGAAGAAATGTCTGACTCTCACACATAGACTAGTGGATGATGTGTCTGACTGTCAAACTTAGGCTAGTAGTTGAAGGGTCTGACTCTCACATTTCGATATTTACCGTCATTTATCGTGATTATCGGACAGATGCGCACACTTCTTCTCTCCGGCTCCGTGCTACGTTTGGTTTGAGAGCAGCGTGGCATTGACTTCGGCGCTGCGTTAAGACGTAGCGTCGACGTCGATGTATCCGGGACGCGGTTTCGTCCACGATGTTTAAAATGAGGAAGTCATTGCTATACATTTCACTGATGCGTTTGGTTTGGGAGCAGCGTGACGTCGGCGCTTCGTATAGACATAGCCTTGACGTTTATGTACATGTACCCGGGACACGATTGTGTCTAATAAGTCATTACTGTATAAGGTTTCACTGATACGGATGGTTTGAGCGCAGCACGCTGCGTAATTACGAAGTATCGACGTCTATGACTCGTTGTCCTCGGTAAGGAGTATCCGAGGTATAAGGTTTCACTGATACGGATGGTTTGAGCGCAGCACGCTGCGTAGAGACGAAGTGTCGACGTCTATGACACGTTGTCCTCAGTGAAAAGTACCCGAGGTATAAGGTTTCACTGATACGGATGGTTTGACTGCAACACTCTGCGTAGAGATGAAGTGTCGACGTCTATGACACGTTGTCCTCAGTGAGGAGTATCCGAGGTATAAGGTTTCACTGATACGGATGGTTTGAGCGCAGCACGTGCGTAGAGACGAAGTGTCGACGTCTATGACACGTTGTTCTCAGTGAGGAGTATCCGATGTATAAGGTTTCACTGATACGGATGGTTTGACTGCAGCACGCTGCGTAGAGATGAAGTATCGACGTCTATGACACGTTGTCCTCAGTGAGGAGTATCCGAGGTATAAGGTTTCACTGATACGGATGGTTTGACCGCAGCACGCTGCGTAGAGATGAAGTGTCGACGTCTATGACACGTTGTCATCAGTAAGGAATATCATTACTGTATAAGGTTTCACTGATACGGTTGGTTTGAGCGCAGCACGCTGCGTAAAGACGACGTGTCGCCGTCCATGACAAGTTGTCCTCAGTGAGGAGTATCATTACTGAATAAGGTTTCACTGATACGGATAGTTTGAGCGCAGCACGCTGTGTAAAGACGAAGTGTCGACGTCTATGACACATTGTCCTCAGTGAGGAGTATCATTACTGTATATGGTTTCACTGATTTACGGATGGTTTGAGCCCAGCGCGCTGCGTAAAGACGAAGTGTGGACGTCTATGTTACGTTGTCCGCAGTATCCAATTGTACTTGAGTAGTATCCGAGGTGTGAGGAGCAATTTTTATCACTATTTGAGCCCCGCCAAGCGAATTTGTGTCTTCGAGCATTCCGTCGTGACAAATTTTAACTGCGCATGCCCAGCCATTCAGAGGGGCCACGGATATGGCTTTTTATCACGAAAACACGCCTATATAATTTTGACCCCCTTGAACCCCACTTTTATATAGTAAAACTGGGTTTTTCGGGGGTATACCTTATTTTTCTTATTTCTACTCTAAAATATAGATTGTGGGTACTCGTTAGAACCGCCCCCAATCTATATTTGAGCAGAAATAAGAAAAATAGCACAATTTTTCATCATAAAATTTTCATTATTTTCGGCGATAAAGGTGGCAATGTATTTGTATAGGCGTGTTTGCGTAATGCGTCTGAAGGTTCCTCTTGATTCACTGCTTGTATGATCGAGTAGCGAAGGTTCTGGCGAGACTGGGCGGATGCGCAGGCTCGCCTGAACCTTCGCTGCTCGCACAGGCGAGAAGTACTAAAATCGCTTGACGGGGCCCATTTTTTTTTTTATTTTAAAGTAGTATTATTGTCTTACATGATCTTAGTGTCTTATAAGTCGGGTTTTCGACTGGGTGTCAATAGTATATAGTTGTATATGTATATATTGATACACGACACTTTAATAAATATTTTTGGCCCTTTCAAGATAATTTCACTCATATCGAGCCGATCGTTTATCTGTGATAGGCGAATACCGGAGTACCCGGAGAAAAACCACCTGACCTTCCGTTGCAGAACTTGACGTCTCATATGTGACCCGAGCTAGGCGCGAACCACAGCGGTGAGAGACCTAATGGTTAGGAGTCTGCGCTCTTATCCACGGAGGCCCGTCTTAATAAATAATTTGCTTGCTTGCAAGTGCTTGCTTGCTATTATTTTGTATTTTTGCCTCTAACAAGATCGTGCAATATTCTCGAGAAAAAAAAAGCATTGTATTAGTTTGATCTAAAACACGCATCAAACCCAGACCAAAAGTCATATTCTTAGAAATCTTTTTCAGATTGTTTGAATCATTGACAGAGAATGGCTGAACGTGACGAAGTGGGCGGTCACTCTGGTACCGTACACCAAGCATCGGATCAACTTATTGATCCTTGGTGTGAAGTCTGTTTTGTAGAACAGACGAGAAAGATACACGCAGTTGCACACTGTGTAGAATGTAACACTATTTATTGTAAGCCATGTCTTGAAAGTCACAACAGATTTCCACATTTGCAAAATCACAGGATAGTGCGAGGTGCCAAAATGCCGAAATCACAAGCTGATAAACCTGTCCGATATCTCTTCTGTAAAATCCATCCGGCAGAATTTAACAAGCATTACTGTTTGAAACACCACGGAATGGTTTGCGTTGAGTGCATGAAACAGGATCATAAAATCTGTAACGCTCTGTCGATATCAGATGTTTGTCAAAATCTCGGAACACAAGATATAGAACAGTTCAGAAAGGAAGTTGTTCATGTGCAGCAAAACACTGAAAACACAAAATCAGTTTTAGAGCAAAATATTTCGGACCTTAAAATCCAGAAAGATGATTTAATCAAAGCCGCGAAAGAAGAACGGGATCGAGTCGTTGCAAAGGCTGATGAACTTTTCGAGGAAACTGTCTCTAAGATAACAAAATCATGTCGGACTGAAAAGTCACGGATTGCTGATAACATAGCAACACTGGCTGATGAAATTCATTCCTTAGATAAAATAATTGAAAATATTGACAAAAAGGCAGCTTCCAGCTTTGATCAAAATACATTCATTCAAATGCAACAAATTGTTGAAAATGTCCAAAAGCATCAGAGGGAAATAGAAGAAATGACCAAACATTTTCACCACGTTTCTCTTTCGTTTGCCTCAAGCAAGGAAATATCGAGCTTCTTGACAGAATGCAAAGAAATGGGTAATGTAATAGCAGAAAAGACACCACTTGATGTAAGAGCCATTCCAGATATAGTCTTCCCACAAATAAGGGATCTGACACAGATCAGAGCCACAAAACTATCGACTATAAATGTCCAGGCGACTGATGACAAGATGACTTGTGGCATCAATGGTATGGATATTGACAGGAATGGCACACTCTTCCTCACCGATCTTCACAATAAATCACTGAAACTGATGTCACGTGACAATAAGATAATATCATGTTATCCTCTAGACAGTAAACCTTGGTCAGTCAAAGTTATTGACAACACTACAGCTGTAGTAAGCACGAGTAACGAGAAACTTCACATACTTGATATATCTAATCAGACAAACATAACCTTGAAAAGAACACTATCTCTGAAATACAAAGTCTCTGGTATAGACATATGCGGTGATAATTTAGTTGTAACATGCTGGAGTGAACCAAACTGTGTAAAACTGATTGACTTAAATGGCAAAGAACTTTGGTCAGTGTCTGAACAGCAAAAGTTGTTTCACAAGCAAACGTTGTTTCAGGAGCCCTATGGTATTGCTTGTAATACTTTACATGGTACAACACAAGTAATAGTGACTGACTGGGGAAAAGATACTATTACACTTCTTCATCCTGATAATGGGAGTGTAATAAAGATGATTGATGTGAAAGGAAAAGGACCACATGGACTCACTGTTGATAAGGATGGAAACGTATATGTGTGTTTCTGGAGAGTAAACGAGATATGTGTGTTTACACCTGGTCTTGAAGAGAGGAAGATTATCCTGACCGGTGAGGATCTACAGAGAAGACCAGTGAACATTGCCTACAATGGCAGTAGCGATGAAATCTATATCAGATATCATAAGAATAACACCATAGATCGTTTCAAGTTGTCTTAAACAAGACAACAGCGCTATCCAAGATATGCTCCACACCAAATAATAATAATAGATGAAACATACCGTGTGCTGTACAGAAAATAACTGAGTGGGGTCATGGGAAAATTATACGTAATGCGTATGCAAGCAGTGAAGGTTCAGGCGAGACTGCGCATACGCGCTGTCTCGCCAGAACCTTCACTGTTCACATACATAATAAATCAATCCCTAAGAACATTCAAACAAGGAGCAAACGATTTAAAATTATCATGTTTATGCGAATAATCGCTGTTTGAAGTTGTGGTAAAATATAATTTTACTTGACGCGGCTAAATTGACGAAACTAAATTAGGGTCATTATACAAAGAACAGTATTCATTTAACGAAGGTGGAAATTTGCATGAGTGATATCCTACCAGGAACGTCATCCCGTTTTTGTCTAAAGCTTCTTCTAGAACCATACTGCATGTGTGCAAACATTGGAGACTCTAGTGAGACTGCATCAGGAAAACACGTCTTTAAAATTTTGACCCCTTTGAACCCCACTTTTATATAGTAACAGTGGGGTTTCCGGGGGTAAACCTTTTTTTTTCCTATTTCTGTTGTAAATAATATATTGCGGGTACTTGTTAGAACCGCCGCGATGAAGCGGTTCTAACGAGTACCCACAATCTATATTTTGAGCAGAAATAAGAAAAAAATATGCTGCTCATAGGTATATGCGTAGGCTTGTCAGAGCCTTTGCTGCTCGCAGGTAGACGCGTATGGTCGTCAGAGCCTTTGTTGCTTACAGGTGTATGCGTAGGCTCGTCAGAGCCTTTGCTGCTCACATGTATACGAGTAGGCTTGTCAGAGCCTTTGCTGCTCACAGGTATACACGTAGGCATGTCGGAGCCTTTGCTGCTCACAGGTATACGTGTAGGCTTGTCAGAGCCTTTGCTGCTCACATGTATACGTGTAGGCTTGTCAGAGCCTTTGCTGCTCACAGGTATACGTGTAGGCTTGTCAGAGCCTTTGCTGCTCACAGGTATACGTGTAGGCTTGTCAGAGCCTTTGCTGCTCGCAGGTATACGAGTAGGCTTGTCAGAGCCTTTGCTGCTCACAGGTATACGTGTAGGCTTGTCAGAGCCTTTGCTGCTCACAGGTATACGCGTAGCCTTGTCAGAGCCTTTGCTGCTCACAGGTATACGTGTAGGCTTGTCAGAGCCTTTGCTGCTCACAAGAATACGCATATGCTTGTCAGAGCCTTTGCTGCTCACAGGTATACGCCTAGGCTTGTCAGAGCCTTTGCTGCTCACAGGTATACGAGTAGGCTTGTCAGAGCCTTTGCTGCTCGCAGGTATACGCGTAGGCTTGTCAGAGCCTTTGCTGCTCACAGGTCTACGCGTAGGCTTGTCAGAGCCTTTGCTGCTCACAGGTATACGAGTAGGCTTGTCATTGTCAGAGCCTTTGCTGCTCGCAGGTATACGTGTAGGCTTGTCAGAGCCTTTGCTGCTCACAAGGATACGCATATGCTTGTCAGAGCCTTTGCTGCTCGCAGGTATACGCGTAGGCTTGTCAGAGTCTTTGCTGCTCACAGGTATACGCGTAGCCTTGTCAGAGCTTTTGCTGCTCGCAGGTATACGAGTAGGCTTGACAGAGCCTTTGCTGCTCACAGGTATACGCGTAGGCTTGTCAGAGCCTTTGCTGCTCACAGGTATACGAGTAGGCTTGTCAGAGCCTTTGCTGCTCGCAGGTATACGCGTAGGCTTGTCAGAGCCTTGCTGCTCGCAGGTATACGCGTAGGCTTGTCAGAGCCTTTGCTGCTCGCTGGTATATGCGTAGGCTTGTCAGAGCCTTTGCTGCTCACAGGTATACACGTAGGCTTGTCAGAGCCTTTGTTGCTCACAGGTATACGCGTAGGCTTGTCAGAGCCTTTGCTGCTCACAGGTTTACGCGTAGGCTTGTCAGAGCCTTTGTTGCTCACAGGTATACGCGTAGGCTTGTCAGAGCCTTTGCTGCTCACGAGTATAGGCGTAGACTTGTCAGAGCCTTTGCTGCTCGTAGGTATACGCGTAGGCTTGTCAGAGCCTTTGCTGCTCACAGGTATACGCGTAGGCTTGTCAGAGCCTTTGTTGCTCACAGGTATACGCCTAGGTTTGTCAGAGCCTTTGCTGCTCACAGGAATATGTGTAGGCTTGTCAGAGCCTTTGCTGCTCGCAGGCATACGCATAGGCTTGTTAGAGCCTTTGTTGCTCACAGGTATACGTGTAGGCTTATCAGAGCCTTTGCTGCTCGCAAGTATATGCGTAGGCTTGTCAGAGCCTTTGCAGTTTGCAGGTATACGCGTAGTCTCGTCAGAGCATTTGCTGCTCGCAGGTATACGCGTAGGCTTGTCAGAGCCTTTGTTGCTCACAGGTATAAGTGTAGGCTTGTCAGAGCCTTTGCTGCTCACAGGAATACGCGTAGGCTTGTCAGAGCCTTTGCTTCTCGCAGGCATACACGTAGGCTTGTCAGAGCCTTTGTTGCTCACAGGTATACGTGTAGGCTTATCAGAGCCTTTGCCGCTCGCAGGTATACGCATAGTCTCGGCAGAGCATTTGCTGCTCACGAGTATAGGCGTAGGCTTGTCAGAACCTTTGCTGTTCGCAGGTATAGGCTTAGGCTCGTCAGAGTATTTGCTGTTCGTTGGTTAGTCTCGACATTCAAGTTTTAAAAAAGATTCCAAAATATATACATTATACAGAAAAATGACCATACATTACGAAAACACGCCTATATAATTTTGACCCCCTTTAACCCCACTTTTATATAGTAAAACTGGGGTTTGCAGGGGTATATAGCATTTTCCTTATTGCTGCTCAAAGACATAGGTTGTGGGTACTCGTTAGAACCGCCTCAGCGAGGCGGTTCTAACGAGTACCCTCAACCTATGTTTCGAGCAGAAATAAGAAAATAATCGCAAATTTTCAACAGAAAATTTTCATTTTTTGGAGGTAAAATGTTCAATATATTTAGATAAACGTGTTTTCGTAATGTTGTAGATTTTATCGCAGGAAAAGGAAAATCTTAAGATGAAAAATTGTGATTTTTTTCTTATTTCTGCTTAAAAATATAGATTGTGGTACTCATTAGAACCACCTCATCGAGTACCACAATCTATATTTTTGAGCAGAAATTAAAAAAAAAAGGGTTTGCGCCTGCAAACCCTAGTTTTACTATATAAAAGTGGGGTTCAAGGTCGTCAAAAGTATATAGGCGTGTTTTCGTGATGAATCGTTAGAAAATAGAAGTGAAGGCAATGATGAGGAATAGATATAATTAACCCACAGCTCCCATCAAGAAACACAAACATGAAATAACTAGACCCTAAGCAGAAAGCCAAAAGGACATTTCTTTTCCCACAAAATGGCCAATTGGCTATCCAAAATAAAACAATCTAAGCGATACATGCATTGAAAGACTAACCATAACAAAAAAAATAAACAACAACAGAAGAACCGCCTTGGAACGGTCAGTGAAACGAATTCCACTTGTGTGTGTGTGTTGGGGGGGGGGGGGGGGGGTTGCTTAAATCGATTTTACGAGGCCGCAGTTCTCACCTTTACTTCCGTCGCTATTTAGACAAGTAATTTGTTCAGTCTGCATGAAGGCCTCCTAACTTATCAGTGCATCATCTCAAAGAAGACAAAAATCAATTAACCACAGAGATGAAACAACTGTGAGGACTCGACAGCAAGAAACCACTGAAATGCTGGAGCAAAAGAAATCCAACAGTTAGACTCCGATGGGCCCGACCAGAGACAGAGCATTAGTCACCAACCAACACCACATAAAATTAAATAGAAGACTTAGTGGTGTAACGGTTATGGACCAGGGATCATGATTCGATTCAGGGCTTCTCCAGTAAACAGAGGTACCTTCTCTGTCTAAACTTGGCTTTTGGAGGGATGTATAACTCAAATACACACACACCATTGTCATTGTCCATATAATCTGTTACACGTTTGTTTGGATATAACACGGTTGTTTAACTAACATACTTTCTGCTTTGGAACCCAATGATAGTGGTATAAAGAGGTTGTAGTGTAGGTATCCGATTTTTCTGTTTTTTTTTGTTTTTTTTTTTGTTTTTTTTTTTTTGTTTTTTTTTTTTGTTATTAATGCAACTGGGGTACAGGAATTTAATTTCAAGTACGAGTCAAATGCGTTTTTAGCTCAGGTGAGGTATTGTGGTCAGTGAATGTCCGTCGTCCCTCGTCCGTCGTGCGTCGTCAACAGTTTGATTTAAATGCGAACTCCTCCTAAACCCTTGGGCCAATTTTATTCAAACTTCTGGGTGGCTCCCTACCAAAATAGCTAGAATCGTTCCGCTCCGATGAACAAGAAGGCCGCCAGAGCTAAAAATAGAAACATCTTTAAACGCCAACTCCTAATGTACCCTTGGGCCAATTTCATTCAAATGTCACAGAAATGTTGCTTAAGTGACCCTTTACCAAAATAGCTGAAATGGTTCTGCTCCAATGAGCAAAATGGCCGCAAGATCTAAAAATGGAAAAACGTAAATTTGCTTCAAATGCAAACTCATCCTAAACCCTTGGGCCAATTGGATTCAAACTTCACAGAAATGTTGTCTAGGTGACTCCCTACCAAAATAGCTAAAACCGTTCCGCTCTGACGAACAAGATGGCCGCAAGAGCAAAAAAAAAAAAAAACACTTTTAAACAACTCCTTTAACCTGTGGCCAGTTTCATTCAAACTTCAGGCGAATATTGCTTAGGTGACCCTCTACCAAAATAGCTATAATGGTTCTGCTTCGATGAACAAAATGGCCGCCAGAGCTACAAATATAAAAAAAAAAAACACATGGTAACTTTGCTTTAAACGCAAACTCTTTCTAAACCCTGGGTCAACTTGATTTAAACTTTACAGGAATGTAGCCTAGATGACTCTATACCAAAATATTAAAAATCGTTATGCTCTGATGAATAAGGTGTCCACCAGAGCTAAAAATAGAAAAAAAATGAAACGACAACTCCTCCTGTACACATGTGCCAATTTCATTCAAACTTCATAGGAATATTGCTTAGGTGACCTTCTACCTAAAACGGTTCTGCTTTGATGAGTAAAATGGCCGCCATAGCTAAAAGTAGAAAAACATTGCAAATTTGCTTCAAACGCGAACTCCTAAACCCTTGGGCCAGTTTGATTCAAACTTCACAAGAATGTTGCGTTGACGACTCTATACCAAAATAGCTAAAATCGTTCTGCTCTGACAAACAAGATGGCCGCCAGAGGTAAAAAAAATATGAAACAACAACTCTTCCTGTACCCTTGGGCCAATTTCATTCAAACTTCATTGGAATAATGCTTAGATGACCTTCGACCGAAATAGCTAAAACGACTATGCTCTGATGAACAAAATGGCTGCCAGAGCTAAAAATCATCGTAAATTTGCTTCAAACGCGAACCTCCTAATCCCTTGGACCAATTGGATTCAAACTTCACAGGAATGTTGCCGATTTTGCTCGGATGAACAAAATGGCTGCCAGAGCGAAAAATAGAAAAACATCATAAATTTGCTTCAAACGCGAACTCCTCCTAGTCCCTTGGGCCAATTGGATTCAAACTTCACAGGAATGTTGCCTTGGTGACTCCATACCAAAAGAGCTAAAATCGTTTTGCTCTGACAAAAGAAGGTCACCAAAGCTAAAAATAGAAACACAAATCTTCAAACGACAACTCCTCCTGAACCCTTGGGCCAGTTACATTCAAACTTCGTAGGAGATTATGATCCTCTACCGAAATAGCTAAAACGATCCCGCTCCAAGTACAAAATGGCCACCAGAGCTAAAAATAGAAAAACATTGTAAATTTGCTTAAAACGCAAACCACTCCTAAACACTTGGGCCAATTTGATTCGAACTATGCAGGATTGTTGCCTAGGTGACTCCCTACCAAAATAGCTAAAATCGTTCCGCTCTGACGACCAAGATGGCCGCCGGAGCCAAAAATAGAATGTACTAGAGACAGTGACACTCAGGTGAGCGAATTAGGGCCCTCTGGGTCCTCTTGTTTTTTTTAATTTCCCCGCCACAATGTGGGGAGGGACATATAGTTTTGTCCTTGTTTTCCATTACTTTTACTGCCTATGTACATTGCCCTCTGGGTCCTCTTTGTTTTTAATTTCCCCGCCACAATGTGGGGAGGGACATATAGTTTTGTCCTTGTTTTCCATTACTTTTACTGCCTATGTACATTGCCCTCTGGGTCCTCTTTGTTTTTAATTTCCCCGCCACAATGTGGGGAGGGACATATAGTTTTGTCCTTGTTTTCCATTACTTTTACTGCCTATGTACATTCACAAACACATACACCTAAACCTCTTTATTTCACTGTGTGTTATAATATTTTTTGGATATTATGTGGATCCCAAAAATGTATACCGTAATGATCCTAAGTATTGGGACAGACAGGTCTAAGCAAACAGTATAGACCAAGATCAGACGGCTCCTTTAGGAGCCGTCTGATCAAGGTCTGCACAGTTTGCCATTCCATCTGCACCTTTTGGACTCATTAATTGACCGTGAAATAAATTTGTTAAAATTTTAGGAGAATTACCGCAAGTCCTCAAGATGTCCAAATTTTTTAGGACTTTTACAGTAGATTGTATAGAAAAACGACTACCACTGATATGTAGGTAATTCAGGTAACGGTGATATTTATAGAAAATAGCCTTGCTATTCTTATCAATGTGAGATCTGAATGTGTAAGAGGGTTGTCTATAGAATCTGACTAGAATTATGTGTTGTGTTTGGCAAAAAGTTCAGACCAAGTTCAGACTCAGAACGCAGCATCTGGTTAGGGTCTACACTGTTTGCTTACAGTTCAAGAATTTAAGGGTTAAAATGAGTCCGTGTTCAGGACCACAGTTCCGGCCTACACCCAGAGACAGTTGACCCATCAGTACTGTCAATGCTTTGATTAATTTTAGTTTGTTTTGTTTTGTTTGGTGTCTAACGTCCCCGTCAACACTGTAAAGGTCATTTTGGAGACGTTGCTTCCAATTTTGTGGGACTTTTACCCGACTTTGAGATGAAATGACATCTCAAGCCCTGCCGGTCAATGAAACCAATAGAGTTTATAAGCATGGACGGACCGATTCGCACCGCTTTGCCTGGGCAGGCTTAGATCCTCTGAGCGATTTACGATAAATTTTAGTTATGTATTGTCTGTACGGTAATTGGGTAGAGATATAGTTGGTGCAATTTGACATGAGACTGACCTTTACTGACCTTTATGCCAAGGATAAATTAGTCAATGCTATCGCCCAATAGGTCGTTTTTTGTAAACTTCTCGTGAATTTTCGGCATCTCGTGAATTGCGACCGATTTCAATATCGACCTCTCCGGAAAATAGCGAAGATAAATGTATACATTCATTCGGGTGTGAAATTATGGAAATAGAGGTCGACAGTCTCGTGTCAAATTGCATTAACTATATGTGAGTGAATGTTTGAGTTTTACGTCCCACCAACAGCTAAGGTCATACGGAGACGGGACTTCGGTTTAAAGACTCATCCGAAAGTCCAGAGAAGCCCGGGATCAATCCTGCAACCCCTGGTTTACAAGGCGAGTAGCGTAACCACTTCACCACGGAGGCTTCTAGTAAATGTAGTATCTTTTAGTTAATCCTTATGATAACATAGTGCATTCTTTCATATCGACTTTTCTGATGAAAAACTCTGATATTTTTAGCTCAACTGAGCAGAAGGCTCCGGGGGAGCTATTGTGATCGGTCACCGTCCGTCGTTGTCGTCCGTCCGTCCGTCCGACCACAATTTCTTGAAAGGACTTCTCCTAACCCACTGAACAGATTTCGACCAAACTTAGAAGAATGATTTTTGGGTGGTCCTTTCTCAAAGTTGTTCAAAGAATTCCATTTCATGCAGATTTCTGGTTGCCATGGCAACAAAAATGGAAAATAAGAAAAGACCTTTAAATATCTTCTTGTCTGAAACCAGAAGGCCCAGGTCTTTGATATTTGGTATGAAGCTTCATCAAATGGACCTCTACTAAGACTGTTCAAATTATAGCCCTGGGGCAAAACATGGCCTCGCCCCGGGGCCCACTTGTTTTAAATAGGATTATATAAGGCAAATATTAAAAAAATCTTCTTGTCTGAAACCAGGAGGCCCAGATCTTTGATATTTGGTATGAAGCTTCATCCGGTGGACCTCTACCAAGATTGTTCAAATTATAGCCCTGGAGGCCAAAAATGGCCCCGCCCTGGGGCTACTGGTTTTACATAGGCTTATTTAGGGAAAACTTTTAAAAATCTTCTTGTCTGAAACCAGAAGGCCGCTAGGTACTTTGTATTTGGTATGAAGCTTCATCTGGTGGACCATTGTTCAAATTATAGCCCTGGGTCAAAAATGGCCCCTGTCCGGGGCCTACTGGTTTTACATATGTTTATATAGGGAAAATTTAAAAAAAAATCTTCTTGTGTGAAACCAGAAGGCCCAGGTCTTTGATATTTGGTATGAAGCTTCATCTAGTGAACCTCAATCAAGATTGTTCAAATAATAGCCCTAGGTCCAAAAATTGCCCCGCGTTGGAGCCCACTGGTATTACATAGGATTATATAGGGAAAACATTTAAAATCTTCTTGCCTGTAACCAGAAGGCCCAGGTCTATGACATTTGGTATGAAGCTTCATCTAGTGGACCTCTATCAAGATTGTTAAAATTATAGCCCTGGAACCAAAAATGGCCCCTCCCCGGGGCCCACTGAATTTACATAGGCTTATATATGGAAAATCTTTAAAAATCGTCTAATCTGAAACCAGAAGGCCCAGGTCTTTGATATCCCTGTGGCAAAAAATAGCCCCGCCCTGGGCCACACTGGTTGTACATAGACTTTTATACACAAACCTTTAAAATCTTCTCTTTTGAAACCAGAAGGCCCAGGTCTCTTTGATGTCTCGTCTCAAGCTTTATCTAGTGGACCTCTACCAAGATTGTTCAAATTATAGCTCTGTGGCCAAAAATGCCCCCCCCCCCCCACCCCCCAACGCCGGGGCCCACCTGTTTTACATAGACTTGTATACAGGGAAAACCATTAAAAATCTTCTTGTCTTAAACCAGAAGGCCCAGTCTTTGATATTTGGTATGAAGCTTCTTCTAGTGGACCTCTATCAAGATTGTTTAAATTATAGCCCTGGGGCCCACTGGTTTTACATAGGCTTGTATAGGGAAAACCTTTAAATATATTCTTGTCTGAAACCAGAAGGCCCAGGTCTTTGATATTTGGTATGAAGCTTCATCTAGATGACCTTTTCCAAGATTGTTCAAATTATAGCTCTGGGCCAAAAATGGCCCCGCCCAGGGGCATATATACTTTACATATGTAACAAAGTGAAAACCTTTGAAAAACTTCTTGTCGAAACCAGAAGGCGTAGGTCTTTTGATTTTTGGTAGGAACCTTCATCTTGTGGACGTCTACTGTCATTGTTCAAATTATAGTCGGGGAATGGCCTCCCCACAGGGCCCATAGGTTTGGTATAGACTTATATAGCGAAACCTTTTAAAAAAATATTTGTTAAACTGCTTCATTTAGTGGAACTCTACCAAGATTGTTCAAATTTTAGACCTAGGGCCAAACATTGCCCTTCCCGGGACCCGCATGTAAATCTTTTAGCGCAGGTGAGCGATATAGGACCACCATGGTCCGCTTGTTCTTATTTATGCTGCAAACATAGGTTGTGTGTGCTCGTTAGAACTGCCTCAATGAGGTGGTTCTAACGAGTATCCACAACCTGTGTCTTGGAGCAGAAACAAGAAAACAAATATATACATCACAAAAACATGCCTATATAATTCTGACCCCCTAGAACCCCATTTTTTAGCTCACCTGAGCCAATGGCTAAGGATGAGCTATTTTGATCGGTCACCGTCCGTCCGTCCGTCCGTCCGTCCGTCGTCGTCGTCCGTCCGTTCACAATTTCTTTAAACAACATCTCCTCCTAAACCACTGAACAGATTTGGACAAAACTTGGCAGAAATAATTCTTAGGTGGTCCTCTCTTAAAGTTGTTCAAAGAATTCAATTCCATGCAGAACTCTGGTTGCCATGGCAACAAAAAGAGAAAGATAGGAGAAAACCTTTAAAAAATCTTCTTGTATGAAACCAGAAGGCCAATGCCATTGATATTAGGTATGAAGCTTCTTCTAGTGAACATCTACCAATGTTGTTCAAATTATAGCCTTGGGGCAAAAAATGGCCCCAGGGCAGGGCCCACTGGTTTTACATAGGGGTATATAGGGAAAACCTTTAAAAATCTTCTTGTCTGAAACAAAAAGGCCCAGGTCTTTGATATTTGGTATGAAGCTACATCTAGTGGACCTCTACCAAGATTGTTCAAATTATAGTCCTGGGGCCAAAAATGGCCCCGGGTCGCGGCCTACTGGGTTATATAGAGAAAGCCTTCAAAAATCTTCTTGTCTGAAACCAAAAGGCCCAGGTCTTTGATATTTGGTTCGAAGCTTCGTCTAGTGAATTCTACCAAGATTGTTCAAATTATAGCCCTGGGGCCAAAAATGGCCCCGGGACGCGGCCCACTGGTTTTATATAGGGTTATATAGCGAAAACCTTTAAAAATCTTCTTGTCTGAAACCAAAAGGCCCAGGTCTTTGATATTTGGTATGAAGCTTCATCTAGTAGACCTCTACCAAGATTGTTCAAATTATAGCCACAGATCCAAAAATGGCCCAGCGGCGGGGCCCACTGGGTTAACATAGATGTATATTAGGAAAACCTTTGAAAATCTCCTTTTCTGAAACCAGAAGGCCCAGGTCTTTGGTATTTGGTTTGAAGCTTCATCTAGTGGACCTCTACCAAGATTGTTCAAATTATAGCCCTGGGGCAAAAAAAGGCCCAGGGGCGGGGCCCACTGGGCTGACATAGAGGTATAAAGGGAAAACATTTCAAAATATTCTTGTCTGAAACCCAATGGCCCAGGTCTTTGATATTTGGTATGAAGCTTCATCTAGTGGACACCTACCAAGATTGTTCAAATTATAGCCCTAGAGCCAAAACTGGCCCAGGGGCGGGGCCCACTGGGTTAACATTGAGGTATATAGGGAAAAGCTTTGAAAATCTTCTTTTCTGAAACCAGAAGGCCCAGGTCTTTGATATTTGGTATGTTTGTTTGTTTGTTTGATTTGAGGTTTAACGTCCCCGTTTACACTGTAAAGGTCATTTTGAAGATGTTGCTTCCAATTTTGTGGGACTTTTACCCGACATTGAGATGAAATGACATCTCAAGCCCTGTCACCCAATGAAACCAATAGGGTTTATTAACATGGACAGTCCGCCTCGCACCGCGGTTCCTGGACAGGCTGAGATCCTCTAAGCGGTTTACCAGTACTATAGTGTGCGGGCCGGATTCAGCTCTGAAGCTTCATCTAGTGGACATCTACCAAGATTGTTCAAATTATAGCCCAAGAGCAAAAAATGGCCGAGGGGTGGGGCCCACTGGGTTAACATAAAGGTATATAGGGAAAACCTTTGAAAATCTTCTTGTCTGAAACCTGAAGGCCCAGGTCTTTGATATTTGGTTTGAAGCTTCATCCGCTCCGGGACCCTTTGGTTTTACATAGACTTACATAGGGAAAAGCTTTAAAAATCTTCTTATCTGAAACCAGAAGGCCCAGGTTTTTGATATTTGGTGTGAAGCTTTGTCTAGTGGACCTCTGCCAAAATTGTTCAAATTATAACCCTGGTGCCCAAAAATGGCCCCGGGGCGGGGCCTACTTGTTTTACATAGGGTCAGTATACATGGAAACCCGTTAAAAATCTTCTTGTCTGAAACCAGAAGGCTCAGGTCTTTGATATTTGGTGTGACGCTTTGTCTAGTGAACCTCTACCAAGATGGTTCAAATTATACCCTGAAGCTAAAAATGGCCCAGGGGTGGGGCCCACTGGGTTAACATAGAGGTTTATAGGGAAAACCTTTGAAAATCTTCTTGTCTGAAACCAGAAGGCCCAGGTCTTTGATATTTGGTTTGAAGCTTCATCTATTGAACCTCTACCAAGATTGTCTAAATTATAAGTCTGGGACCAAATCTGGCCTCTGGGTGGGGCCCATTGGGTATATATATAAGGAAAATCTTTAAAGATCTCCTTGTCTGAAACCAGAAGGCTCAGATGTTTGATATTGGTATGAAGCTTCTTCTAGTGGATCCGTGCCAAGATTGTTCAAATTATACCCCTGTGGCCAAAAATGGCCCCACCCTGGGGCCGACTGGTTTTACATAGACATATACATGTATAAGGAAAACCTTTTAAAAATCTTCTTGTCTGAAACCAGAAGGCCCCAGGTCTTTGATATTTGGTATGAAGCTTCATCTAGTGGACCTCTACCATGATTGTTCAAATTATAGACCGGGGGCCAAAAAGCACGCCGCCCCGGGCCCACTGATTTTACATTGACTTATATAGGGTAAGTGTTTATAAATCTTCTTGTCTGAAACCAGAAGGCCCAGGCCTTTGATATTTGATATTTAGCTTCATTTAGTAGACCTCTACCAAGATTGTTCAAATCATAGACCTGGGACCCACATATAAATCTCTTAGCTCAGGTGAGCACATAGAACCATCATGGTCCTCTTGTTTATAGTAAAACTGGGGTTTACAGGGATAAACTTTATTTTTCTTATTTCTGCTCTAAAATATCAATTGTTGGTACTCTATGGTTCTAACGAGTACCCACAATCTACATTGTGAGCAGAAATAAGAAAAATATCACAATTTTTCATGTTAAAATTTTCGTTGTTTTCGGCGGTTGCATTTACAATGTATTTGAATAGGCGTGTTTTCATAATGACCCCCGTGCACACCATTTTTCTATTCTCTATATATAGTAGAATTTAAAGGGGTGTTCATTACATGAACGTGTCAACATGAAATACACGTCTATACTTTTACTGCCTATATGCATTCTATACGAGCGCCGTCTCAAGGATTATCTGTCGGCGTTGTTTGCCCCAGTGTTTATAGCCATCGTCCTAGATGATATGGTTTTCACCCATAAAATGCCAATGACGACAATTGTCGTCTGCTTTGTCGTCTGCCGGTTACTTTTAAACTCATTTTTTCAAACAGTGTTGACCCAGATCAGACTGCTCCTCTAGGATCTGGGTTCACGGTGTTTGGGTGTATGCAAGAGTATTTTTAAAAAGTTCGCAAGAAGATTCAGCAGACGACATAAGCAGATTACATTTTAGATATAGTTTTTCTCGGCGTCTTAAGGGTTAATGATTATGTACACACGTGTCTCCGAGTGGCCATTTTTTGTCAAACACCAGCATTGTATTCGACACTTTCGGCTTTATACACAGCACTGTTCGTCATAACACAGTTTGGGTAAAGAGCTGTTTAATCCATTGTTTACTGGTGGCCACTTCCATTGCTATATGCATTTGTCATATAAGGGATGCCAGGCCTATTGTTTTGTTTTTATTCTATTGTTTGTTTGTTTGATTGATTTAAGGTTTAACGTCCCCGTCAACACTGTATATGTCATTTTGGAGACGTTGCTTCCAGTTTGCAGTATAAAAAGAAAAATATCACAGATTTTTTATCAGAAAAGTACCCATGTCATTTCATCTCAATGTCGGGTAAAAGTCCCTAAAAATTGGAAGCAACGTCTCCAAAATGACCTTTACAGTGTTGAAGGGGACGTTAAACCTCAAATCACATCACGTGAACAAGTCCGTGAAATAAAGACCCCCCTAAACCCCACTTTATATAGAGAAAACTGGGGTTTAGGGGGGTAAACATTATTTTCCTTATTTCTGCTCCTAGACATAGGTTGTGGGTACTCGTTAGAACCGCCTCATTGAGGCGGTTCTAACGAGCACCCAAAACCTATGTTTGGAGTGTAAATAAGAAAAATATTACAAATTTTCATCCGAAATAAAAAAAAACATTTTGGTGATGTAAAAAATGCACTATGAAGCACGGGTGTGTTGTAGTAGTGATAGCAGTCCGCTAGTCCATCCTTTTGTTCATCTGTTTGCCCATCCTTTTGTCCATCCTTTTGTTCATCTGTTTGTCCACCCTTTTGTTCATCTATTTGTTCATCTATTTGTTCATCTGTTTGTCCATCTGTCTGTCCATCTGTTTATTCATCTGTCATTCTGACAACATCTGCACCAATGCTTACATCAGTTCCATTCTTGTGTCCACTCTAGCGAGAGTTAGCCTTCAGCAGAATTCTTGTTGACTTATTTTTCAGGTGAAATAAGGCTTGACATCACATGTTGATGGTCTGTTCAGCAGACGATTCTTGTGTCCACTCTAGCGAGAGTTAGCCTTCAGCAGAATTCTTGTTGACTTATTTTTCAGGTGAAATAAGGCTTGACATCACATGTTGATGGTCTGTTCAGCAGACGATTCTTGTGTCCACTCTAGCGAGAGTTAGCCTTCAGCAGAATTTTTGTTGACTTATTTTTCAGGTGAAATAAGGCTTGACATCACATGTTGATGGTCTGTTCAGCAGACGATTCTTGTGTCCAGCGGGAGGTAGCCTTCAGCAGAATTCTTGTTGACTTATTTTTCAGGTGAAATAAGGTTTGACATCACATGTTGATGGTCTGTTCAGCAGACGATTCACATGTGATGTCAAGCCTAATTTTTGCAGTGCTCAAAAGTTCAAGCAATGCTAGTCAGCATGATCGGTCTTGTTGAATTTGACTTTGATTGAAATTTTGGTTACGGATTTCATCATTTATGTCCCGAATCTCTTAGTTAAAAATTAGACCACTTATGTATTTAAATTTGCAGATCATTTAATATCTTACAGCAAAAAAACCTATAGTTAATTATGGGGCTTAATGTTGTTCATGTATTAAGATTTACATTTATAGTGTTAAGTTTAATGTAAACCTATAGAAAGCCAGGTAATTCTTACTTCCATGAACGCATCGAGTCACATGATTTTTAGTGAGGTCAAGTGACGTCAGCCCGTACCGTACCATGGTTGTCTACGGGCGTTGGTGACGTCAACGATGCCTTTTGTTCCGCTTTTTGTAGAAAAATGTTTTTCAGCTTTAAAAGTTTGCCCTTTAAGCTTTTCTTCACAAAAGAATGTAAATATAAAAAAAATAAACTTAATTTTTCTGCTATTTATGAAAGTATGAATGACAGCGGGTCGCTAGCAAAGTTTACATGAACCCCGAATAACATGAACTCCGAATTTTTACTTTGTACGCGACCCACTGCGATCATACTTAAAAAAGTTTCATGAACAGCAGAAAGATACAATTCATTTCTTAAATGAATACATTGTCTCTGATTGATAGTAAGGTGACATTAAAATAAATCATGGTTTCTTTCAATGTATGATTTGACAACGACAACGCTTTGACATGAGCGTTTATAGGATTACTGTATGTAATTGTTTCTTGTTTATATTTTAGCTCTCAGACGAATAATGGATGGACATCACGAAAACACACCGATATAATTTTGACCCCCTAAAACCCCACTTATATATATAGTTAAACTGCCGGTCTCGGTAGGTCAGTCGGATGCGCGTCTGACTGGTGATCAAGAGGACATGGGTTTGATACCTGACGAGGTCGGCAACATTCTTTCGTGGAGATTGATCATGAAATCTTTTCTACATTCATTCTCTCCCTTCCGCTGATTCAAGAAGGGCAGTTGTCAGTTTCTGGCGAAAGAATGTGCACTGTACTGGTTAATGGCGGTTCTAACGAGTACCCACAATCTATATTTTAGAGCAGGAATAAGAAATTTAAGGTATACCCCTGTAAACCCCAGTTGTACTACATAAAATGGAGTTCAAGGGGGTCAAAATTATGTAGGTGTGTTTTCGTGATGAATGTAGATATACGTAATAGATAATTTGTAAAGTTCATTTAAGTGAGAGCAATATCTTGTCACAAACAAAGTTTAACTGAACATGTTCAGAACAAAGCTTTAGTGAACCCCTTCATTGAAATATGAAGAATATCTGGTCAGAGCAAAGTTTGAGTGAACATGTTCAGAACAAAGCTTTAGTGAACCCCTTCATTGAAGTATGAAGAATATCTGGTCAGAGCAAAGTTTGAGTGAACATGTTCAGAACAAAGTTTTAGTAAATCCCGTCATTAAAATATGAAGAACATCTGGTCAGAGCAAAGTTTGAGTGAACGTCATTCACAGCAAAGATAAAGGGATCCCCTTCATTGAAGTATGAAGAATATCTGGTCAGAGCAAAGTTTGAGTGAACGTCATTCACAGCAAAGATAAAGGGATCCCCTTCATTGAAGTATGAAGAACATCTGGTCATGACAGACTTTTTGGATGAGTCTTTAAACCGAGATCCCAACTCCTTATGACCTTAGCTATAGGTGGGATGTAAAACTCACAAACAAAACCTGGTCACGAGCAACGTTTCTGTGACTTTAAGTTTGCTTATAACTAGATGTTGTTTTTAGCTCACCTGTCACGTAGTGACAAAGTGAGCTTTTGTGATCACTTTTCGTCCGTCGTCAGTGTGTGCGTGCGTGCGTGTGTGCGTATGTGCGTAAACAATTTCTTCAGACGACATCTCCTCCTAAACCACTGATCGGATTTTGACCAAACTTCACAGGAATGATCCTTAGGTGGTCACCTTTCAAAGTTGTTCAAATGGTTCTCGTCCGTTGCACATCTAGGCCACAGGAGCCAAAAATAGATTTTTTTTACCGAAAACTTGAAAAATCTTCTTCTCTGAAACCACAAGGCCCAGGCCTTTGATATTTGGTATGAAGCTTCATCTAGTGGACCCCTACCAAGATTGTTCAAATTATAGTGCTGGGGCCAAAAATACCCCCGCCCCGGGGCCCTTTGGTTTTACATGGGCTTATATAGGGAAAATCTTTAAAAATCTTCTTCTCTGAAACCGCAAGGCCCAGTTCTTTGCTATTTGGTATGAAGCTTCATCTAGTTGGCCCCTACTTAGATTGTTCAAATTATAGTGCTGGGGCCAAAAATGCCCCCGCCCCGGGGTCCTTTGGTTTTACATAGGCTTATATAGGGAAAATCTTCTTCTCTGAAACCGCAAGGCCCAGTCCTTTGATATTTGGTATGAAGCTTCATCTTGTGGACCTCTAACAGATTGTTCAAATTATAGCCCTGGGACCAAAAAATGCCCCCGCTCCGGGGCCCTTTGCTTTTACATAGACTTATATAGGGAAAATCTTGAAAAATCTTCTTCTGAAACCACAAGGCCTAGGTCATTTGGTTTTAGGGAAAATCTTCTTCTCTGATCAAACCGAAAGGCCCAGGTCTTTGATATTTGGTGTGTAGCTTCATCTAGTGAACCTTTGCCAAGATTGTTCAAATTATAGCCTTTGTTGGTATTTGGTATGAAGCTTCACCTTTTTAGACCTCCCTCAACATTATGCACATTATAGCCCTGGGGTCAATAAAGGCCCTCCCCGGGGCCCACTTGTTACTCTATGGATCAGGTGAGCGATCCAGGGCCATCATGGCCCTCTTGTTTCTTCAATGAACACGGTCAAAATTGAAAGCAAAGTTTAAGTGAACCATTGAACTTTTCTTATGACACGATATTGTTTATACTAACGTTAAATAAATAACCTTTATTTGTTAATTGAATATCTAAATAATGTATTGTAAGTTAGCTTGTTTACTTTTGTTTAAATGAATCGTAAAACTTTACAGTCTGGGCTAATTCAGCATTTGACAAATTGTTGGTATGTTTGCCCCCCGCCATCTGCATGATGCTGGGGGCATATAGTTTTTCGGTTTTCCTTAGTGCATACACCCATCTGTAGGGATTTGTGTACATACGTAAGTATGTTGGTACATTTGTACATATGTGATCCTGTAACCCCGGGTGAAGGCATTTGTACGAGGTCCTCACATGAATAAGCCGGTGAAATGAACACCCCAAAACCCTCTTTATATAGAGAAAATGGGGGTTTACGGGGGTATACATTATTTTCCTTATTTCTTCTCCAAGACATAGGTTGTGGGCACTCATTAGAACCGCCTCAATGAGGCGGTTCTAACGAGGACCAACAATCTATATTTGCAGTATGAATAAGAAATATGTCAAGATTTTCATCAGAAAAGTAGCCATTTTGGAGATGTGAAAAAATGCACTATGTCGCACGTGGTATGTTATCAGAATGAGAACCTAAAATATTTAAGAACTCTTATTTTCCAAACCATTTGATGGATCTGATTCATATTTGGTATGGTGATAGATATAGATCCAAAGATTCTCTTAGCAGGCCCATGACCTCAAGGTCAAGGTCACAGGGTTTAGAAATGTAAAAGTTAAATACTCAGGTTAAGGCATTTGTGCAAGGTAATAGAACCTGAACTTTTATGACGGATTTGGTTAACCCTTATCCTGCTGTTCACGACAACCCGTACCTTTGCAAACAGTGTAGATCCAGATGTGATGGCTTCTGAAGAAACCATCTGATCAGGATCTACACTGTTTGTCATTCAGTTTGTGAATTCGAGCGAAAATATTATATCCTGTAATCTGATTGGCTGATAGTCAGAAATAGGTGCGGCTTATTTTTAATATTCAGCAATAAGGGTTAATGCAGTCAACTCTCGTCATCGCAAACTCCAGGGGATTAGAAAATTTAGTTTGAGGTAACAGTAGTTTGAGACAAAAGGAGTTGAAATCCAATTAACATTTAGCAAAATCCAATTAACATTTAGCAAAATCCAATTAACATTTAGCAAAATTAATACAACAGTGCCCGAAATTTAGTTTGACTTAAGCAGTTGTTTGAGATAACAGAGTTTGAGATAACGTGATTTAACTTTATTAGATATGATGATAGATATGGGTTCAGAGTTTTATTCTGCATTAACCCCACCCATGCCTATGACCTCAAGGTCAAGGTCACGGACTTAGAAATTTTTACGGTAAAGTTTTTGCTCATATTTTCTGAACTTCATGTTTTTGATTGCTTTGGTTTGTTCAGTAAAATTCCTATATTAACCCTTTGTATGCAGGAAACCCCTGAAGGGGTATCTTGGCAAACAGTGAAGGCCCAGATCAGACGCCGCAGAACGCGGTATCAGGGCCTGCACTATTTGCTAACAGAATTTGCCATCAAAAATGGAATAAGAACGACAAAATAGGCCTGAAAGTGGGTTAAGACAACCTTAGAGAGTGTTTAAAGTGGTCTTTAAGGCCACTTTTGAACAGTCCTAAAGATGTTCTCTGACCAGGAGATACTGTATGCAGAAAACACAAAGAAACAAAGACTGAAGCCTACAAAATAAGGTTTTCCAAGCAGAATTAGTCTTACTTTTATGTGGTCTTAATTGTGGAATTTCACTATATTTGCTATACTGATGAATGCATGTTCAACATTTTATTTAGTTATACCCCAGCTCATGCCAGTACGACCTTTAGGTCAAGGTCACAGACATAGAAATTTTTTTAAACTTACATTTTTAGGTCAGCTTTTGGGATCACTTTTTGTCCGTCGTGCGTCCGTCCGTGCATGAGTCCGTGTGTAAACGTTTTCTTAAACGACATCTTCTCCTAAACAACTGATCGGATTTTTACCAAACTTCACAGGAATGATCCTTAGGTGGTCCCCTTTCAAAATTATTCAAACGGTTCCGGTCTGTTGCACATATAGGCCACAGGAGCCAATTTTTTTATTTTTTTTTTTACTTAAAACTTAAGTTTCTCTGAAACCGCATGGCCCAGGTCTTTGATATTTGGTATGAAGCTCCATCTAGTGGACCTCTACCAAGAGTGTTCAAGTTATATCCCTGGGGCCAAAAATGCCCCCGCCCCGAGGCCCTTTGCTTTTACACAGACTTATATAGGAAAATCTTTAAAAAATGTTCTTCTCTGAAACCCCAAGGCCCAGGTCATTGATATTTGGTGTGAAGCTTTATCTAGTTGACCTTTATCAAGATTGTTTAAATTATAGCCCTGGGGCCAAATAAGTCCCCGCCCTGGAGCCCTTTGTTCTACATAGACTTATATAGTCAAAATCTTTAAAAATCTTCTTCTCTGAAACCGCAAGGGCCAGGTCTTTGATATTTTTGTGTGACGCTTCATCTACTGGACCTCTACCAAGATTGTTCAAATTATAGCCCTGGGGCCAAAAAATGCCCCCGCCCCGAGGCCCTTTGGTTTTACATAGACTTATATTTGGAAAATCTTTAAAAATCTTCTTCTCGGAAACCAGCAGGCTCAGGTGTTTGAAATTTAGTCTCAAGCGACATGTTGTGGACCAATATCAAGATTGTTCAAATTATAACCCTGGGGCCAAAAAAGCCCCCGCCCCAGGCCCTTTGGTTTTACATTGACTTACATAGGAAAAATCTTTAAAAATCTTCTCTTCTGAAACAGCATGGCCCAGGTCTTTGATATTTGGTGTGTAACTTCATCTAGTGGACCTCTACCTAGATTGTTTAAATTATAGCCCTTGCACCCAAAATGCTCCGCCCCAGGTTCTTTTGGATTTACATTGACATTATATAGGAAAAACCTTAAAAATCTCTGAAACCGCAAGGGCCAGGTCTTTGATATTTGGTTTGAAGCTTCATCTAATGGACCTCTATCAAGATTGTTCAAATTATAGCCCTGTGGTCAAAAATGCCACCGCCTCTGGGCCCTTTGGTTTTACATAGACTTATATAGGGAATATCTTTAAAAATCTTCTTCTGAAACCGCAATGCCCAGGTCTTTGATATTTGGTGTGAAGCTTCATCTAGTGGACCTCTATCAAGATTGTTCAAATTATAGCCCCGGGGTCATAAATGCCCCCGCCCCATGACCCTTTGGTTTTACATTGACTTATATAGGGAAAATCTGTAAAATTCCTCTCTTTTGAAACCAGAAGGCATATTTGATATGAAGCTTCGTCTAGTAGACCTCTATCAAGATTATTCAAATTATAGCCCTTGGGCCAAAAATGCCCCCGGAAACTGGTTTTAAAATAGACTTAAATACGGAAAATATTTAAAAATCTTCTTGTCTGAAATCATGGACCTCTATCAAGTTTGTTCAAATTATAGCCGAGGGGCCAAAAATGCCCCCGCCCCGGGCCCTTTAATTTTACATTGACTTATATAGGAAAAACCATAAACAATCTTCTTGTCTGAAATCAGAAGGCTCAGGTGTTTGATATTTGGTATGAAGCTTTGTCTAGAAGACCTCTACCAAATTTGTTCAAATTATAGCCCAGGGGCCAAAAATGGGCCCACCCTGCTACCCACTGGTTTTACATAGACTTATATAGGGAAAACCTTTGAAAATGTTCTTATCTGAAACCAGAAGGCCAAGGTCTTTGATATTTGGTATGAAGCTTCATCTAGTGGATCTCTACCACAATTGTTCAAATTATTGCCCTGAGGCCAAAAAATGGGCCCAACCCGGGGCCCCACTTGTTTTACGTAGACTTAATTGGGAAAACCTTTGAAAATCTTCTTGTCTGAAATCAGAAGGCCAAGGTCTTTGATATCTGGTATGAAGCGTCATCTTGTGGATTTCTAACCAGATTGTTCAAATTATAGCCCTGGGGCCAAACATGGCCCAGTCCCGGGTCCCACAGGTTTTATATAGACTTATATAAGGAAAACATTTAAAAATCTTCTTGTCTGAAATCAGAAGGCTCTGGTCTTTGATATTTTGTATGAAGCTTCACCTTGTAGACCTCCCTCAAGATTATGCAAAGTATAGCCCTTAGGCCAATAATGGCCATCCCCGGGGCCCACTTGTTACACTATGGATCAGGTGACCAATCAAGGGCCATCATGACCCTCTTGTTAAATGCTCATATTTTCCAAATAATATAATGGATTTGATTCATATTTGTTATTTGGTATGATGATAGATACAGCCCTACAGTAACATTTAGCCTTCCATGGTCAAGGTCTCTGACTTAGAAAATATTTAATGTTGAATTTTTAGGGTTCATATTTTCCAAATCATATGATGGATTTCCTTCTTATTTGGAATTATGATACAGTTCCAAAGTGTCTTTCAGCTATTCCCCCACCCCTGCCCTTGAACACAAGGTCAAGGTCACAGACTTAGAAATTATTGTTAATGTATTAAAGAGATCCTACTCTCCAAACCATATGATGGATTGGGTTCATATTTGGTATGGTGATAGGTTTAATTGTTAATACCCTCACCAATGCCTATAACCTAAAGAGCCCTTTTCCAGGTGAGCTGTGCTGTCTGTTGACAGTTGTTGTTGCAACATGTTTACTTTCAGGGTGAGGAGGGTCCCTGGTTGGGGCATCAGTGTCACATTGACACATTTTTTTGTTTTCTTATTTTTTCCAGACAACAGGCACCGGGGTTATAAAACTTTTTATGCTCAGCTCAAGTGAGCAAGAAAATAATGCTAATAAAGATTAACATACAAAGAAGTCAAGGTAATTTTCTCTTCTTTTCAGCAGAGAATGCCATTAGTCCTGCTCATAAATTTTAAAATATCAACTAACGTTGGCATTTTAAAATATATGAGCTGGACTAATTGCCTGCTCAAGTAAGTTGAGCATGAAAAAAGTTTTATAACCTCGGGACCTGGACTTAACATCTCATGCAAATTGTCTACTATGGAGACAATTTGTAGGGGAGAGTTTGCATAAAATGTATCTTGAATCCTGTTTTCTGGGGGGAAAATAAGAAAAATATTTTATCTATCTATCTATCTATCTATCTATCTATCTATCTATCTTCTGATACTGCGTCGGTCACATTTGACCATTACCGCAGGTGTATATTATATACACTCCAGTTTTGCAGGATGAAAGCCTACACAGTAATCATGTAGGTAGGGATCTTTAACCTGCACAGGGGATGGTTCTCCCTGCACAGGGGGCCTCCAGTTAACGTCCCGATCCGAAGGACGGTGCACTTAATGACATTCATCCCTGCAAATGATGCCAATGGAGCGTGTTTGGACACCGAAATTTTATCGCCGCTGCCGGGGATCGAACCCGGGACCTCTAGCATCAGAGGCAAGTGCACTAACCACTGAGCTATCACGCTCCTATTTGAAAATGTACTGTGCTAAAAAAAGTACACAGAATGCAGAGCATTAAGTGAGGTGTGGCAATCCAAAAGTAAGTCTTCAGATCATTTAATAAGGCAAATTTGCAAACACTTTTGCTGCAGAAATGTGAGTAGTTTGTGCAAAAGCTTCTCACATTTTTTTGCAGCAAAAATACCAGTGTTAGACATTATACGTGCAAGAACAGTTAACATATTGACAACTAACGAGTTTGTTAAGCTAAGAATGCTGTGAACAGCTGGGCCCAGGATGGTCGTTATCTTTTTATAGGTTTTGTCATGCTTTGTCTCATTTTGGATCAATTGTCAGTCAACCTGGTGCTAAGCACTGTAGCTTTGCATTATTGATTTCCATGTGACTATCACAGCCTTGTTATAACAAGGTTGTCAGTCCACCTGGTACTAAGAACTGCAGCTTTACAATGTTGATGTCCATGTGACTATCACAGCCTCATTATAACATTTTGGATCAATTGTCAATCCACCTGGTACTAAGAACTGGGTACTAAGAACTGTAGCTTTACATTGTTGATGTCCATGTGGCTATCAAAGATTTTGACAAAATCTAGGTACACCACAGCCTCATTATAACAAGGTTTTCAATCAACCTGATACTAAGAACTGTAGCTTTACATTGTTGATGTCCATGTGACTATCACAGATTTTGACAAACTCCAGGTACACCACAGCCTCATTATAACACGGTTGTCAATCCACCTGGTACTAAGCACTGTAGCTTTACAATGTTGATGTCCATGTGACTATCACTGATTTTGACAAAATCCAGGTACACCACAGCCTCATTATAACACGGTTGTCAATCCACCTGGTACTAAGCACTGTAGCTTTACATTGTTGATGTCCATGTGACTATCACAGATTTTGACAAACTCCAGGTACACCACAGCCTTATTATAACACGATTGTCAATCCACCGGGTACTAAGAACTGTAGCTTTACATTGTTGATGTCCATGAGACTATCACAGATTTTGACAAACTCCATGTACACCACAGTCTCATTATAACACAGTTGTCAATCCACCTGGTACTAAGAACTGTAGCGTTACATTGTTGATGTCCATGTGACTATCACTGATTGTGACAAACTCCAGGTACACCACAGCCTCATTGTAACACAGTTGTCAATCCACCTGGTACTAAGAACTATAGCTTTACATTGTTGATGTCCATGTGACTATCACTGATTTTGACAAACTCCAGGTACACCACAGCCTCATTATAACAAGGTTGTCAATCCACCTGGTACTAAGCACTGTAGCTTTACATTGTTGATGTCCATGTGACTATCACTGATTTTGACAAACTCCAGGTACACCACAGCCTCATTATAACACGGTTGTCAATCCACCTGGTACTAAGAACTGTAGCTTTACATTGTTGTTGTCCATGTGACTATCCCAGATTTTGACAAACTCCAGGTACACCACAGCCTTATTATAACACAGTTGTCAATCCACCTGGTACTAAGCACTGTAGCTTTACATTGTTGATGTCCATGTGACTATCACAGATTTTGACAAACTCCAGGTACACCACAGCCTCATTATAACACAATTGTCAATCCACCTGGTACTAAGAACTGAAGCTTTACATTGCGGATGTCAAGTGACTATCACAGATTTTGACAAATCCAGGTACCCCACAGCCTCATTATAACACAGTTGTCAATCCACCTGGTACTAAGCACTGTAGCTTTACATTGTTGATGTCCAAACTCCATGTACACCACAGCCTTATTATTACACGGTTGTCAATCCACCTGGTACTAAGCACTGTTGCTTTACATTGTTGATGTCCATGTGACTATCACTGATTTTGACAAACTCCATGTACACCACAGCCTCATTATAACACGGTTGTCAATCCACCTGGTACTAAGAACTGTAGCTTTACATTGTTGATGTCCATGTGACTATCACTGATTTTGACAAACTCCAGGTACACCACAGTCTCATTATAACAAGGTTGTCAATCCACCTGGTACTAAGAACTGTAGCTTTACATTGTTGATGTCCATGTGACTATCACAGATTTTGAAAAACTCCAGGTACACCACAGCCTCATTATAACACGGTTGTCAATCCACCTGGTACTAAGCACTGTAGCTTTTCATTGTTGATGTTCATGTGACTATCACTTATTTTGACAAACTCCAGGTACACCACAGCCTCATTATATCACAATTGTCAATCCACCTGGTACTAAGAACTGTAGCTTTACATTGTTGATGTCCATGTGACTATCACTGATTTTGACAAAATCCAGGTACACCACAGCCTCATTATACCCCCGGCGTATGCCATGGGGGTATATAGTTTTTGTCTTTTCCGTCTGTCTGTCTGTCTGTCCGTAAACAATTATTTTGCGTCAAAGATATCTCAGGAACTGCTTCACATAGAAACTTGTAATTTTGCACACATGATCAGTATGACTACTTGTATTATGGGAAAGAAAATAAGGGCCAAGGGGTCAGGCCTTTAAGAGTTATTTCCCTTTGTAGTTCGGCACTGGCCGGGGGTATACGTGCCCCATTGGGCACTTTTGTCTAGTTATAACACAGTTGTCAATCCACCTGGTACTAAGCACTGTAGCTTTACATTGTTGATGTCCATGTGACTATCACTGATTTTGACAAACTCCATGTAAACCACAGCCTCATTATAACACAATTGTCAATCCACCTGGTACTAAGAACTGTAGCTTTACATTGTTGATGTCCATGTGACTATCACAGATTTTGACAAATCCAGGTACCCCACAGCCTCATTATAACACAGTTGTCAATCCACCTGGTACTAAGCACTGTAGCTTTACATTGTTGATGTCCATGTGACTATCACTAATTTTGACAAACTCCAGGTACACCACAGCCTCATTATAACAGTTGTCAATCCACCTGGTACTAAGCACTGTAGCTTTACATTGTTGATGTCCATGTGACTATCACTGATTTTGACAAACTCCAGGTACACCAAAGCCTCATTATAACACGGTTGTCAATCCACCTGGTTCTAAGCACTGTAGCTTTACATTGTTGATGTCCATGTGACTATCATAGATTTTGACAAACTCCAGGTACACCACAGCCTCATTATAACACGGTTGTCAATCCACCTGGTACTAAGAACTGTAGCTTTACATTGTTGATGTTCAGGTGACTATCACTGATTTTGACAAACTCCACAGCCTCATTATAACACGGTTGTCAATCCATCTGGTACTAAGAACTGTAGCTTTACATTGTTGATGTCCATGTGACTATCACTGATTTTGACAAACTCCAGGTACACCACAGCCTCATTATAACAAGGTTGTCAATCCACCTGGTACTAAGCACTGTAGCTTTACATTGTTGATGTCCATTTGACTATCACTGATTTTGACAAACTCCAGGTACACCACAGCCTCATTATCACACGGTTGTCAATCCACCTGGTGCTAAGCACTGTAGCTTTGCATTGTTGATGTCCATGTGACTATCACAGATTTTGACAAACTTCAGGTACACCATAGCCTCATTATAACACAGTTGTCAATCCACATGGTACTAAGCACTGTAGCTTTACATTGTTGATGTCCATGTGACTATCACAGATTTTGACAAACTCCAGGTACACCACAGCCTCATTATTACACGGTTGTCAATCCACCTGGTACTAAGCACTGTAGCTTTACATTGTTGATGTCCATGTGACTTTCACTGATTTTGACAAAATCCAAGTACACCACAGCCTCATTATAACACAGTTGTCAATCCACCTGGTACTAAGAACTGTAGCTTTACATTGTTGATGTTCATGTGACTATCACAGATTTTGACAAACTCCAGGTACACCACAGCCTCATTATAACACGGTTGTCAATCCACCTGGTACTAAGAACTGTAGCTTTACATAGTTGATGTTCATGTGACTATCACTTATTTTGACAAACTCCAGGTACACCAACGTCTCATATATCACAGATTTTGACAAAATTCAGGTACTCCACAGCCTCATTATAACACGGTTCGTTATATCACGGTTTTGGATATAACACGGTTTAAAGATGGATCCCAAAAATGTATAGATTATAAAGAAAACTGACCATAAATGTTCATTTTTCTATATAATCTATATAGTATAGATTATATAAAGATTATATAGAAAAATTACCATTTTGGTAATAAATGGTCATATTTCAAGGTCATTTTTCTATATAATCAATACATTTTTGTTTGCATATAACATCATTGTTTCACTAACAAAGAGGTTGTGGAGTAAAGGGTTTTACAGCCATGCTATTCTTGTCACTGTGATATCAGAGTGTTGTGTAAAAGAAAGGTTGGTGTAAAACATTGACCCAGCTTATGCACTGGTACATTGGCAAACACTGTAGACCAAGATCAGATGTCGGGGAAAGCGGAATCTGATCAGAGTCTACACTCTTTATTTGAAATACTGTAATTTAAAGGTTAAACAAAACTGTCTAAATTCCATTTTCCCACCCTACACTCAGAGACAATCGATCCACTAGGGCTGTCAGTACTTTGATTGAAGCCATTATTGTTGAAACTTAAATGTAGTCAATAACTTTCTTATTTCTGGACGGATTTTGAAACTACCTAGCTCATAAGACGATGTGTTGCGCGCAAAAACCAGGTCCATACCACAAAGGTCTCGGTTGTACTTAGAGGTTTAGGTTATGGTCTTCTATTTACATTTCCATAAGCTTACATGTTAATATTTGACCCTGTACCTGATAAATCTGCATTTCAAATTGATTTTCTTACCCCAAAACATGGTAAACAAACTGCCAACTACAAAATTATACAAAAAAACAAGGGTGTCATGTGGCAATTTCAAGCATTCTAACTGTCTAAGGGAGGTAACCCTGCCTCAAAGTGAAAATTCAGTCTTGGAAATTCAGAGATACCACATGTACAATTATTATCACAACAGAAAATTCAGGAGACAGTTCACTTTGTTTCCTTTATGTGTTTAATGCACATATATTACCCTGCAAGAAAAAAAAATAACAGCTAAGTATTTCTCATCAGTTTCATAATTATATCCAATCAAATGTGACTATTGTCTCATACATGGCTAAAAGCTGGGTCCACAACCTCCTTTTCCAGGCTCATAACCTTTAAGGTAAAAAAGGGTCAGAAACTAAAACACCGTCAATAACTTTCTCATTTCTGGATGGATTTTGAAATTACTTGGCAGAAATGTTAACCATCATGAGACGATCTGTCTCACACAAAACTCAGATCCGTACCTCAAAGGTCAAGGTCAAAGGTAAAAAAGGGTCCAAAAACTTAACCACGGTCAATAACTTTCTTATTTCTTGATGGATTTTGAAATTACTTGGCAGAAATGTTAGCCATCATGAGACGATCTGTCTCACACAAAACCCAGGTCCGTATCTCCAAGGTCAAGGTCGTACTTAGAGATCAAAGGTTAAAAAAGTGTCTGAATCTTAAACACAGTCAATAACTGTGAATTCTTATTTCTGGATGGATGTCGAAATTACTTGGCAGAAATGTTAACAGTCATTAGGCGATGTGTCGTGCCCAAGACTCAGGTTGATACCTCCAAGGTCAAGGTCATACTTAGAGATCAAAGGTAAAGAAAAATGTATTTTTCTTGTGTCCGGCTATTCTGAATGGATTTGGAAATTACTTGGTAGAAATGCTAACCATCATGAGTTATTATGCCATCGCAAGACCCAGTTTGATACATCCAAGGTCAAGGTCATACTTAAAGGTCAAAGGCAAACACAAATGTTTTGTTTTCTTGTGTCTGCTCAATATCTTTGTTGTTCCTGGATGGATTAGGAAATAACTTGGGAAAATGTTAACCACCATGAGACAATTTGTTTCACTCCAGATCCAGGTCTGTACCTGTAAGGTCAGGGTCATACTTAGCGGTCGAAGGTCAAATGCTAACATCAACATATTTTCAGACTGGGGCATCCGTATGCTATGGACGGATTTCTAGTTTGTTTTTTCTCTGGAAGACAACACAAAATGACACACAAGTGGTGTTTAAACACCAACCTATTCAGTAAAAACATCTGACTTTTGCTTTTGTAACACTGTACCATTCCTATTGTAATATAGTTACCTTGCGGTGGAAATGCAATATCTTTGTTCTCTTGTTAAGATTAAACTATGCTGTAAATATTATAGACATTATTTTGAGGAAATAAACTGTTTAACAGTACAACAAGTTGTATTATTTGACAAGATTTTTGTCAGTTTCGTTTTTGGCCAATAACATTCAGTGCAATGAACACCCCTGGTAACCAGTTTAACCATTTTTGTACCAAATGGAATCTTCCTCCTTATATATCCCAGGAGTCCATTCCAACATTTAGGGATGTCAGGTTGTGTTTTCTTCCAATTTATTTGGAAAATTGCTGAACTTTTACAAACATTGTAGGCCCTGATCAGACGCCGCGTTCTGCGGCGTCTGAACTGGGCCTGCCCTGTTTGCCAGGGTACCCGTTTTGGGGTTTCAAGTACAAAATGGGTTAATAAAGAGATTTACAGAGGTATATATATATACATTTGCGCCAAGACATAGGCTGTGGGTACTCGTTAGAACTGCCTTATTGTGGCGGATCTATTGATCACACACAACCTTCATTCGAAGTAAAGGTAAGAACAAAATCACAATTGTTCATCAGAAAACTACTGATTGGTTGGTTGGTTGGTTGATTTGACGTTTAACGTCCCCGTCAACACTGTATAAGTCATTTTGGAGACGTTGCTTCCAATTTTGTGGCACTTTTAGCCGACATTGAGATGAAATGACATATACTGCCCTGCCGCCCAATGAAAACAATATGGTTTATATGCATGGACGGTCCAACTCGCACCACTTTTCCTGGGCAGGCTTAAATCTTCTAAGCGTTTTATCTGTTCTCGTGTGCTCTGCGTGGAAGCAGCATGCAGCCCAACTACTTCTTCAAGCCCCGAAAGGCGGGGGCGGATTGAAAGAGTGCACTATCCGTATGTCACACGGATGTGTCTTTAGGAAAACATGTCCATGTGAATTAATGGCGTGCAACATGGTGTCATAAATGACAAATATTAGTTAAAAATTGTAACATCTAGCTTATTTCTGCTTTCAACATAGATTCTGGGGGCTCGTTAGAACCGCCTCAATGAGGCGGTTCTAACGAGTACCCACAATCTATGTTTTTCAGCAAAAATAAGATAAGAAATAAGATAATGCATACCCCCATAAACCCCATTTTTAGGCTTAGAGGGGTCTTCGTTTCACGGACTGTATCAACATGTCTGTGCCATGAGCACTCTTTGAAACCCCTACTTTATATAGAGAGAACTATATAAGCTGAATAAGGATATATATTATGTATCAGAATGTCTGTGCCATGAGCACTCTTTGAAAACCCCTACTTTGTATAGAGAGAACTATATATAGTTGGCCATCCAAACCACGAAAAAATACTTCTGATGGCAAAATTGAGTAGAGTATGGCATCCATGCTAATAGTGTTCTTTAGTGTGATGCAAACGTGATAGGGGTGGATGCCACTTCTGAAAATGCCCCTGAGCCCCAGAATTAGGTCAAAGGTCAAATGAGTGCAAAATTACAATAAAATTTGTAAATGCTGGTATTTGTACCCTCTGTCTATCTAAGCAGACCAGATAAAGTTTATTCAAACACCAGCTATGTACTTAGGACATATTGTTTATGCATCAGATGTGAGAAAAGAAGTTGTATCATAGATCTGGGTAGGGTCAGAGGTCATTTAAGTACAAATTTTCTTTAAATATGCATCAATATTTATTGTACAAAGTGTTATCTAGTATGTCAACTGAAACAAAGTCAAATGTGTTGCCATTTCCTTATCTAGGAAGCATAAAATCCACACATTATACAAACAGCATAATGGCCAACCTAATCGGCCTTAGGTCAAAGGTCATTTAAGTACATATTTGGCAAAACATGTTTATTTTCCAAAAAATACGTTGTTTATTCACATGCCATCCATTATTATAAGTAACATTCCAAATCGTCTTCTGAGTTGTTACTAAACGTCACAATGATATATCAAGGATATAGTATATGATGAAGATATATCTAATAATATGACAAATTGGGTCATCAGCAAAGGTCACGGGCAGCTACTGTAAAACACTTATATTTGGCGGTCATTTATTCTAGCGCTATTTGCAGTCAAGGAAAAAAAAACAAAATGAAAATCCGCCAATAAAGCTAAAAGAATGCAAGAGAAGAAACTTTATTCTACACATCACAATTATAATGTGTCAGTAGGTCATAGGCATCATCGGTGACAAAAGAAAAAGTGTATTTGGTTTAAACTTTATTTTATTTGCATAATACATGAAAAGTATACAAAACAGAATATAATACGATAACAGTACAACGACTATACAAATGGGATTCAGAAAAAAGTCAAATGACTTATTCGAATCTGTATCCCAAGTGTTTGCAATACTATTATATGTACAATCTTATTGTAATTGTCATTCAATAATTATGAAGTTCCTCAAACTTTTGTAACTGTTTAAACATAAATATATTAGATAGTTAGAAGGGGCTCCACGGGGAGTGGAACATACTTGCATTTTTTGTAATAATTAAGAAGGCATTATGTTATGGACAACATTCAACAAAAAACCTGTAAAAAGCTTGATTTCATGCTGTTCGACATATGTGTAAGAGTTCCCGCATTTGGAAGCAGCGCATCTAAATTTTCCTTATCTTAGTTATACCATATAAACACATGTGGTCAGAGGTAATTACTTTTAAAGTTGATGCATGGGTATAAACAGTCGATCGAACTAAATCAAAAGCGTTTAGATTTTAATATGTAATCTTGCACCGCTGAAAAGATATCTTTATTTTGGTCGTCTGACAGGTCAGTGCTACCATATAAGAAGATATTTACTGTTGGTTGACAATATATCGAAACTCTATTTAGCAGCTCTTGCCTGATCTGTCCAAAACGGTTGCATATAAAAAAAAAATGTGAAGTGTCCTCAACTGCGCCACATTCGCATAAAGGACTGTCAATAATATTTTTCTGAAAAAGGTGTTGGCTTAAGGAGCTACAGTTCAGTCGTATTCGAGCATGATATATTTGTCCTAGTCGTGAACCAGATTCGTAGTATTGTGGGGGCTTGTTAATATTATTATTAAGTTTATTTTTAAAAGTTGCTGCAGACGGTGAGTTCTTAATATCTTCCGAAAGATTATTCCAAATTCGCGTGGATGAAGGAAGAAATGAATTATAGTACTGCTGGGATCTTGCAGGGATTGTCTGAAGGTTTGTCTCATTACGCAAATTATATCGAGATATACTGCCTACAGTTGGTGGTACAAGTGAAGAGAGGTATTCGGGGGTCATATTGTTAACCATCTTATAGTATAGGATGAGTTTGTGTTTTTCTCTTCTTGATGCAAGACTTTCCCACCCTGTGTCCGATAGAAGTGATTGGATTGATGCAAGTTTAGTTGCTCCCGTGACAATACGAGCAGCTTCATTTTGGATTTTTTCCAAGTCGTTTGACTCTTGCTGAGTGCAGTTATCCCAAACAACATTGGCGTATTCTAAAAGTGGTCTTATAAAAGATATAAATATAGTTTGAAGAGACTTTCTATCAAGCTGGAATTTCAGTCTACGCATTATATTTATGCGAAACCATGCTTTTGCTTTAACAAGTTCTATATGTTCGTGCCAGGAACAGTCCTTTGAGAAGGTGAGACCTAAGTGTTTGTGGAAGTCCACATCATTAATTAATTGTTGATTCATGTTAAGCGGTGGATGAAGGGGTTTATTATGTTTCCGTGATAATATCATGGAGTCAGATTTCGCTGGGTTGAAAGATACAAGCCATTTAGTCGCCCACGAATGTATTTTGGCAAGGTCTGCATTCAACTCATCAGCCGCATGTATAGGGTTGTCTACAATAATATAAAGGCTGGTATCGTCGGCGAAGAGCCGTATACAAGAGTTAATATCGTCTACAATGTCATTGATGAAGATAAGAAAAAGTGTAGGTCCTAAAATAGATCCCTGCGGTACACCTGCTTTAAGAGGTGCCCAGGAAGAAGCAGATCCAGGTAATACTACTCTCTGTTTCCTGTTTTCCAAATAGTCCTTAAGCCACGCCAGGAAAGAGCCAGATATCCCAGTAGATTCGAGCTTATAGAGAAGGCCACGGTGCCACACTCTATCAAATGCCTTGCTTATATCGCAAAACACTGCGCGAACTTCTTTGCCTTGGTCAAGAGATTGACAGAAAGTGTTATATATATCTACAAGCTGATTGATTGTAGAGTCGCCGGGAATAAATCCTGACTGTAATGTTGTCAGTATGTCATTATCTCGGATGAAATTAAATAAATGTTTATGAACTATTTTTTCTAAGACTTTGCCTACAGCACTGAGAAGAGATATAGGCCTATAATTAGAAACAACTGAGGGGTCGTCTTTTTTAAAAATAGGAGTTACATTTGCTTCCTTCCATATCAAAGGTACCTTGCCAGAGGTTAACGAGAAGTTAAATAAATCACTAAGAGGAAAAGAAAGAGGTTGAGCTAGTTCCTTCAATACGCGGTTGTTTATAGAGTCGGGGCCCGTTGCCTTGCCTAATTTTAAGGATTTTAAAACGGATTCAACTTCGGAGGGTGAAGTAGAGACAGAACTCAAGCTATGTCCAGGAGGGGGAAAGTCAAATGATAAGGTGGCATTTGTTTCGTCCAGCTCAGTTTGTCCTACAAAGAAATCGTTCATTAGCCTTGCCTTGTCAACCTCTTCTGTGTAGACAGTATCATCTTTGTATAACGGAGGGACTGAGGATGATTGGTCAGGTTTTATAAACTGCTTAAGAGTCTTCCACCAGTCACGTGGTCCTATATCGTTATTATTAAGTTTTGCCGCCAATTTGTCTATTTGTTGTTGTTTAAGCTTGCGAATTTCTGCTGTAGTATTATTTCTTACGCGTTTATAGCTTTCAAAGTCTGTTATGTTATTTGTTCTTTTAAATTTTTTGTATAAACGTTTGCGTTTTCTAATTAATTTTTTAGCATCGTTTGTTAACCAGGAAGGATCAGATTGTCGTATCTTAACTCTTTTATTGGGGATGTGTTTGTCAGCTAGTTCTGAGATACGTCTTGTTATATTAGATGCATAAATATCTATATCAATGTTCTTAAGTGTTTCCCAGTCAGTTTCTCGAATATCGCGAGTAAAAGATTCATAATCACCGCGATCAAATAACCGTATATGCCTGTAGAAGGCAGGAACTACATTTTTATGAAAGTTTAATACAAAATAGACTGGACAATGGTACCTAATATTTTGATCGAGAAATGGGTCACCTACCCCGCTTAAAAGTATACTATTTTTATTGGAAGTAAAGACCAAATCTATAATAGAAGATGAGTTCTCAGTGAAATGGGTTGGCTCCACTATTATCTGGTCTATGCTGAATTGTTGACAGATATCAGAAATTTTTTGGTTGGTTGCGTTTTTTAGGGTATCGAGATTGAGGTCACCTGTAATAAATACGTCTTTTATATTACTATCAAAGGCAAGACTAATTGAATCTTCAATAACAGACATGATTTGGGAAGGGGAATTTGGGGGTCTATAGAAATTTCCTAGAAGAAATTTTCTGTGGTGAACTGTGACTTCGACCCAGATGCACTCAATATTCGGTAATTCAAGATCGCTCCGACGACGGGAAAATACGTTGTCCTTAATGTAGACGCATACCCCTCCGTGGTTATCTCCACCTCGGTCACGGCGATAAAGTTTGAATCCATCTAGTTTTATGGAGTCGTCGGGTATATTTTGGTTAAGCCAAGTTTCTGTTAAGCAGATGATAGAAAAATTTCTTAGTTCAGTTCCTATCAAATCAATTTTATTAGTGATGCTTTGGATGTTGTAATGAACTATAGAGAAGTATTTTGATAGTAATGCATCATCCATGTCTATTGAGTCAGTTTCAGTTTGAGATAAATTCGGGCCGGGGTTGAGTTCGATATCCCCTGATCGTTGTAGTAGTAAAAGTGATAGAATTATCAATAATTCAAAAAGCGTAATGTGTTTTATTCCTTTAACTTTGCAGTGGCGAACGTAATGTAAGCCTATCCGCATCCTGTAAAGTTGAATATCACTCATTCGATTCTAAGAGAAGGTCCTGTGGATGCGGCTAGTGCGAGCAACATGCGGGCACATATTTGGGATAACCAGCGTCGTCCATGATTGAACGTTATGTTAGTTGAAATCAGGTAATACAGTCAATTAGCCAACGTGTTAATTTGGACGACGCTAGCACTGGTTTAGTTTGAATCCTGTCCATGGTAATACTAATGGTCATTAAAAATGAGAAGAAATAAAATTCCCCGTGGAGCAAAGTAATGGTAAAGTGAAAAACAGCAAAAGTAAGTACAAAATGTAACATAATGTTACCGGTGAAAACACAATGAATCAGGACAAAGGACAAATGCTTTTTAATCAATCATCGCGAAAACACGCCTATATAATTTGGACCCCTTAAACCCCACTCTCATGTAGAAGAACTGGGGTTTACAGGGGTATACAATATTTTGCCTGCATCTTACCAAAAGCATAGACCGCTGGTACTCGACATAGCCGAGGCCCTCTCGGGCCCCAACAATCCACCCTCCGAGCATAAAAGAGAAAAAAAATCACAATTTTTCATCTTAATGGTAATGTCTTTGTACAGGCGTGTTTTCGCAATAGAAGTCAACATTCTGCTATTTGGATCTTTACTATCTATAACAGATCTGAAACAGTTTCATAAAAAAAAAATATGTTAACGGAGAAAAGAATCATGCTTGGTCGGTTCCGTCACAGCGGTCATACAGCGTCGAGACAAGACCTAACCAACATCGATTCGACGTCGCTGTCTAATCAATGCTGTACCGGTGTTGTTCCAACGCTATACGCCCACTGAAGTAAATAAGATCTCTCTACCCAATACTTGACAATAATGAAACCATAGCGGTTGGAATCTTTTAAGCAAGTATAAACACAATTCAGTTGAACAATTTTGAGCCGGGGCATGGCAATCCGTGTTGTAACTTCAAGCGAAGAAGAAGAGAGAAAAAATGTCTTCTATTTTCTATTTATACCGTTAACCAAGGTAAAAGAGAAATTCACGAAAGTCTTCATATGGTCACATAGACCCGACCAAGACTAAGCACCTTTGGCCGCTAGTAAAGTTTTGCAGTTTTCTCCATGCCGCGGCTCTTCAGTAGCACGCGATAACCGTGTTTGAGTCAAGATCGGTGAAATCAATAGGTCAGCCATGAGACCGTGCGTGTATATGAAGATAGGTATTTGTCAAAGTCAACAGGGGACTACATGATACAGATGTAAGTATAGATCGATGGTTGTTTACTGAACACTACGTCATACGGACTATTCCATCGGGAACCGTTATGTAGGGGTTACCAACTTTTCCCTCGGTTAATTCACAAAATCTTTGCCGTATATTATTCTGATATGACATCGTTGCAAGAATATGATGTGGTGGTATTGGTTAGATGCATAAACTTTAACGACCTATTTAACCGAAGTCGTAGGTTCGAATCTCAAATTTTGAATCACATTTTTATTTTTCGTTTTTTTTTCCTGTAATACACAGTTTTATGCAGCCTATGGTAAGAAATGTTCAAGCCTGAGCTTTTGGAACTTTGCAAACGAAATAAACCAGCTCCTCCTTATCGAGTTGACCAGTTTTGAAGAGACACGGGCACACAATTCTGCGGCTTTCACCATACCATCCTGATCTGATTGCCAAAAGATGATATGGGGAAATTTGAAAGGCTATGTTGGCCAATGAAATTTTCAGCTTCGCGTGGCAGATATAAAGGCTCTGATCGAAGAAAGCATTGGAAGCATTGTTGAAAAAGAATGGTCTACATGCTTAACACATGTCGAAAAGGCTGAACAGGACTATTGTTTTGTTTGATTTGAGGTTTAACGTCCCCGTCAACACTGTAAAGGTCATTTTGGAGACGTTTCTTCCAATTTTGTGGGACTTTTACCTGACATTGAGATGACATCCAAGCCCTGTGGCCCAATGAAACCAATAGGGTTTATAAGCATGGACCGGCCGACTCGCACCGCTTTGCCTGGGCAGGCTTAGGAGGCCTTCATGCGGACTGAACACATTATTTGCCTTAATCGCGACGGAAGTAAGGGCGAGGATTGTGGCCACGTAAAATCGATTTAAGCCCCCCAGTGGAATTCGTTTCCGCTGACCGTTCCAAGGCGGTTCTTCTGTTGCGGTTTATTTTTGTTATGCTTTGTCTTTGGGTGTTTGTGTCACTTATATTATTTTATTTTGGATAGCCTATTGGCCAGTTTGTGGGAAAGTAACTTTCCTTTTGGCTTTCCGCTGTTGGTGTTTCCATTGGAGTCTGTTGTTTCATGTTTGTGTTTCATTCCCTTGGGTGTCTCTGATGGGAGCTGTGGGTTAATTGTATCGATCCCTGATCATTGCCTCCACTTCTATTTTTAGATCCTCTAAGCAGTTTACCAGTACTCGTGCGGTTGGTTTCAGCTCTGCGTGGAAGCATCGTGCAGCCCATCTTCAAGCCCAAATGGGCGGGGGCCTGAACAGGACAATTGTAAAAGTAACATCGCTGTTGAAATGGAACGAATCATTAACCAGATGGACTCTGACAGTGACGTTAGAGATTACAGAGACTGCTTCTGAGAGTGATGAATCTACCGACACTGCCGAGCAATCAAAACTGTTTTTGTAATGCAGTTTTAAAATATGAAATTCTAAAATTATGATATTCAAGTTAATATGAATCGCTGAAATTTGAAAATAATGAATGGCATACTAATATTAAAAACAAAAACAAAACAAAAGACAGGAAAAATATAAAACAGAAAAAAAAAGTTTCAGAATAATTACATCGTCCGAAGGTCTCTTCCACCCCTCGCCCTCAACACCCGAAGACTTCAATACTGTAACCACTCGGCTATTTGTTATTCACGTTCACTTTTGCGCACAGTAAACCTACATTCAAAACGATGCCTACCAACAAATTATTGCGTAAGGTATTTGTTTTTAAGTTTTCAGTTCTTCTCGACAATTTTGTCATATTTTTTATTTTCTATCTTTTATAATTCACACAATGTGCTCTATTGTTGCGCATGATAATGAGTTTCAGCTTTTATTCAAGAAGTTTGCATTCACTGGTGACATTGTCATCCCTAGATTACGGTATCAGATGGACCGGCCCGTGTGACGTAATGTTCAGTAAACATTCATCGACCTATACATGAAGTTCTTATAATATTATTTTAACCCTTTTTGCACCGGAAACTCCGAAACGGGTAATTGGCAAACAGTGCAGGCCCAGGTCAGACTCCGCAGAACGTGGCGACCGATCAGGGCCCTACACTGCTTACTGGAAGCTCAGCGAATTTACACACGTATTGTTTTTAAATAGGAAAGGTAAAACCTTCAACGCTATATCTTGAACTGGACTCAAGCAGTATATACGAAGGAAGATTCCAATTGGTACAAAATGGGTTAAAACGCATAGTAAAACTCGTTGCGTTTAATAAAAGTCGTTGTATAAGGAAAAACAAATTAAGAAACCTTCGGTTTTGTCAGAACAACATCATGTCCTTCGCAAATGGAGAAGAAAAATTAAACACGCATCACCAAAATATGCCTATATAGTTATGACCCTAAAACCCCACCCTTAAATAGCAAGACCGGGGCCCGAGGGGGTATTAATAATTCCTCCCATTCACGCCCGAAAAGCACAGACCGCTGGTACTCGATAGAACCGCCTCAGGTTCCACCGAGTCCCAGCAATCCGTGCCTCGAGCACAAATAAGAAAAAACGTCACGATCCGTCATCTCAAACCTTCCACCCCTCAGCTGAAAAATCATCAATGCATTTGTATAGGAATGCCCTCGTAAGGACACTTCAAGTTGAAGTTAATGTCTCGCGGTAAAAAAGAAATTTAAATAAGGGACTAGTTCAAGTCATGGTCTTACTCACGAGCAAGGCCATTTATTGGCACTAGTCTATACGTGTGTCTCACATCATCGTGACTCTTTGTCTCCGCCTTGTCGAAACGAAACACAAGGCCAGAGCGTCAGAGTCATGAATTGGTACCAAAGTATAATACATCACGAAGAAATTGCATCTGCTTTTTCAAGGAAAAAATAGTTGGGAACAATTAAACACGTGGGACCTATTCTGTAATGCCCCGTAACAGGAATCGATGAGCCGAGGCAAAACAAACCCCGCCAGGCAAAACAAACCCCGCCATAAGAGCTGAGATTCCGGTGAAGACCCAGGCTTGGTCGCGCATCAAGCCAGCTGGACCAAGCCATCGCCTGTTAGTCTCCCGTGTTAGCTACAAAATATTTTATTTATTTATTTTATTATTATTATTATTGGCATTGTCGCGCAGGCTGGCTCGAGCCGTCACCGGGCCAACTGTGGGCCCCGTCCCGCACCGGCTCATGTTTCCTGTCTTGTACAAATTAAGATAGCGGCGTGCTTTTTTATAATTGAGAATATACGACTGTCATTGACATGATTCTGTCACTATGTCACGATGATCACGCACATGTCGTGGAAGAGACTACACGTAAGTCAGTGGGCTACGAAGACATAACAATACTCGTATATGATACTACAAGGAAGACAATTATTAACAGTTACATATGTTGCACATGATAATGCAACAGGTAAGCTTTTGAGTGTCATTATGAAAGCATATGCCAACTCAAATACATCGGAAGTATGATTGTTCAAAAATGAACAATCTAAGACAAAAACTGAGACATTTTCCGCGACCGCACAAAACACAGATCGCGTGCACTCGCCAGTCAGTTCTGACGAGCACCCACAGCCTGTGCCCCGAGTCGGGAACAAGAAAGGTACTGTCCACCCCCTACAACCCTAGCCCTGATACACGATAGTGGGGTTCGACGGGGTCAAGATCACGATATACCTTCGTGTTGGTGCAGTGATATTACATTTAAGCGAGCTCAGATAAAAATAACTTAATCTAAACAAAAAAGACTAATAAATATATGGACGATCTTACATGAGTGCCCATGCATTATTAATTCCCTCAACGAGTTGAGGAAGAGGGATAAAAAGCTAGGCTTTGGCGAGCACTCTATGCCTCTTTCCTCCACGAGTTCAATAAACACAGCGAAAACATAGCACGGATGCAAGATGCTGTTTATAAAACGTACCTTACGCCCACAATATGCATGCAGAAATTTCAGCATTCCACCATAAGTAAATGCGACGTCGCTGAGGACGTTGTGAATTTGCATATTTAATCCATTAGTGGATTAAGGAATCTATTAAATAGAGGATCCCACACGAATGGCCATTTCATTTGAAGCTCATGAAACGAGCCTTCGGCCAGTTTCATAAGTTTCACATGAAACGACCACGAGTGCAAGATTCTGTCCATCACACGACCATGTCAAAACGGACTCTATCGCCCGAAAAGTTGAAAACTATTCAGCAAATTAGAAGCCGAAATAAAAAAGCCCCCGCCCATAGGGGCTTGAAGAAATATATGGGCTGCATGATACTTCCACGCAGAGCTGAATCCGGCCCGCACACTAGTACTGGTAAACCGCTTAGAGGATCTAAGCCTGTCCAGGAACCGCGGTGCGAGGCGGACCGTCCATGCTAATAAACCCTATTGGTTTTATTGGGCGGCAGGGCTTGAGATGTCATTTTATCTCAATGTCGGGTAAAAGTCCCACAAAATTGGAAGCAACGTCTCCAAAATGACCTTTACAGTGTTGACGGGGACGTTAAACCTCAAATCAAACAAATCAAAGAAATAAAGAAAGATAATGTTCTAGTCATAAGACAGCTCAAAACGGCTGATGAAAACAAACATACCTTGAGAGTTATTGTCAAAATTGTGGATGTAATTGATGACTTTAACTGTGAGCTCAATATGATGGGTAAACCAATCAGATAAGAGGACAGTGACACACCTCCAGACAGACATATGGATTATCAAGGTAGCACATTGGGTTAATCATGCGGTGAACACAAAAATTTAACTAATTACTACAGTTTTTGCATGACGCTGTTGATGACCAACTCCGATGATTTTTGTCATCCTACATGGCTTTGTAGATTCGACCGATTCTTTTTCTTCGGAAATCGAAAATCCGCCAAAATATAAATCCGCGAAAAAGTCTACTCATAAAAAGCGCCAAAATTTGCTGTCACTTAATGTAAGTGTTTAACAGTCTTCAAAGTTTGTATTTTACAAGATGCCACTTCATTTTAAGAGCCGTTTAGATCACTACAATGTAAATGGTAACAGCTAATATGCATTCGCAATTGCGCCCATATGATTTAATGATTTTACTTCAACATTGACAAGTCTATGCAATGCAAACCAAATAGGGGTTTCTCCGATATCACAGATACGAGCTTTCTTCCGCATAATCTGAAATGATAGACATAGTCGTTTATAAATAACAAGCCATTTTAACTCCATATCTCGACTTCTAGATATTTTGGTGGTTTATTAAATATTAACAATACCTATTTCGATGATTTGATCAGTCAGATGAACCCCCAGAACTTCCGTTAAATAAAGCAAATTCTTCTGATACCGAGGCCCCGTTTTTAGATTTACATCTGTTTATTGTAGATGGGTTTGTTTCCTGGAAAAATTATGATAAACACGATGATTTTGACTTAGAGATTGTAAATTTTCCTTTGTTGTATGGCGATGTTCCTCGTGCGGCATCCTATGGCGTTTATATTTCGCAATTAATTCGATTTGCCAGAGTATCTAGTCATGTAACTGACTTCAACACTCAATATAAATTGTTAACTGCTAAACTTCTTAATCAGGGCTATCGGTATCATAAAATAAGAAAGTTTTTTCAAAATTTGAAGACGTCATTCCGATTTAATTCCAAAATCCAATGTTGGAATGAAAAGGTCTATCGGAATCCGAAATTTATGGTGACTTAGTATATAAATTCAGAAAAAAATACATATATAATTAAATGACTTTAGCAACCAATCTCGTAAAATCATTCTTCGATATAAAAAACTGGGTACAACATAAAGGTTATACGACAGACTGCATGCATGGTAGTTAATTCAAGCACCGTTGACAATTTTGCTCCCCTCTTTAATTGCCCGCCAGTGGGTCAGCCTTAGATTCTACGACGGTCCCAGCGTAATGTCTTGCTGAGAATTAGAGACAATAGTTTTATGTAATATTAGTTGGTGCCTGATGCTCTATCTCTGGTCGGGTCCATCGGTGTACAACTTTTGCGTCAGCATTTTAGTGTTTTTAGCTCACCAGAGCCGAAGGCTCCGGGGGAGCTTATAGGATAGGCAGTTGTCCGGCGTCGTCGTCGTCGTTGTCGTCGTTGTCGTTGTCGTCGTCGTCGTCTGACGTCAACACTTTCAAACATCTTCTTCTCTGAAGCCACTGGACCGATTCAGCCCAAATTTCATCTGTAGCATCCTTGGGCTGGGGGATTGAAAGTTTGTGTTTTTTTATGAAAATTGGCCCATTAGTTTGGTTGCTATAGCAACTTAGAGCTCCCATAGACTTATAATGGGGAAAATTGAAAAATGGCATTTACTGCCAAGCCACTGCAGATATTTTGACAAAACTTTCATAGAAATATTCCTTAGGCAATCTACTATCGGCCATATGATTTTAGGCCTACTGCTCATTTGTATTGGTTGCCATGGAAACCAAAATGAAAAAATAAAAAAAAAAAATACTTAAAAAATCATCTCCTCAGAAACCGTATGCTCTATGAGGCTGAAAGTTTATGGAAATATTCACCATATTTGCCTTTACAGGTTTTGTGTTTTTTATGAAATTCGGCTCTTTAGTTTGGTTGCTATGGCAACTTAGATTTTCCATAGACTTATAATGGGGAAAATTGAAAAATGGCATTAACTACAAAGCCTTTGCAGATATTTTGACAAAACTTTCATAGAAATGTTCCTTTAGTAAACTTCTCTCAGCCATATGCTGTTATGTCAACCTGGGGGTCCAGTAGGTTGTGCCGGGGCCATGCCCCGCCCCCAGTACTTCATAAAATGACTTATATCTCAGAAACCTTACTGATCCCCACCCCTAAACCATATATATTCTTGTTCCTATTGATAAGACGCATTCAGTGACACCAACCTGGAGGTCCTCCGGGATGTGCCGAGGCCATGCCCCACCCCCTCCACTTCATAAAAAGCCCAATATCTCGGAAACCATTCAGATCCCCACCCCTGAACCCTATATACTCTTGTTCCTTATGATAAGACGCATTCAGTGACATCAAACTGGGGGTCCCCCGGGATGCGCCGGGGCCATGTCCCGCCCCTCCATTTCATAAAAGGCCCAATATCTCGGAAACCTTACAGATCCCCACCCCTAAACCATATATATTCTTGCTCCTTATGATAAGACGCATTCATTGACCCCAAATTGGGGGTCTTCTGGGGTGCGCCGGAGCCATGCCCCACCCCTTCACTTCACAAAAGGCCATATATCTCAGAAACTGTTCAGATCCCCACCCCTAAACCATATATGTTCTTGTTCATTATGATGAGACACATTCAGTGACACCAACCTGGGGGTCCCCAGGGATGTGCTGGGGCCATGCCCCACCCCCTCCATTTCATAATATCACAATATCTCGGAAACCTTACAGATCCCCACCCCTAAACCATATATATTCTTGTACCTTATGATAAGACACTTTCATTGACACCAACCTGGGGGTCTCCCTGGGCCTTGCCCCACCCCTGCACTTCACAAAAGGCCTTATATCTCAGAAACTGTTCAGAGCCCCACCCCTAAACCATATATATTCATCTTCCTTATGATAAGGCACATTCATTGACACCAGCTTGTGAGTCCCCGGGGCATGCCCGGGCCTTGCTCCACCGCTTGACTTCATTAAAAGCCACATATCTCAGAAATAGTTCAGATCCCCACCCCTGAACCATATATATTCTTGTTCCTTATGATAAGACTCATTCAGTCACACCAACTTGGGGGTCTCTTTGTGCTGAGGCAATGTGCCCCGCCCTTCCACTTCATAAAAGGCCATATATTTCAGAAACCATTAAATCCCCACCCCATATTCATATATGTTCTTGTTCCTTATTATTAGCACACCTACTGTAGGTGTGTCCGCAGGGGCCAGTCCTCTCCTTCCCACTTCATGAAAGGATATCTTGGAAACCGTTCAGATTCCCACCCCTAAACCATATATATACTTGGTCCTTATGATGAGACACATTTAGGGATAACAATCTTGGGCTTTCCTGGGAACGACAGGGCATGCTCCAACCCCTCCACTTATATCTCCAGCCATGCAGATCCCCACTGCTAAACCATATATATTCTTGTTCTTTGTGATAAGACACATTTAGTGATACCAACCAGGGCTCCATTGGGTCCATGCCCCACCCCCTCTACTTCATAAAAGGCCTAATGTTTCATATACTGAAACCACATGGATGCTCATTTGGATACGGGGGTTCATTTGGCAGATTAAAATGATATCATGTTAAAATACATGGCTGCAATTTGGCAGTGCCCACCTGAGCTCTGGTGAGCATAGTGGCCCATGGGCCTCTTGTCTTGCTGTCCTCACCGTTGTTTCATCAATGTGGTTGTTTTGATTTTTGTGTTCTGTGAGATGTTGTACTGATGAATTAGGAGGCTTTCATGCGGACTGAACAAATGATATGTCTAAATCGCGACGGAAGTAAGGGCGAGGATTGCAGCTGCATAAAATCTATTTATTTGTGTTATGGTTTGTCTTTGAATATTTGTATCGCTTATATTATTTTGTTTTGGATAGCCAAATGGCCATTTTGTGGAAAAGTAACTGTCCATTTGTCCTTCCGCTATTGATGTTTCCATTAGGGTCTAATCATTTCATTTTTGATTTTCTTTCCCTTTGGTGCCCTTAATTTGAGCTGTGGGTTAATTGTATCGATTCCTGATCATTGCCTTCACTTCAATCAAATACACGTAACAAATGTATTTTTGATAATAAATACTTTCCATCAACACATTTTTGTGTTAAATATGACAAAATTTGATTAGAAACACCCATTTTAACGAGTTTTGTACTTAAATAACCCCTGACCTATAAGGCTGTTATACTTAGAGGGTACATTTAAAATAATTTTCCATTGTTCACTGCACCTGGATAGTTTTATGGTGATTTTAAGCAAGCAATTTCCCCAAATATATGTTAAAGAGAGTTACGAGTAGTTTCGTGTTTATTTTGCACTCATTTGACCTTTGACCTTCTTCTTGGTCTCAGACGCATTTCCAGACGTGACATCTACCCCTATGATTGTTGACACACATCAAGGATTACATTTAGCATAGGTGCCATACTCTAGTCAATTCTGTCATCAAACGTAAAAATATCAATCTTTTTTGCACCTGCTTAGTCACGCATAAAGGCCGTTTTACCACTTCTATTTTATGTGTTGTTAATTGGTTTATCTATTATTGACAGATATCCGAGATGCGACATTTTAATTAAGGGCATAAGGTTAAAGTTTGATTTTTAATTGTATTACCCAAAGAAAGTGTTAAAATCGGTCCTGCTCATAACAGAGAAACATTTTAGTTGAAAATATTTAATGCTTGTAAAACCATTTTATATCTGTTTTAGAAATGGAATAATGTAGTATTCTGTCTATGTTATGATAAAAACCGGCCTGGCAACCCGGTTAAGTCAGCTGATGGGTACTGACTAATAAAACCTGTTGTCGGACAGGCTAGCTCAACGGAAGCCGCGATTTGACTTAGCTGCGCAAAGGCAATGTTTCAGACCCATAACAGAAACAAAGTCACAAAGAAAGAATCTAGTGCTATATCAATATCGGGGATCACCAATGATTCAAGTCTGTAACATTAGTATCCTTTTTTATTCCATTTAACCCATATCCATGTAAACAAGCAGATTTTCTAATCAAATACACGTTACAAATGTATTTTTTTTTTTAAATATTTTAATAACAAGAGAAAGCGTCCAGTGGGTCACGTACGTCCCACCGGCCAGCGCCACCCTCTGATTTATCTTTCGAGCTTGTATGAAGAAGTCAAGAAGCTAAAAGAATTTATAAATGTGTTTGTAAAAGCTAAACCAAACATAAAATTTCTAAATGGACCAAGAGTGTGAGGGCATCATAGTTACTGAAGGGGTGGGGGCATCAATGTTACTGAAGCAGGTGGGATGTACATCAATGAACTCTTTGGACTGGTATACAACATCGATGCAAATATCAATTGAATTTATCTTAGAGTTAAGAACATACAGGCATCTATTTTTTGTTTGATTTGAGGTTTAACGTCCCCGTCAACACTGTAAAGGTCATTTTGGAGACGTTGCTTCCAATTTCGTGGGACTTTTACCCGACATTGAGATGAAATGGCATCTCAAGCCCTGTCACCCAATGAAACCAATAGGGTTTATAAGCATGGGCGGTCTGCCTCGCACCGCGGTTCCTGGACAGGCTTAGATCCTCTAAGCGGTTTACCAGTACTAGTGTGCGGGACGGATTCAGCTCTGCGTGGAAGCATCATGCAGCCCATATATTTCTTCAAGCCCCTATGGGCGGGGGCAACACAGACATCTATAAAGTTTGTCATAAAATTTTAACCAAATATAAATGTCTAAGTCTGTGACCTTGAGGTCAAGGTCACAATGGGTGGGAGAAGGGACATGCATCACAAAATCTTTGGACTGGTATGCAACATTCATGCAAGTATAAACTGAATTTGTCTTGAGTTAAGAACATACAGACATCTATAAACTCTGTCATAAAACTTGAAAAGTGAAATTTCTAAGTCTGTGACCTTGACCTCAAGGTCACTGTGGATGGTGGGACATGCATCAATTAAAATCTTCAGACCAGTTTGTAACTTCAGTGTAAGTATCAACTAAATCTATCAAAGGGTTCAGAAGACATAATGTCTTAGAAACTTTAACGCAAATTTTTAACGAAACTGTTAACGGATGGACGGACGGAAGGACGGACACACGGACAGACGGACGAACGAACGGCAAAACGAAAACTATATACCCACAAAGCATACTTCGTATGGCGGGGGTATAATAAATACTGGTCAGCAACACATCATTATGCTAAATATAACAAAATGTGTTCGGAAACCATCCGTTTTTCACGAGCTTTGCACTTAAATGACCCCTGACCTATAAGACTGACATACTTTGTATTCGTATTCGAGCATGATATATTTGTCCTAGTCGTGAACCAGATTCGTAGTATTGTGGGGGCTTGTTAATATTATTATTAAGTTTATTTTTAAAAGTTGCTGCAGACGGTGAGTTCTTAATATCTTCCGAAAGATTATTCCAAATTCGCGTGGATGAAGGAAGAAATGAATTATAGTACTGCTGGGATCTTGCAGGGATTGTCTGAAGGTTTGTCTCATTACGCAAATTATATCGAGATATACTGCCTACAGTTGGTGGTACAAGTGAAGAGAGGTATTCGGGGGTCATATTGTTAACCATCTTATAGTATAGGATGAGTTTGTGTTTTTCTCTTCTTGATGCAAGACTTTCCCACCCTGTGTCCGATAGAAGTGATTGGATTGATGCAAGTTTAGTTGCTCCCGTGACAATACGAGCAGCTTCATTTTGGATTTTTTCCAAGTCGTTTGACTCTTGCTGAGTGCAGTTATCCCAAACAACATTGGCGTATTCTAAAAGTGGTCTTATAAAAGATATAAATATAGTTTGAAGAGACTTTCTATCAAGCTGGAATTTCAGTCTACGCATTATATTTATGCGAAACCATGCTTTTGCTTTAACAAGTTCTATATGTTCGTGCCAGGAACAGTCCTTTGAGAAGGTGAGACCTAAGTGTTTGTGGAAGTCCACATCATTAATTAATTGTTGATTCATGTTAAGCGGTGGATGAAGGGGTTTATTATGTTTCCGTGATAATATCATGGAGTCAGATTTCGCTGGGTTGAAAGATACAAGCCATTTAGTCGCCCACGAATGTATTTTGGCAAGGTCTGCATTCAACTCATCAGCCGCATGTATAGGGTTGTCTACAATAATATAAAGGCTGGTATCGTCGGCGAAGAGCCGTATACAAGAGTTAATATCGTCTACAATGTCATTGATGAAGATAAGAAAAAGTGTAGGTCCTAAAATAGATCCCTGCGGTACACCTGCTTTAAGAGGTGCCCAGGAAGAAGCAGATCCAGGTAATACTACTCTCTGTTTCCTGTTTTCCAAATAGTCCTTAAGCCACGCCAGGAAAGAGCCAGATATCCCAGTAGATTCGAGCTTATAGAGAAGGCCACGGTGCCACACTCTATCAAATGCCTTGCTTATATCGCAAAACACTGCGCGAACTTCTTTGCCTTGGTCAAGAGATTGACAGAAAGTGTTATATATATCTACAAGCTGATTGATTGTAGAGTCGCCGGGAATAAATCCTGACTGTAATGTTGTCAGTATGTCATTATCTCGGATGAAATTAAATAAATGTTTATGAACTATTTTTTCTAAGACTTTGCCTACAGCACTGAGAAGAGATATAGGCCTATAATTAGAAACAACTGAGGGGTCGTCTTTTTTAAAAATAGGAGTTACATTTGCTTCCTTCCATATCAAAGGTACCTTGCCAGAGGTTAACGAGAAGTTAAATAAATCACTAAGAGGAAAAGAAAGAGGTTGAGCTAGTTCCTTCAATACGCGGTTGTTTATAGAGTCGGGGCCCGTTGCCTTGCCTAATTTTAAGGATTTTAAAACGGATTCAACTTCGGAGGGTGAAGTAGAGACAGAACTCAAGCTATGTCCAGGAGGGGGAAAGTCAAATGATAAGGTGGCATTTGTTTCGTCCAGCTCAGTTTGTCCTACAAAGAAATCGTTCATTAGCCTTGCCTTGTCAACCTCTTCTGTGTAGACAGTATCATCTTTGTATAACGGAGGGACTGAGGATGATTGGTCAGGTTTTATAAACTGCTTAAGAGTCTTCCACCAGTCACGTGGTCCTATATCGTTATTATTAAGTTTTGCCGCCAATTTGTCTATTTGTTGTTGTTTAAGCTTGCGAATTTCTGCTGTAGTATTATTTCTTACGCGTTTATAGCTTTCAAAGTCTGTTATGTTATTTGTTCTTTTAAATTTTTTGTATAAACGTTTGCGTTTTCTAATTAATTTTTTAGCATCGTTTGTTAACCAGGAAGGATCAGATTGTCGTATCTTAACTCTTTTATTGGGGATGTGTTTGTCAGCTAGTTCTGAGATACGTCTTGTTATATTAGATGCATAAATATCTATATCAATGTTCTTAAGTGTTTCCCAGTCAGTTTCTCGAATATCGCGAGTAAAAGATTCATAATCACCGCGATCAAATAACCGTATATGCCTGTAGAAGGCAGGAACTACATTTTTATGAAAGTTTAATACAAAATAGACTGGACAATGGTACCTAATATTTTGATCGAGAAATGGGTCACCTACCCCGCTTAAAAGTATACTATTTTTATTGGAAGTAAAGACCAAATCTATAATAGAAGATGAGTTCTCAGTGAAATGGGTTGGCTCCACTATTATCTGGTCTATGCTGAATTGTTGACAGATATCAGAAATTTTTTGGTTGGTTGCGTTTTTTAGGGTATCGAGATTGAGGTCACCTGTAATAAATACGTCTTTTATATTACTATCAAAGGCAAGACTAATTGAATCTTCAATAACAGACATGATTTGGGAAGGGGAATTTGGGGGTCTATAGAAAGTTCCTAGAAGAAATTTTCTGTGGTGAACTGTGACTTCGACCCAGATGCACTCAATATTCGGTAATTCAAGATCGCTCCGACGACGGGAAAATACGTTGTCCTTAATGTAGACGCATACCCCTCCGTGGTTATCTCCACCTCGGTCACGGCGATAAAGTTTGAATCCATCTAGTTTTATGGAGTCGTCGGGTATATTTTGGTTAAGCCAAGTTTCTGTTAAGCAGATGATAGAAAAATTTCTTAGTTCAGTTCCTATCAAATCAATTTTATTAGTGATGCTTTGGATGTTGTAATGAACTATAGAGAAGTATTTTGATAGTAATGCATCATCCATGTCTATTGAGTCAGTTTCAGTTTGAGATAAATTCGGGCCGGGGTTGAGTTCGATATCCCCTGATCGTTGTAGTAGTAAAAGTGATAGAATTATCAATAATTCAAAAAGCGTAATGTGTTTTATTCCTTTAACTTTGCAGTGGCGAACGTAATGTAAGCCTATCCGCATCCTGTAAAGTTGAATATCACTCATTCGATTCTAAGAGAAGGTCCTGTGGATGCGGCTAGTGCGAGCAACATGCGGGCACATATTTGGGATAACCAGCGTCGTCCATGATTGAACGTTTTGTTAGTTGAAATCAGGTAATACAGTCAATTAGCCAACGTGTTAATTTGGACGACGCTAGCACTGGTTTAGTTTGAATCCTGTCCATGGTAATACTAATGGTCATTAAAAATGAGAAGAAATAAAATTCCCCGTGGAGCAAAGTAATGGTAAAGTGAACAAGAAAAGTATAACATGTTTTATAACATGTTATAATGGGCGGTATCTTGAATGATGTGGGATTTGAAAGAAATAAGAACACTCTGTAAAGTTGCACTTATTGAATGCATCTGATGTATATGTTATGTAACGTTCAGTTTGAAGTACATTTAAGAAATGATTTTTTGCTGTTCATGAATGTATTAACGCAGTGTGTCGCGTGCAAAGTAAATGAACCCCCTTCGGGGTTCATGTAAACTTTGCTAGAAATCCGCTGTCGTTCATACTTTCATGAAAAGCAGAAAAAAATAAGAACATGTATATTTTTTATACATATTTGCGAAAAAATGTTTACAGGGCAAAAAATGAAAAACATTTACACGCTGTTTGTCACCAACGCCCGTAGAGAACCATGGTTTAGACTGACGTCACTGAAAATCATGCAACGCGATGCGTTCATCGAAGTGTAAGGGGAAGCGGACGAGCCTTCAAAATATGTAACGGGAAGCGGCTAGCTTTTTTAGCTCACCAGAGCCGAAGGCTCCGGGGGAGCTTATAGGATAGGCAGTTGTCCGTCGTCATCTGCGTCGTCTGTGTCGTCTGCGTCGTCTGCGTCGTCTTCGTCAACATTTTCAAACGACATCTCCTCTGAAGCCACTGGGCCGATTCAGCCCAAATTTCATCTGTAGCATCCTTGGGCAGGGGGATTGATAGTTTGTGTTTTTAATGAAAATCGGCTCATTAGTTTGGTTGCTATGGCAACTTAGAGTTTCCATAGACTTATAATGGGGAAAATAGAAAAATGGCATTTACTACCAAGCCTCTGCAGATATTTTGACAAAACTTTCATAGAAATGTTCCATAGGTAATCAACTATCTGCCGTATGATTTTAGGCCTTCTGCTCATTTTTATTGGTTACCATGGAAACCAAAGTGCAAAAAATAGACAAAAAATTACTTTAAAAAATCATGTCCTCAGAAACCATATGCTCTAGGAGGCTGAGACTTTATGAAAATATTCACCATATTTGCCTTTATAGGTTTTGTGTTTTTTATGAAATTTGGCCATTTAGTTTTGTTGCTATGGCAACTTAGAGTTTCCATTGACTTACAATGGGGAAAACTGAAAAATGGCATTTGCTGCCAAGTCATTGCAGATATTTTGACAAAACTTACATAAACATGTTCCTTGTGTAAACTTCTCTCAGCCATATGCTTTCATGTCAACCTGGGGGTCCCCTAGGTTGTGCCGGGGCCATGCCCCGCCCCCTCCACTTCATAAAATGCCTTATATCTCAGAAACTTTACAGATCCCAACCCCTAAACCATATATATTCTTGTTCCTTATGATAAGATGCATTGAGTGACACCAACCTGGGGGTCCCCCGGGATGTGCCGGGGACATGCCCCACCCCCTCCTCTTCATAAAATGCCATATATCTCAGAAACCATACAGATCCCCACCCCTAAACTATATATATTCTTGTTCCTAATGCTAAGATGCATTAAGCGACACCAACCTGGGGGTCCCCCGGGATGTGCCGGGACCATGCCCCCCCCCCCCCTAAACTTCATAAAAGGCCAAATATTCCAGAAACCTTACAGATCCCCTGCCCTAAACCATATATATTCTTGTTTCTGAGGATAAGACATAGGGGTCACCCAGGGTGTTCCTGGGCCATGCTTCACCCCTTGACTTCACAAAAGACCATATATCTGAGAAACTGTTCACAGCCCCACCCCCTAAACCATATATATTCTTGTTCCTATGATAAGACGCAATCAGTGACACCAGCATGCAGGTCCACCCTGGGTGCCATGGGCCATGCCCCACCCCTTTACTTCATTAAAATCCATCTCAGAAACCATACAGATCCCCACCCCTAAACAATATATATTCTTGTTCCTTATGATAAGATGCATTAAGTGACACCAACCTGAGGTTCCCCCGGGATATGCCGGGGATATGCCCTGACCCCTCAACTTCATAAAAGGCCATTTATCTCAGAAACCATTCAGATCCCCACCCCTAAACCATATATATTCTTGTTCCTTATGATAAGACACATTAAGTGACACCAACCTGTGGGTCCCTCGGGATGTGCCAGGCACATGCCCCACCCCTTCCACTTTATAAAATGCCATTTATCTCAGAAACCATTGAGATCCCTACCTCTAAACCATACATACTCTCATTCCTTATGATAAGTTGCATTCAGTGACACCAAATTTGGGGTCCCCTGGGATGTGCCTGGACCATGCCCAACCCCCTCCTCTTCGTAAAATGCCAAATATTCCAGAAACCTTACAGATACCCACCCCTAAACCATATACATTCTTGTTCCTTATGATAAGACACATTCAGTGGCACCAACTTAGGGGTCACCCAGTGTGCGCCCGGGCCATGCTCCACTTCACAAAAGACCATATATCTGAGAAACTGTTCAGAGCCCCACCCCTAAACCATATATATTCTTGTTCCTAATGATAACACCCAATCAATGACACCAGCATGCAGGTCCCCCCGGGGTCCCACAGGCCATGCCCCACCCCTTTACTTCATGAAAATCCATATATCTCAGAAACCGTTCAGATCCCCACCCCTTAATCATATATATTCGTGTTCCTTATGATAAGACGCAATCAGTGACACCAGCATGCAGGTCCCCCCGGGGTGCCACAGGCCATGCCCCACCCCTTTACTTCATTAAAATCCATATATCTCAGAAACCGTTCAGATCCCCACCCCATAACCATATTTATTCCTGTTCCTTATGATAAGACTCAACTTCATAATAGGCCATATATCTCAGAAACCATTCAAATCCCCATCCTATAATCACATACATTCTTGCTCATTGTTATTAGACACATTCAGTCACCCCGTCTTTGGGGATCACAGGGGCCATTTCTCTCCCTGCCACTTCATAAAATTGCCTCATATCTCAAAAACCATTCAGATCCCCACCGTTTAACCGTATATACTCTTGATCCTTATGATAAGACTTATTCATTGACAACAATCTTGGGCTTTTCTGGGATCTGCCATGCCCGATTCCCTCCATTGCTTAAAAGGCCTTACATCTCAGGAACCATACATATTCCCACTGATAAACCATATATGTCTTTGTTCCTTTTGATAAGACGCATTTAGTGACACCAACCAGGGCTCCATTGGGTCCATGCCCTGATCTCTCTACATTATAAAACACCTAATATTTCAGATACAGTCCACATGGGTGCTCATTTGGGTATGGGGTTTGTTTGGGAGACTTTATAATTGTTATAATAAAATCATATCATGTTATAATACATGGCTGCCATTGGGCAGTGTCCACCTGAGCACTGGTCTATGAACTTTGGCTCTTTGGTTTGTTTGCTATGCCAAGCTATGAGTTTCCATTGTCCTATAATGGGGAAAATTGAAAAATGACTAATGCCTTTCAAGATATTTTGTCACTTTCATGGCAATGTTCCTTTAATAATGTTCTTTTTTGGCCTATTTGTTGCCACAGATGGGAAATTGTCAATTGTCATCTGTTGTCCTGCAACAACACATTCAAGCGACATCGAATCTAAAGCCACGAGGCTTATTGGGTCCAAATTTTATCTGTAGCATCCTAGGGCACAGGGCTTCCATGGTTAATTAAAATACATTGCTGCCACCTGAGCTCTGTTGAGCATTGTGGCCCATGGACCTCTTGTTTTTTACTGTTGAGTAATGACAGTACGTCGAACAAGCTGCTGTGCTAGCGTATAAGTAGAAGTAAAACAAAGATCAGGAATCGATACAATTAACTTACTCCACCCATCAAAGACACCAAAGGGAAAGAAACACAAACATGAAGCGACCAGACCATAATGGAAACCTAAACAAAGGAAGGCCATAAGGACAGTTACTTTCCCACAAAATGGCCATATGGCCATCCAAAATAAAAAGACACAAGTGATACACACAGTAAGTAACAAAAAACAACATAAATAAACCGCCACAGAAGAACCGCCTTGGAACGGTCAGTGGAAAGATTTCCACTGGGGGGGGGGGGGGGGGGGATGGGGCTTAAATCGATTTTACGTGGCCACAATCCTCGCCCTTACTTCCGTCGCGATTTAGACAAATAATTTGTTCAGTCCGCATGAAGGCCTCCTAACTCATCAGTGCAACATCTCCGTGAACACAAATAATCAAAGAACCATAGAGGTGAGACAACGGTGAGGACTCGACAGCAAGAAACCACTGAAATGCTGGAGCAAAAGAAAACCAACAGTTAGACTCCGATGGGCCCGACCAGAGACAGAGCATCAGGCACCAACCAACATTACCTTGAATTAGATCACTCTAATTCTAAATAAGCCTTTACGTTGGAACCGTCATAGAATCTGAGGCCTGACCCACCGGCGTGCAATTAAAGAGGGAAGCAAAGTTGCCAACCGTGATTGGGTTAACAACCATGCATGCAGTATAACATCCCTGTTGTACCCAATCTTTCGAAGAATGATTTTACGAAATTTGGTGCTGAAGTCATTGCGGTTGTATATTTTTCTGAATTTATATACTAAGTAACCATAAAATTCGGGTTCCGATAGACCTTGTTGCAGAAGAGATTCAAGTCCAATATTGAATTTTGAAATTAAATCAGAATGGCCCTGTCTCACATAAGCTGTCGCAATCTCTCCCGTTATGAAAATCAAATAACAATATCTGCTCCGAATCCGCCTGGGCCGTCGGTGTTTACCTACAGTCACTCTTACCCGCATATGCGAGTTAAGAAAACTATGATGATGTACGAGGAGACGTTTTACGGCCGCCACACGGCACAACACCAGCTACAGTGAAAATAAATAAGTTCTGAAGTTAGATCCTTTGGAAGCAAGGAATACACCAACTAAACGAAAATAGCAGACTCGGTTTTATTGAGTCTGTTCATGACCAGTACTGAAATATGTAACACCGGCCACGCCCTCTATCACCGGATAAAGCAGAACTCTATTTTCAAAATGATACCAAATGAACTCAATGACTCCAAAGGACCAGAAAATATTGCCTGTCTGATCAATATCTGGTCAGGATATAGATATATCGAGTGATTAAATCAGCAAGGTGGACAGAATAATACATCTTTTAGAGAGGTTTTAGTTTTCATACAACAAAGAAATTCACAGAAACAAGACATTCTCATAAAAGGATATTATAAGAAAATTCCACCGTATGAAACATATTTTCATACCACATCAATTAGTTATAGATATATCCGTTTTCCAGTCAAATAGAACATTTATTTTTAGAAATTCAAGGGAGGTTAATGTGCAGAAATCGTCTGACAGAAAACTGCAACTGCAATAATTGCCAAGAGGATGGAGAGGTCATATTTCATCTTAATATTGAGAAAATGTCCCACAATTTTGGAAACAACGACTCCAAAATGACCTTTACGGTGCTGACGGGGACGTTAAACCTAAAACTAAACAACAAACTGGGTTGACAATCGAACTTAGATTGTGAATGAAAAGCTTTACTAAAGCTTTTACTTGTCAGCTATTATTATGTCAAAGGGAAGACACTCATATTGCAGCTATGTAGCAAATTATCAGGTTGCGGTTAAATTAATGAGTCAGTGACATAAATTCAATATAAATATATGGCGCCAAATATATTCGATTTCAACTATCAGTGACATAGTTTTAATCAAACATTTACTAATAAAAACACTAGAAAATATGCTTACTAACTTTAATGCATACTAAACCACGCCCACTAAATAACATACAGATCCACTAGGTAATTACGTCAAAAATGATTGACAGAAAAGTAGTTTTACATTGGGCACTAAAGTATATATCTATGCGGTATATTATTCATAGTAAATACTGTTAGTAGAAATTTACTTGTATATATCTATGAATAAAATTCGCCCAAGAAAACAGCAAAAGTAAGTACAAAATGTAACATAATGTTACCGGTGAAAACACAATGAATCAGGACAAAGGACAAATGCTTTTTAATCAATCATCGCGAAAACACGCCTATATAATTTGGACCCCTTAAACCCCACTCTCATGTAGAAGAACTGGGGTTTACAGGGGTATACAATATTTTGCCTGCATCTTACCAAAAGCATAGACCGCTGGTACTCGACATAGCCGAGGCCCTCTCGGGCCCCAACAATCCACCCTCCGAGCATAAAAGAGAAAAAAAATCACAATTTTTCATCTTAATGGTAATGTCTTTGTACAGGCGTGTTTTCGCAATAGAAGTCAACATTCTGCTATTTGGATCTTTACTATCTATAACAGATCTGAAACAGTTTCATAAAAAAAAAAATATGTTAACGGAGAAAAGAATCATGCTTGGTCGGTTCCGTCACAGCGGTCATACAGCGTCGAGACAAGACCTAACCAACATCGATTCGACGTCGCTGTCTAATCAATGCTGTACCGGTGTTGTTCCAACGCTATACGCCCACTGAAGTAAATAAGATCTCTCTACCCAATACTTGACAATAATGAAACCATAGCGGTTGGAATCTTTTAAGCAAGTATAAACACAATTCAGTTGAACAATTTTGAGCCGGGGCATGGCAATCCGTGTTGTAACTTCAAGCGAAGAAGAAGAGAGAAAAAATGTCTTCTATTTTCTATTTATACCGTTAACCAAGGTAAAAGAGAAATTCACGAAAGTCTTCATATGGTCACATAGACCCGACCAAGACTAAGCACCTTTGGCCGCTAGTAAAGTTTTGCAGTTTTCTCCATGCCGCGGCTCTTCAGTAGCACGCGATAACCGTGTTTGAGTCAAGATCGGTGAAATCAATAGGTCAGCCATGAGACCGTGCGTGTATATGAAGATAGGTATTTGTCAAAGTCAACAGGGGACTACATGATACAGATGTAAGTATAGATCGATGATTGTTTACTGAACACTACGTCATACGGACTATTCCATCGGGAACCGTTTTGTAGGGGTTACCAACTTTTCCCTCGGTTAATTCACAAAATCTTTGCCGTATATTATTCTGATATGACATCGTTGCAAGAATATGATGTGGCGGTATTGGTTAGATGCATAAACTTTAACGACCTATTTAACCGAAGTCGTAGGTTCGAATCTCAAATTTTGAATCACATTTTTATTTTTCGTTTTTTTTCCTGTAATACACAGTTTTATGCAGCCTATGGTAAGAAATGTTCAAGCCTGAGCTTTTGGAACTTTGCAAACGAAATAAACCAGCTCCTCCTTATCGAGTTGACCAGCTTTTGAAGAGACACGGGCACACAATTCTGCGGCTTTCACCATACCATCCTGATCTGATTGCCAAAAGATGATATGGGGAAATTTGAAAGGCTATGTTGGCCAATGAAATTTTCAGCTTCGCGTGGCAGATATAAAGGCTCTGATCGAAGAAAGCATTGGAAGCATTGTTGAAAAAGAATGGTCTACATGCTTAACACATGTCGAAAAGGCTGAACAGGACTATTGTTTTGTTTGATTTGAGGTTTAACGTCCCCGTCAACACTGTAAAGGTCATTTTGGAGACGTTTCTTCCAATTTTGTGGGACTTTTACCTGACATTGAGATGACATCCAAGCCCTGTGGCCCAATGAAACCAATAGGGTTTATAAGCATGGACCGGCCGACTCGCACCGCTTTGCCTGGGCAGGCTTAGGAGGCCTTCATGCGGACTGAACACATTATTTGCCTTAATCGCGACGGAAGTAAGGGCGAGGATTGTGGCCACGTAAAATCGATTTAAGCCCCCCAGTGGAATTCGTTTCCGCTGACCGTTCCAAGGCGGTTCTTCTGTTGCGGTTTATTTTTGTTATGCTTTGTCTTTGGGTGTTTGTGTCACTTATATTATTTTATTTTGGATAGCCTATTGGCCAGTTTGTGGGAAAGTAACTTTCCTTTTGGCTTTCCGCTGTTGGTGTTTCCATTGGAGTCTGTTGTTTCATGTTTGTGTTTCATTCCCTTGGGTGTCTCTGATGGGAGCTGTGGGTTAATTGTATCGATCCCTGATCATTGCCTCCACTTCTATTTTTAGATCCTCTAAGCAGTTTACCAGTACTCGTGCGGTTGGTTTCAGCTCTGCGTGGAAGCATCGTGCAGCCCATCTTCAAGCCCAAATGGGCGGGGGCCTGAACAGGACAATTGTAAAAGTAACATCGCTGTTGAAATGGAACGAATCATTAACCAGATGGACTCTGACAGTGACGTTAGAGATTACAGAGACTGCTTCTGAGAGTGATGAATCTACCGACACTGCCGAGCAATCAAAACTGTTTTTGTAATGCAGTTTTAAAATATGAAATTCTAAAATTATGATATTCAAGTTAATATGAATCGCTGAAATTTGAAAATAATGAATGGCATACTAATATTAAAAACAAAAACAAAACAAAAGACAGGAAAAATATAAAACAGAAAAAAAAAGTTTCAGAATAATTACATTGTCCGAAGGTCTCTTCCACCCCTCGCCCTCAACACCCGAAGACTTCAATGATTCGGAGTTGTAACTGTAACCACTCGGCTATTTGTTATTCACGTTCACTTTTGCGCACAGTAAACCTACATTCAAAACGATGCCTACCAACAAATTATTGCGTAAGGTATTTGTTTTTAAGTTTTCAGTTCTTCTCGACAATTTTGTCATATTTTTTATTTTCTATCTTTTATAATTCACACAATGTGCTCTATTGTTGCGCATGATAATGAGTTTCAGCTTTTATTCAAGAAGTTTGCATTCACTGGTGACATTGTCATCCCTAGATTACGGTATCAGATGGACCGGCCCGTGTGACGTAATGTTCAGTAAACATTCATCGACCTATACATGAAGTTCTTATAATATTATTTTAACCCTTTTTGCACCGGAAACTCCGAAACGGGTAATTGGCAAACAGTGCAGGCCCAGGTCAGACTCCGCAGAACGTGGCGACCGATCAGGGCCCTACACTGCTTACTGGAAGCTCAGCGAATTTACACACGTATTGTTTTTAAATAGGAAAGGTAAAACCTTCAACGCTATATCTTGAACTGGACTCAAGCAGTATATACGAAGGAAGATTCCAATTGGTACAAAATGGGTTAAAACGCATAGTAAAACTCGTTGCGTTTAATAAAAGTCGTTGTATAAGGAAAAACAAATTAAGAAACCTTCGGTTTTGTCAGAACAACATCATGTCCTTCGCAAATGGAGAAGAAAAATTAAACACGCATCACCAAAATATGCCTATATAGTTATGACCCTAAAACCCCACCCTTAAATAGCAAGACCGGGGCCCGAGGGGGTATTAATAATTCCTCCCATTCACGCCCGAAAAGCACAGACCGCTGGTACTCGATAGAACCGCCTCAGGTTCCACCGAGTCCCAGCAATCCGTGCCTCGAGCACAAATAAGAAAAAACGTCCCGATCCACCATCTCAAACCTTCCACCCCTCAGCTGAAAAATCATCAATGCATTTGTATAGGAATGCCCTCGTAAGGACACTTCAAGTTGAAGTTAATGTCTCGCGGTAAAAAAGAAATTTAAATAAGGGACTAGTTCAAGTCATGGTCTTACTCACGAGCAAGGCCATTTATTGGCACTAGTCTATACGTGTGTCTCACATCATCGTGACTCTTTGTCTCCGCCTTGTCGAAACGAAACACAAGGCCAGAGCGTCAGAGTCATGAATTGGTACCAAAGTATAATACATCACGAAGAAATTGCATCTGCTTTTTCAAGGAAAAAATAGTTGGGAACAATTAAACACGTGGGACCTATTCTGTAATGCCCCGTAACAGGAATCGATGAGCCGAGGCAAAACAAACCCCGCCAGGCAAAACAAACCCCGCCATAAGAGCTGAGATTCCGGTGAAGACCCAGGCTTGGTCGCGCATCAAGCCAGCTGGACCAAGCCATCGCCTGTTAGTCTCCCGTGTTAGCTACAAAATATTTTATTTATTTATTTTATTATTATTATTATTGGCATTGTCGCGCAGGCTGGCTCGAGCCGTCACCGGGCCAACTGTGGGCCCCGTCCCGCACCGGCTCATGTTTCCTGTCTTGTACAAATTAAGATAGCGGCGTGCTTTTTTATAATTGAGAATATACGACTGTCATTGACATGATTCTGTCACTATGTCACGATGATCACGCACATGTCGTGGAAGAGACTACACGTAAGTCAGTGGGCTACGAAGACATAACAATACTCGTATATGATACTACAAGGAAGACAATTATTAACAGTTACATATGTTGCACATGATAATGCAACAGGTAAGCTTTTGAGTGTCATTATGAAAGCATATGCCAACTCAAATACATCGGAAGTATGATTGTTCAAAAATGAACAATCTAAGACAAAAACTGAGACATTTTCCGCGACCGCACAAAACACAGATCGCGTGCACTCGCCAGTCAGTTCTGACGAGCACCCACAGCCTGTGCCCCGAGTCGGGAACAAGAAAGGTACTGTCCACCCCCTACAACCCTAGCCCTGATACACGATAGTGGGGTTCGACGGGGTCAAGATCACGATATACCTTCGTGTTGGTGCAGTGATATTACATTTAAGCGAGCTCAGATAAAAATAACTTAATCTAAACAAAAAAGACTAATAAATATATGGACGATCTTACATGAGTGCCCATGCATTATTAATTCCCTCAACGAGTTGAGGAAGAGGGATAAAAAGCTAGGCTTTGGCGAGCACTCTATGCCTCTTTCCTCCACGAGTTCAATAAACACAGCGAAAACATAGCACGGATGCAAGATGCTGTTTATAAAACGTACCTTACGCCCACAATATGCATGCAGAAATTTCAGCATTCCACCATAAGTAAATGCGACGTCGCTGAGGACGTTGTGAATTTGCATATTTAATCCATTAGTGGATTAAGGAATCTATTAAATAGAGGATCCCACACGAATGGCCATTTCATTTGAAGCTCATGAAACGAGCCTTCGGCCAGTTTCATAAGTTTCACATGAAACGACCACGAGTGCAAGATTCTGTCCATCACACGACCATGTCAAAACGGACTCTATCGCCCGAAAAGTTGAAAACTATTCAGCAAATTAGAAGCCGAAATAAAAAAGCCCCCGCCCATAGGGGCTTGAAGAAATATATGGGCTGCATGATACTTCCACGCAGAGCTGAATCCGGCCCGCACACTAGTACTGGTAAACCGCTTAGAGGATCTAAGCCTGTCCAGGAACCGCGGTGCGAGGCGGACCGTCCATGCTAATAAACCCTATTGGTTTTATTGGGCGGCAGGGCTTGAGATGTCATTTTATCTCAATGTCGGGTAAAAGTCCCACAAAATTGGAAGCAACGTCTCCAAAATGACCTTTACAGTGTTGACGGGGACGTTAAACCTCAAATCAAACAAATCAAAGAAATAAAGAAAGATAATGTTCTAGTCATAAGACAGCTCAAAACGGCTGATGAAAACAAACATACCTTGAGAGTTATTGTCAAAATTGTGGATGTAATTGATGACTTTAACTGTGAGCTCAATATGATGGGTAAACCAATCAGATAAGAGGACAGTGACACACCTCCAGACAGACATATGGATTATCAAGGTAGCACATTGGGTTAATCATGCGGTGAACACAAAAATTTAACTAATTACTACAGTTTTTGCATGACGCTGTTGATGACCAACTCCGATGATTTTTGTCATCCTACATGGCTTTGTAGATTCGACCGATTCTTTTTCTTCGGAAATCGAAAATCCGCCAAAATATAAATCCGCGAAAAAGTCTACTCATAAAAAGCGCCAAAATTTGCTGTCACTTAATGTAAGTGTTTAACAGTCTTCAAAGTTTGTATTTTACAAGATGCCACTTCATTTTAAGAGCCGTTTAGATCACTACAATGTAAATGGTAACAGCTAATATGCATTCGCAATTGCGCCCATATGATTTAATGATTTTACTTCAACATTGACAAGTCTATGCAATGCAAACCAAATAGGGGTTTCTCCGATATCACAGATACGAGCTTTCTTCCGCATAATCTGAAATGATAGACATAGTCGTTTATAAATAACAAGCCATTTTAACTCCATATCTCGACTTCTAGATATTTTGGTGGTTTATTAAATATTAACAATACCTATTTCGATGATTTGATCAGTCAGATGAACCCCCAGAACTTCCGTTAAATAAAGCAAATTCTTCTGATACCGAGGCCCCGTTTTTAGATTTACATCTGTTTATTGTAGATGGGTTTGTTTCCTGGAAAAATTATGATAAACACGATGATTTTGACTTAGAGATTGTAAATTTTCCTTTGTTGTATGGCGATGTTCCTCGTGCGGCATCCTATGGCGTTTATATTTCGCAATTAATTCGATTTGCCAGAGTATCTAGTCATGTAACTGACTTCAACACTCAATATAAATTGTTAACTGCTAAACTTCTTAATCAGGGCTATCGGTATCATAAAATAAGAAAGTTTTTTCAAAATTTGAAGACGTCATTCCGATTTAATTCCAAAATCCAATGTTGGAATGAAAAGGTCTATCGGAATCCGAAATTTATGGTGACTTAGTATATAAATTCAGAAAAAAATACATATATAATTAAATGACTTTAGCAACCAATCTCGTAAAATCATTCTTCGATATAAAAAACTGGGTACAACATAAAGGTTATACGACAGACTGCATGCATGGTAGTTAATTCAAGCACCGTTGACAATTTTGCTCCCCTCTTTAATTGCCCGCCAGTGGGTCAGCCTTAGATTCTACGACGGTCCCAGCGTAATGTCTTGCTGAGAATTAGAGACAATAGTTTTATGTAATATTAGTTGGTGCCTGATGCTCTATCTCTGGTCGGGTCCATCGGTGTACAACTTTTGCGTCAGCATTTTAGTGTTTTTAGCTCACCAGAGCCGAAGGCTCCGGGGGAGCTTATAGGATAGGCAGTTGTCCGGCGTCGTCGTCGTCGTTGTCGTCGTTGTCGTTGTCGTCGTCGTCGTCTGACGTCAACACTTTCAAACATCTTCTTCTCTGAAGCCACTGGACCGATTCAGCCCAAATTTCATCTGTAGCATCCTTGGGCTGGGGGATTGAAAGTTTGTGTTTTTTTATGAAAATTGGCCCATTAGTTTGGTTGCTATAGCAACTTAGAGCTCCCATAGACTTATAATGGGGAAAATTGAAAAATGGCATTTACTGCCAAGCCACTGCAGATATTTTGACAAAACTTTCATAGAAATATTCCTTAGGCAATCTACTATCGGCCATATGATTTTAGGCCTACTGCTCATTTGTATTGGTTGCCATGGAAACCAAAATGAACAAATAAAAAAAAAAAATACTTAAAAAATCATCTCCTCAGAAACCGTATGCTCTATGAGGCTGAAAGTTTATGGAAATATTCACCATATTTGCCTTTACAGGTTTTGTGTTTTTTATGAAATTCGGCTCTTTAGTTTGGTTGCTATGGCAACTTAGATTTTCCATAGACTTATAATGGGGAAAATTGAAAAATGGCATTAACTACAAAGCCTTTGCAGATATTTTGACAAAACTTTCATAGAAATGTTCCTTTAGTAAACTTCTCTCAGCCATATGCTGTTATGTCAACCTGGGGGTCCAGTAGGTTGTGCCGGGGCCATGCCCCGCCCCCAGTACTTCATAAAATGACTTATATCTCAGAAACCTTACTGATCCCCACCCCTAAACCATATATATTCTTGTTCCTATTGATAAGACGCATTCAGTGACACCAACCTGGAGGTCCTCCGGGATGTGCCGAGGCCATGCCCCACCCCCTCCACTTCATAAAAAGCCCAATATCTCGGAAACCATTCAGATCCCCACCCCTGAACCCTATATACTCTTGTTCCTTATGATAAGACGCATTCAGTGACATCAAACTGGGGGTCCCCCGGGATGCGCCGGGGCCATGTCCCGCCCCTCCATTTCATAAAAGGCCCAATATCTCGGAAACCTTACAGATCCCCACCCCTAAACCATATATATTCTTGCTCCTTATGATAAGACGCATTCATTGACCCCAAATTGGGGGTCTTCTGGGGTGCGCCGGAGCCATGCCCCACCCCTTCACTTCACAAAAGGCCATATATCTCAGAAACTGTTCAGATCCCCACCCCTAAACCATATATGTTCTTGTTCATTATGATGAGACACATTCAGTGACACCAACCTGGGGGTCCCCAGGGATGTGCTGGGGCCATGCCCCACCCCCTCCATTTCATAATATCACAATATCTCGGAAACCTTACAGATCCCCACCCCTAAACCATATATATTCTTGTACCTTATGATAAGACACTTTCATTGACACCAACCTGGGGGTCTCCCTGGGCCTTGCCCCACCCCTGCACTTCACAAAAGGCCTTATATCTCAGAAACTGTTCAGAGCCCCACCCCTAAACCATATATATTCATCTTCCTTATGATAAGGCACATTCATTGACACCAGCTTGTGAGTCCCCGGGGCATGCCCGGGCCTTGCTCCACCGCTTGACTTCATTAAAAGCCACATATCTCAGAAATAGTTCAGATCCCCACCCCTGAACCATATATATTCTTGTTCCTTATGATAAGACTCATTCAGTCACACCAACTTGGGGGTCTCTTTGTGCTGAGGCAATGTGCCCCGCCCTTCCACTTCATAAAAGGCCATATATTTCAGAAACCATTAAATCCCCACCCCATATTCATATATGTTCTTGTTCCTTATTATTAGCACACCTACTGTAGGTGTGTCCGCAGGGGCCAGTCCTCTCCTTCCCACTTCATGAAAGGATATCTTGGAAACCGTTCAGATTCCCACCCCTAAACCATATATATACTTGGTCCTTATGATGAGACACATTTAGGGATAACAATCTTGGGCTTTCCTGGGAACGACAGGGCATGCTCCAACCCCTCCACTTATATCTCCAGCCATGCAGATCCCCACTGCTAAACCATATATATTCTTGTTCTTTGTGATAAGACACATTTAGTGATACCAACCAGGGCTCCATTGGGTCCATGCCCCACCCCCTCTACTTCATAAAAGGCCTAATGTTTCATATACTGAAACCACATGGATGCTCATTTGGATACGGGGGTTCATTTGGCAGATTAAAATGATATCATGTTAAAATACATGGCTGCAATTTGGCAGTGCCCACCTGAGCTCTGGTGAGCATAGTGGCCCATGGGCCTCTTGTCTTGCTGTCCTCACCGTTGTTTCATCAATGTGGTTGTTTTGATTTTTGTGTTCTGTGAGATGTTGTACTGATGAATTAGGAGGCTTTCATGCGGACTGAACAAATGATATGTCTAAATCGCGACGGAAGTAAGGGCGAGGATTGCAGCTGCATAAAATCTATTTATTTGTGTTATGGTTTGTCTTTGAATATTTGTATCGCTTATATTATTTTGTTTTGGATAGCCAAATGGCCATTTTGTGGAAAAGTAACTGTCCATTTGTCCTTCCGCTATTGATGTTTCCATTAGGGTCTAATCATTTCATTTTTGATTTTCTTTCCCTTTGGTGCCCTTAATTTGAGCTGTGGGTTAATTGTATCGATTCCTGATCATTGCCTTCACTTCAATCAAATACACGTAACAAATGTATTTTTGATAATAAATACTTTCCATCAACACATTTTTGTGTTAAATATGACAAAATTTGATTAGAAACACCCATTTTAACGAGTTTTGTACTTAAATAACCCCTGACCTATAAGGCTGTTATACTTAGAGGGTACATTTAAAATAATTTTCCATTGTTCACTGCACCTGGATAGTTTTATGGTGATTTTAAGCAAGCAATTTCCCCAAATATATGTTAAAGAGAGTTACGAGTAGTTTCGTGTTTATTTTGCACTCATTTGACCTTTGACCTTCTTCTTGGTCTCAGACGCATTTCCAGACGTGACATCTACCCCTATGATTGTTGACACACATCAAGGATTACATTTAGCATAGGTGCCATACTCTAGTCAATTCTGTCATCAAACGTAAAAATATCAATCTTTTTTGCACCTGCTTAGTCACGCATAAAGGCCGTTTTACCACTTCTATTTTATGTGTTGTTAATTGGTTTATCTATTATTGACAGATATCCGAGATGCGACATTTTAATTAAGGGCATAAGGTTAAAGTTTGATTTTTAATTGTATTACCCAAAGAAAGTGTTAAAATCGGTCCTGCTCATAACAGAGAAACATTTTAGTTGAAAATATTTAATGCTTGTAAAACCATTTTATATCTGTTTTAGAAATGGAATAATGTAGTATTCTGTCTATGTTATGATAAAAACCGGCCTGGCAACCCGGTTAAGTCAGCTGATGGGTACTGACTAATAAAACCTGTTGTCGGACAGGCTAGCTCAACGGAAGCCGCGATTTGACTTAGCTGCGCAAAGGCAATGTTTCAGACCCATAACAGAAACAAAGTCACAAAGAAAGAATCTAGTGCTATATCAATATCGGGGATCACCAATGATTCAAGTCTGTAACATTAGTATCCTTTTTTATTCCATTTAACCCATATCCATGTAAACAAGCAGATTTTCTAATCAAATACACGTTACAAATGTATTTTTTTTTTTAAATATTTTAATAACAAGAGAAAGCGTCCAGTGGGTCACGTACGTCCCACCGGCCAGCGCCACCCTCTGATTTATCTTTCGAGCTTGTATGAAGAAGTCAAGAAGCTAAAAGAATTTATAAATGTGTTTGTAAAAGCTAAACCAAACATAAAATTTCTAAATGGACCAAGAGTGTGAGGGCATCATAGTTACTGAAGGGGTGGGGGCATCAATGTTACTGAAGCAGGTGGGATGTACATCAATGAACTCTTTGGACTGGTATACAACATCGATGCAAATATCAATTGAATTTATCTTAGAGTTAAGAACATACAGGCATCTATTTTTTGTTTGATTTGAGGTTTAACGTCCCCGTCAACACTGTAAAGGTCATTTTGGAGACGTTGCTTCCAATTTCGTGGGACTTTTACCCGACATTGAGATGAAATGACATCTCAAGCCCTGTCACCCAATGAAACCAATAGGGTTTATAAAGGCCCCCGCCCATAGGGGCTTGAAGAAATATATGGGCTGCATGATGCTTCCACGCAGAGCTGAATCCGGCCCACACACTAGTACTGGTAAACCGCTTGGAGGATCTAAGCCTGTCCAGGAACCGCGGTGCGAGGCGGACCGTCCATGCTAATAAACCCTATTGGTTTCATTGGGCGACAGGGCTTGAGATGTCATTTCATCTCAATATCGGGTAAAAGTCCCACAAAATTGGAAGCAACGTCTCCAAAATGACCTTTACAGTGTTGACGGGGACGTTAAACCTCAAATCAACCAACCAACCAACCAAATAGGGTTTATAAGCATGGGCGGTCTGCCTCGCACCGCGGTTCCTGGACAGGCTTAGATCCTCTAAGCGGTTTACCAGTACTAGTGTGCGGGACGGATTCAGCTCTGCGTGGAAGCATCATGCAGCCCATATATTTCTTCAAGCCCCTATGGGCGGGGGCAACACAGACATCTATAAAGTTTGTCATAAAATTTTAACCAAATATAAATGTCTAAGTCTGTGACCTTGAGGTCAAGGTCACAATGGGTGGGAGAAGGGACATGCATCACAAAATCTTTGGACTGGTATGCAACATTCATGCAAGTATAAACTGAATTTGTCTTGAGTTAAGAACATACAGACATCTATAAACTCTGTCATAAAACTTGAAAAGTGAAATTTCTAAGTCTGTGACCTTGACCTCAAGGTCACTGTGGATGGTGGGACATGCATCAATTAAAATCTTCAGACCAGTTTGTAACTTCAGTGTAAGTATCAACTAAATCTATCAAAGGGTTCAGAAGACATAATGTCTTAGAAACTTTAACGCAAATTTTTAACGAAACTGTTAACGGATGGACGGACGGAAGGACGGACACACGGACAGACGGACGAACGAACGGCAAAACGAAAACTATATACCCACAAAGCATACTTCGTATGGCGGGGGTATAATAAATACTGGTCAGCAACACATCATTATGCTAAATATAACAAAATGTGTTCGGAAACCATCCGTTTTTCACGAGCTTTGCACTTAAATGACCCCTGACCTATAAGACTGACATACTTTGTATTCGTATTCGAGCATGATATATTTGTCCTAGTCGTGAACCAGATTCGTAGTATTGTGGGGGCTTGTTAATATTATTATTAAGTTTATTTTTAAAAGTTGCTGCAGACGGTGAGTTCTTAATATCTTCCGAAAGATTATTCCAAATTCGCGTGGATGAAGGAAGAAATGAATTATAGTACTGCTGGGATCTTGCAGGGATTGTCTGAAGGTTTGTCTCATTACGCAAATTATATCGAGATATACTGCCTACAGTTGGTGGTACAAGTGAAGAGAGGTATTCGGGGGTCATATTGTTAACCATCTTATAGTATAGGATGAGTTTGTGTTTTTCTCTTCTTGATGCAAGACTTTCCCACCCTGTGTCCGATAGAAGTGATTGGATTGATGCAAGTTTAGTTGCTCCCGTGACAATACGAGCAGCTTCATTTTGGATTTTTTCCAAGTCGTTTGACTCTTGCTGAGTGCAGTTATCCCAAACAACATTGGCGTATTCTAAAAGTGGTCTTATAAAAGATATAAATATAGTTTGAAGAGACTTTCTATCAAGCTGGAATTTCAGTCTACGCATTATATTTATGCGAAACCATGCTTTTGCTTTAACAAGTTCTATATGTTCGTGCCAGGAACAGTCCTTTGAGAAGGTGAGACCTAAGTGTTTGTGGAAGTCCACATCATTAATTAATTGTTGATTCATGTTAAGCGGTGGATGAAGGGGTTTATTATGTTTCCGTGATAATATCATGGAGTCAGATTTCGCTGGGTTGAAAGATACAAGCCATTTAGTCGCCCACGAATGTATTTTGGCAAGGTCTGCATTCAACTCATCAGCCGCATGTATAGGGTTGTCTACAATAATATAAAGGCTGGTATCGTCGGCGAAGAGCCGTATACAAGAGTTAATATCGTCTACAATGTCATTGATGAAGATAAGAAAAAGTGTAGGTCCTAAAATAGATCCCTGCGGTACACCTGCTTTAAGAGGTGCCCAGGAAGAAGCAGATCCAGGTAATACTACTCTCTGTTTCCTGTTTTCCAAATAGTCCTTAAGCCACGCCAGGAAAGAGCCAGATATCCCAGTAGATTCGAGCTTATAGAGAAGGCCACGGTGCCACACTCTATCAAATGCCTTGCTTATATCGCAAAACACTGCGCGAACTTCTTTGCCTTGGTCAAGAGATTGACAGAAAGTATTATATATATCTACAAGCTGATTGATTGTAGAGTCGCCGGGAATAAATCCTGACTGTAATGTTGTCAGTATGTCATTATCTCGGATGAAATTAAATAAATGTTTATGAACTATTTTTTCTAAGACTTTGCCTACAGCACTGAGAAGAGATATAGGCCTATAATTAGAAACAACTGAGGGGTCGTCTTTTTTAAAAATAGGAGTTACATTTGCTTCCTTCCATATCAAAGGTACCTTGCCAGAGGTTAACGAGAAGTTAAATAAATCACTAAGAGGAAAAGAAAGAGGTTGAGCTAGTTCCTTCAATACGCGGTTGTTTATAGAGTCGGGGCCCGTTGCCTTGCCTAATTTTAAGGATTTTAAAACGGATTCAACTTCGGAGGGTGAAGTAGAGACAGAACTCAAGCTATGTCCAGGAGGGGGAAAGTCAAATGATAAGGTGGCATTTGTTTCGTCCAGCTCAGTTTGTCCTACAAAGAAATCGTTCATTAGCCTTGCCTTGTCAACCTCTTCTGTGTAGACAGTATCATCTTTGTATAACGGAGGGACTGAGGATGATTGGTCAGGTTTTATAAACTGCTTAAGAGTCTTCCACCAGTCACGTGGTCCTATATCGTTATTATTAAGTTTTGCCGCCAATTTGTCTATTTGTTGTTGTTTAAGCTTGCGAATTTCTGCTGTAGTATTATTTCTTACGCGTTTATAGCTTTCAAAGTCTGTTATGTTATTTGTTCTTTTAAATTTTTTGTATAAACGTTTGCGTTTTCTAATTAATTTTTTAGCATCGTTTGTTAACCAGGAAGGATCAGATTGTCGTATCTTAACTCTTTTATTGGGGATGTGTTTGTCAGCTAGTTCTGAGATACGTCTTGTTATATTAGATGCATAAATATCTATATCAATGTTCTTAAGTGTTTCCCAGTCAGTTTCTCGAATATCGCGAGTAAAAGATTCATAATCACCGCGATCAAATAACCGTATATGCCTGTAGAAGGCAGGAACTACATTTTTATGAAAGTTTAATACAAAATAGACTGGACAATGGTACCTAATATTTTGATCGAGAAATGGGTCACCTACCCCGCTTAAAAGTATACTATTTTTATTGGAAGTAAAGACCAAATCTATAATAGAAGATGAGTTCTCAGTGAAATGGGTTGGCTCCACTATTATCTGGTCTATGCTGAATTGTTGACAGATATCAGAAATTTTTTGGTTGGTTGCGTTTTTTAGGGTATCGAGATTGAGGTCACCTGTAATAAATACGTCTTTTATATTACTATCAAAGGCAAGACTAATTGAATCTTCAATAACAGACATGATTTGGGAAGGGGAATTTGGGGGTCTATAGAAAGTTCCTAGAAGAAATTTTCTGTGGTGAACTGTGACTTCGACCCAGATGCACTCAATATTCGGTAATTCAAGATCGCTCCGACGACGGGAAAATACGTTGTCCTTAATGTAGACGCATACCCCTCCGTGGTTATCTCCACCTCGGTCACGGCGATAAAGTTTGAATCCATCTAGTTTTATGGAGTCGTCGGGTATATTTTGGTTAAGCCAAGTTTCTGTTAAGCAGATGATAGAAAAATTTCTTAGTTCAGTTCCTATCAAATCAATTTTATTAGTGATGCTTTGGATGTTGTAATGAACTATAGAGAAGTATTTTGATAGTAATGCATCATCCATGTCTATTGAGTCAGTTTCAGTTTGAGATAAATTCGGGCCGGGGTTGAGTTCGATATCCCCTGATCGTTGTAGTAGTAAAAGTGATAGAATTATCAATAATTCAAAAAGCGTAATGTGTTTTATTCCTTTAACTTTGCAGTGGCGAACGTAATGTAAGCCTATCCGCATCCTGTAAAGTTGAATATCACTCATTCGATTCTAAGAGAAGGTCCTGTGGATGCGGCTAGTGCGAGCAACATGCGGGCACATATTTGGGATAACCAGCGTCGTCCATGATTGAACGTTTTGTTAGTTGAAATCAGGTAATACAGTCAATTAGCCAACGTGTTAATTTGGACGACGCTAGCACTGGTTTAGTTTGAATCCTGTCCATGGTAATACTAATGGTCATTAAAAATGAGAAGAAATAAAATTCCCCGTGGAGCAAAGTAATGGTAAAGTGAAAAACAGCAAAAGTAAGTACAAAATGTAACATAATGTTACCGGTGAAAACACAATGAATCAGGACAAAGGACAAATGCTTTTTAATCAATCATCGCGAAAACACGCCTATATAATTTGGACCCCTTAAACCCCACTCTCATGTAGAAGAACTGGGGTTTACAGGGGTATACAATATTTTGCCTGCATCTTACCAAAAGCATAGACCGCTGGTACTCGACATAGCCGAGGCCCTCTCGGGCCCCAACAATCCACCCTCCGAGCATAAAAGAGAAAAAAAATCACAATTTTTCATCTTAATGGTAATGTCTTTGTACAGGCGTGTTTTCGCAATAGAAGTCAACATTCTGCTATTTGGATCTTTACTATCTATAACAGATCTGAAACAGTTTCATAAAAAAAAAAATATGTTAACGGAGAAAAGAATCATGCTTGGTCGGTTCCGTCACAGCGGTCATACAGCGTCGAGACAAGACCTAACCAACATCGATTCGACGTCGCTGTCTAATCAATGCTGTACCGGTGTTGTTCCAACGCTATACGCCCACTGAAGTAAATAAGATCTCTCTACCCAATACTTGACAATAATGAAACCATAGCGGTTGGAATCTTTTAAGCAAGTATAAACACAATTCAGTTGAACAATTTTGAGCCGGGGCATGGCAATCCGTGTTGTAACTTCAAGCGAAGAAGAAGAGAGAAAAAATGTCTTCTATTTTCTATTTATACCGTTAACCAAGGTAAAAGAGAAATTCACGAAAGTCTTCATATGGTCACATAGACCCGACCAAGACTAAGCACCTTTGGCCGCTAGTAAAGTTTTGCAGTTTTCTCCATGCCGCGGCTCTTCAGTAGCACGCGATAACCGTGTTTGAGTCAAGATCGGTGAAATCAATAGGTCAGCCATGAGACCGTGCGTGTATATGAAGATAGGTATTTGTCAAAGTCAACAGGGGACTACATGATACAGATGTAAGTATAGATCGATGATTGTTTACTGAACACTACGTCATACGGACTATTCCATCGGGAACCGTTATGTAGGGGTTACCAACTTTTCCCTCGGTTAATTCACAAAATCTTTGCCGTATATTATTCTGATATGACATCGTTGCAAGAATATGATGTGGCGGTATTGGTTAGATGCATAAACTTTAACGACCTATTTAACCGAAGTCGTAGGTTCGAATCTCAAATTTTGAATCACATTTTTATTTTTCGTTTTTTTTCCTGTAATACACAGTTTTATGCAGCCTATGGTAAGAAATGTTCAAGCCTGAGCTTTTGGAACTTTGCAAACGAAATAAACCAGCTCCTCCTTATCGAGTTGACCAGCTTTTGAAGAGACACGGGCACACAATTCTGCGGCTTTCACCATACCATCCTGATCTGATTGCCAAAAGATGATATGGGGAAATTTGAAAGGCTATGTTGGCCAATGAAATTTTCAGCTTCGCGTGGCAGATATAAAGGCTCTGATCGAAGAAAGCATTGGAAGCATTGTTGAAAAAGAATGGTCTACATGCTTAACACATGTCGAAAAGGCTGAACAGGACTATTGTTTTGTTTGATTTGAGGTTTAACGTCCCCGTCAACACTGTAAAGGTCATTTTGGAGACGTTTCTTCCAATTTTGTGGGACTTTTACCTGACATTGAGATGACATCCAAGCCCTGTGGCCCAATGAAACCAATAGGGTTTATAAGCATGGACCGGCCGACTCGCACCGCTTTGCCTGGGCAGGCTTAGGAGGCCTTCATGCGGACTGAACACATTATTTGCCTTAATCGCGACGGAAGTAAGGGCGAGGATTGTGGCCACGTAAAATCGATTTAAGCCCCCCAGTGGAATTCGTTTCCGCTGACCGTTCCAAGGCGGTTCTTCTGTTGCGGTTTATTTTTGTTATGCTTTGTCTTTGGGTGTTTGTGTCACTTATATTATTTTATTTTGGATAGCCTATTGGCCAGTTTGTGGGAAAGTAACTTTCCTTTTGGCTTTCCGCTGTTGGTGTTTCCATTGGAGTCTGTTGTTTCATGTTTGTGTTTCATTCCCTTGGGTGTCTCTGATGGGAGCTGTGGGTTAATTGTATCGATCCCTGATCATTGCCTCCACTTCTATTTTTAGATCCTCTAAGCAGTTTACCAGTACTCGTGCGGTTGGTTTCAGCTCTGCGTGGAAGCATCGTGCAGCCCATCTTCAAGCCCAAATGGGCGGGGGCCTGAACAGGACAATTGTAAAAGTAACATCGCTGTTGAAATGGAACGAATCATTAACCAGATGGACTCTGACAGTGACGTTAGAGATTACAGAGACTGCTTCTGAGAGTGATGAATCTACCGACACTGCCGAGCAATCAAAACTGTTTTTGTAATGCAGTTTTAAAATATGAAATTCTAAAATTATGATATTCAAGTTAATATGAATCGCTGAAATTTGAAAATAATGAATGGCATACTAATATTAAAAACAAAAACAAAACAAAAGACAGGAAAAATATAAAACAGAAAAAAAAAGTTTCAGAATAATTACATCGTCCGAAGGTCTCTTCCACCCCTCGCCCTCAACACCCGAAGACTTCAATGATTCGGAGTTGTAACTGTAACCACTCGGCTATTTGTTATTCACGTTCACTTTTGCGCACAGTAAACCTACATTCAAAACGATGCCTACCAACAAATTATTGCGTAAGGTATTTGTTTTTAAGTTTTCAGTTCTTCTCGACAATTTTGTCATATTTTTTATTTTCTATCTTTTATAATTCACACAATGTGCTCTATTGTTGCGCATGATAATGAGTTTCAGCTTTTATTCAAGAAGTTTGCATTCACTGGTGACATTGTCATCCCTAGATTACGGTATCAGATGGACCGGCCCGTGTGACGTAATGTTCAGTAAACATTCATCGACCTATACATGAAGTTCTTATAATATTATTTTAACCCTTTTTGCACCGGAAACTCCGAAACGGGTAATTGGCAAACAGTGCAGGCCCAGGTCAGACTCCGCAGAACGTGGCGACCGATCAGGGCCCTACACTGCTTACTGGAAGCTCAGCGAATTTACACACGTATTGTTTTTAAATAGGAAAGGTAAAACCTTCAACGCTATATCTTGAACTGGACTCAAGCAGTATATACGAAGGAAGATTCCAATTGGTACAAAATGGGTTAAAACGCATAGTAAAACTCGTTGCGTTTAATTAAAGTCGTTGTATAAGGAAAAACAAATTAAGAAACCTTCGGTTTTGTCAGAACAACATCATGTCCTTCGCAAATGGAGAAGAAAAATTAAACACGCATCACCAAAATATGCCTATATAGTTATGACCCTAAAACCCCACCCTTAAATAGCAAGACCGGGGCCCGAGGGGGTATTAATAATTCCTCCCATTCACGCCCGAAAAGCACAGACCGCTGGTACTCGATAGAACCGCCTCAGGTTCCACCGAGTCCCAGCAATCCGTGCCTCGAGCACAAATAAGAAAAAACGTCACGATCCGTCATCTCAAACCTTCCACCCCTCAGCTGAAAAATCATCAATGCATTTGTATAGGAATGCCCTCGTAAGGACACTTCAAGTTGAAGTTAATGTCTCGCGGTAAAAAAGAAATTTAAATAAGGGACTAGTTCAAGTCATGGTCTTACTCACGAGCAAGGCCATTTATTGGCACTAGTCTATACGTGTGTCTCACATCATCGTGACTCTTTGTCTCCGCCTTGTCGAAACGAAACACAAGGCCAGAGCGTCAGAGTCATGAATTGGTACCAAAGTATAATACATCACGAAGAAATTGCATCTGCTTTTTCAAGGAAAAAATAGTTGGGAACAATTAAACACGTGGGACCTATTCTGTAATGCCCCGTAACAGGAAAACAAACCCCGCCAGGCAAAACAAACCCCGCCATAAGAGCTGAGATTCCGGTGAAGACCCAGGCTTGGTCGCGCATCAAGCCAGCTGGACCAAGCCATCGCCTGTTAGTCTCCCGTGTTAGCTACAAAATATTTTATTTATTTATTTTATTATTATTATTATTGGCATTGTCGCGCAGGCTGGCTCGAGCCGTCACCGGGCCAACTGTGGGCCCCGTCCCGCACCGGCTCATGTTTCCTGTCTTGTACAAATTAAGATAGCGGCGTGCTTTTTTATAATTGAGAATATACGACTGTCATTGACATGATTCTGCCACTATGTCACGATGATCACGCACATGTCGTGGAAGAGACTACACGTAGGTCAGTGGGCTACGAAGACATAACAATACTCGTATATGATACTACAAGGAAGACAATTATTAACAGTTACATATGTTGCACATGATAATGCAACAGGTAAGCTTTTGAGTGTCATTATGAAAGCATATGCCAACTCAAATACATCGGAAGTATGATTGTTCAAAAATGAACAATCTAAGACAAAAACTGAGACATTTTCCGCGACCGCACAAAACACAGATCGCGTGCACTCGCCAGTCAGTTCTGACGAGCACCCACAGCCTGTGCCCCGAGTCGGGAACAAGAAAGGTACTGTCCACCCCCTACAACCCTAGCCCTGATACACGATAGTGGGGTTCGACGGGGTCAAGATCACGATATACCTTCGTGTTGGTGCAGTGATATTACATTTAAGCGAGCTCAGATAAAAATAACTTAATCTAAACAAAAAAGACTAATAAATATATGGACGATCTTACATGAGTGCCCATGCATTATTAATTCCCTCAACGAGTTGAGGAAGAGGGATAAAAAGCTAGGCTTTGGCGAGCACTCTATGCCTCTTTCCTCCACGAGTTCAATAAACACAGCGAAAACATAGCACGGATGCAAGATGCTGTTTATAAAACGTACCTTACGCCCACAATATGCATGCAGAAATTTCAGCATTCCACCATAAGTAAATGCGACGTCGCTGAGGACGTTGTGAATTTGCATATTTAATCCATTAGTGGATTAAGGAATCTATTAAATAGAGGATCCCACACGAATGGCCATTTCATTTGAAGCTCATGAAACGAGCCTTCGGCCAGTTTCATAAGTTTCACATGAAACGACCACGAGTGCAAGATTCTGTCCATCACACGACCATGTCAAAACGGACTCTATCGCCCGAAAAGTTGAAAACTATTCAGCAAATTAGAAGCCGAAATAAAAAAGCCCCCGCCCATAGGGGCTTGAAGAAATATATGGGCTGCATGATACTTCCACGCAGAGCTGAATCCGGCCCGCACACTAGTACTGGTAAACCGCTTAGAGGATCTAAGCCTGTCCAGGAACCGCGGTGCGAGGCGGACCGTCCATGCTAATAAACCCTATTGGTTTTATTGGGCGGCAGGGCTTGAGATGTCATTTTATCTCAATGTCGGGTAAAAGTCCAACAAAATTGGAAGCAACGTCTCCAAAATGACCTTTACAGTGTTGACGGGGACGTTAAACCTCAAATCAAACAAATCAAAGAAATAAAGAAAGATAATGTTCTAGTCATAAGACAGCTCAAAACGGCTGATGAAAACAAACATACCTTGAGAGTTATTGTCAAAATTGTGGATGTAATTGATGACTTTAACTGTGAGCTCAATATGATGGGTAAACCAATCAGATAAGAGGACAGTGACACACCTCCAGACAGACATATGGATTATCAAGGTAGCACATTGGGTTAATCATGCGGTGAACACAAAAATTTAACTAATTACTACAGTTTTTGCATGACGCTGTTGATGACCAACTCCGATGATTTTTGTCATCCTACATGGCTTTGTAGATTCGACCGATTCTTTTTCTTCGGAAATCGAAAATCCGCCAAAATATAAATCCGCGAAAAAGTCTACTCATAAAAAGCGCCAAAATTTGCTGTCACTTGATGTAAGTGTTTAACAGTCTTCAAAGTTTGTATTTTACAAGATGCCACTTCATTTTAAGAGCCGTTTAGATCACTACAATGTAAATGGTAACAGCTAATATGTATTCGCAATTGCGCCCATATGATTTAATGATTTTACTTCAACATTGACAAGTCTATGCAATGCAAACCAAATAGGGGTTTCTCCGATATCACAGATACGAGCTTTCTTCCGCATAATCTGAAATGATAGACATAGTCGTTTATAAATAACAAGCCATTTTAACTCCATATCTCGACTTCTAGATATTTTGGTGGTTTATTAAATATTAACAATACCTATTTCGATGATTTGATCAGTCAGATGAACCCCCAGAACTTCCGTTAAATAAAGCAAATTCTTCTGATACCGAGGCCCCGTTTTTAGATTTACATCTGTTTATTGTAGATGGGTTTGTTTCCTGGAAAAATTATGATAAACACGATGATTTTGACTTAGAGATTGTAAATTTTCCTTTGTTGTATGGCGATGTTCCTCGTGCGGCATCCTATGGCGTTTATATTTCGCAATTAATTCGATTTGCCAGAGTATCTAGTCATGTAACTGACTTCAACACTCAATATAAATTGTTAACTGCTAAACTTCTTAATCAGGGCTATCGGTATCATAAAATAAGAAAGTTTTTTCAAAATTTGAAGACGTCATTCCGATTTAATTCCAAAATCCAATGTTGGAATGAAAAGGTCTATCGGAATCCGAAATTTATGGTGACTTAGTATATAAATTCAGAAAAAAATACATATATAATTAAATGACTTTAGCAACCAATCTCGTAAAATCATTCTTCGATATAAAAAACTGGGTACAACATAAAGGTTATACGACAGACTGCATGCATGGTAGTTAATTCAAGCACCGTTGACAATTTTGCTCCCCTCTTTAATTGCCCGCCAGTGGGTCAGCCTTAGATTCTACGACGGTCCCAGCGTAATGGCTTGCTGAGAATTAGAGACAATAGTTTTATGTAATATTAGTTGGTGCCTGATGCTCTATCTCTGGTCGGGTCCATCGGTGTACAACTTTTGCGTCAGCATTTTAGTGTTTTTAGCTCACCAGAGCCGAAGGCTCCGGGGGAGCTTATAGGATAGGCAGTTGTCCGGCGTCGTCGTCGTCGTTGTCGTCGTTGTCGTTGTCGTCGTCGTCGTCTGACGTCAACACTTTCAAACATCTTCTTCTCTGAAGCCACTGGACCGATTCAGCCCAAATTTCATCTGTAGCATCCTTGGGCTGGGGGATTGAAAGTTTGTGTTTTTTTATGAAAATTGGCCCATTAGTTTGGTTGCTATAGCAACTTAGAGCTCCCATAGACTTATAATGGGGAAAATTGAAAAATGGCATTTACTGCCAAGCCACTGCAGATATTTTGACAAAACTTTCATAGAAATATTCCTTAGGCAATCTACTATCGGCCATATGATTTTAGGCCTACTGCTCATTTGTATTGGTTGCCATGGAAACCAAAATGAAAAAATAAAAAAAAAAATACTTAAAAAATCATCTCCTCAGAAACCGTATGCTCTATGAGGCTGAAAGTTTATGGAAATATTCACCATATTTGCCTTTACAGGTTTTGTGTTTTTTATGAAATTCGGCTCTTTAGTTTGGTTGCTATGGCAACTTAGATTTTCCATAGACTTATAATGGGGAAAATTGAAAAATGGCATTAACTACAAAGCCTTTGCAGATATTTTGACAAAACTTTCATAGAAATGTTCCTTTAGTAAACTTCTCTCAGCCATATGCTGTTATGTCAACCTGGGGGTCCAGTAGGTTGTGCCGGGGCCATGCCCCGCCCCCAGTACTTCATAAAATGACTTATATCTCAGAAACCTTACTGATCCCCACCCCTAAACCATATATATTCTTGTTCCTATTGATAAGACGCATTCAGTGACACCAACCTGGAGGTCCTCCGGGATGTGCCGAGGCCATGCCCCACCCCCTCCACTTCATAAAAGGCCCAATATCTCGGAAACCATTCAGATCCCCACCCCTGAACCCTATATACTCTTGTTCCTTATGATAAGACGCATTCAGTGACATCAAACTGAGGGTCCCCCGGGATGCGCCGGGGCCATGTCCCGCCCCTCCATTTCATAAAAGGCCCAATATCTCGGAAACCTTACAGATCCCCACCCCTAAACCATATATATTCTTGCTCCTTATGATAAGACGCATTCATTGACCCCAAATTGGGGGTCTTCTGGGGTGCGCCGGAGCCATGCCCCACCCCTTCACTTCACAAAAGGCCATATATCTCAGAAACTGTTCAGATCCCCACCCCTAAACCATATATGTTCTTGTTCATTATGATGAGACACATTCAGTGACACCAACCTGGGGGTCCCCAGGGATGTGCTGGGGCCATGCCCCACCCGCTCCATTTCATAATATCACAATATCTCGGAAACCTTACAGATCCCCACCCCTAAACCATATATATTCTTGTACCTTATGATAAGACACTTTCATTGACACCAACCTGGGGGTCTCCCTGGGCCTTGCCCCACCCCTGCACTTCACAAAAGGCCTTATATCTCAGAAACTGTTCAGAGCCCCACCCCTAAACCATATATATTCATCTTCCTTATGATAAGGCACATTCATTGACACCAGCTTGTGAGTCCCCGGGGCATGCCCGGGCCTTGCTCCACCGCTTGACTTCACTAAAAGCCACATATCTCAGAAATAGTTCAGATCCCCACCCCTGAACCATATATATTCTTGTTCCTTATGATAAGACTCATTCAGTCACACCAACTTGGGGGTCTCTTTGTGCTGAGGCAATGTGCCCCGCCCTTCCACTTCATAAAAGGCCATATATTTCAGAAACCATTAAATCCCCACCCCATATTCATATATGTTCTTGTTCCTTATTATTAGCACACCTACTGTAGGTGTGTCCGCAGGGGCCAGTCCTCTCCTTCCCACTTCATGAAAGGATATCTTGGAAACCGTTCAGATTCCCACCCCTAAACCATATATATACTTGGTCCTTATGATGAGACACATTTAGGGATAACAATCTTGGGCTTTCCTGGGAACGACAGGGCATGCTCCAACCCCTCCACTTATATCTCCAGCCATGCAGATCCCCACTGCTAAACCATATATATTCTTGTTCTTTGTGATAAGACACATTTAGTGATACCAACCAGGGCTCCATTGGGTCCATGCCCCACCCCCTCTACTTCATAAAAGGCCTAATGTTTCATATACTGAAACCACATGGATGCTCATTTGGATACGGGGGTTCATTTGGCAGATTAAAATGATATCATGTTAAAATACATGGCTGCAATTTGGCAGTGCCCACCTGAGCTCTGGTGAGCATAGTGGCCCATGGGCCTCTTGTCTTGCTGTCCTCACCGTTGTTTCATCAATGTGGTTGTTTTGATTTTTGTGTTCTGTGAGATGTTGTACTGATGAATTAGGAGGCTTTCATGCGGACTGAACAAATGATATGTCTAAATCGCGACGGAAGTAAGGGCGAGGATTGCAGCTGCATAAAATATATTTATTTGTGTTATGGTTTGTCTTTGAATATTTGTATCGCTTATATTATTTTGTTTTGGATAGCCAAATGGCCATTTTGTGGAAAAGTAACTGTCCATTTGTCCTTCCGCTATTGATGTTTCCATTAGGGTCTAATCATTTCATTTTTGATTTTCTTTCCCTTTGGTGCCCTTAATTTGAGCTGTGGGTTAATTGTATCGATTCCTGATCATTGCCTTCACTTCAATCAAATACACGTAACAAATGTATTTTTGATAATAAATACTTTCCATCAACACATTTTTGTGTTAAATATGACAAAATTTGATTAGAAACACCCATTTTAACGAGTTTTGTACTTAAATAACCCCTGACCTATAAGGCTGTTATACTTAGAGGGTACATTTAAAATAATTTTCCATTGTTCACTGCACCTGGATAGTTTTATGGTGATTTTAAGCAAGCAATTTCCCCAAATATATGTTAAAGAGAGTTACGAGTAGTTTCGTGTTTATTTTGCACTCATTTGACCTTTGACCTTCTTCTTGGTCTCAGACGCATTTCCAGACGTGACATCTACCCCTATGATTGTTGACACACATCAAGGATTACATTTAGCATAGGTGCCATACTCTAGTCAATTCTGTCATCAAACGTAAAAATATCAATCTTTTTTGCACCTGCTTAGTCACGCATAAAGGCCGTTTTACCACTTCTATTTTATGTGTTGTTAATTGGTTTATCTATTATTGACAGATATCCGAGATGCGACATTTTAATTAAGGGCATAAGGTTAAAGTTTGATTTTTAATTGTATTACCCAAAGAAAGTGTTAAAATCGGTCCTGCTCATAACAGAGAAACATTTTAGTTGAAAATATTTAATGCTTGTAAAACCATTTTATATCTGTTTTAGAAATGGAATAATGTAGTATTCTGTCTATGTTATGATAAAAACCGGCCTGGCAACCCGGTTAAGTCAGCTGATGGGTACTGACTAATAAAACCTGTTGTCGGACAGGCTAGCTCAACGGAAGCCGCGATTTGACTTAGCTGCGCAAAGGCAATGTTTCAGACCCATAACAGAAACAAAGTCACAAAGAAAGAATCTAGTGCTATATCAATATCGGGGATCACCAATGATTCAAGTCTGTAACATTAGTATCCTTTTTTATTCCATTTAACCCATATCCATGTAAACAAGCAGATTTTCTAATCAAATACACGTTACAAATGTATTTTTTTTTAAATATTTTAATAACAAGAGAAAGCGTCCAGTGGGTCACGTACGTCCCACCGGCCAGCGCCACCCTCTGATTTATCTTTCGAGCTTGTATGAAGAAGTCAAGAAGCTAAAAGAATTTATAAATGTGTTTGTAAAAGCTAAACCAAACATAAAATTTCTAAATGGACCAAGAGTGTGAGGGCATCATACTTACTGAAGGGGTGGGGGCATCAATGTTACTGAAGCAGGTGGGATGTACATCAATGAACTCTTTGGACTGGTATACAACATCGATGCAAATATCAATTGAATTTATCTTAGAGTTAAGAACATACAGGCATCTATTTTTTTGTTTGATTTGAGGTTTAACGTCCCCGTCAACACTGTAAAGGTCATTTTGGAGACGTTGCTTCCAATTTCGTGGGACTTTTACCCGACATTGAGATGAAATGACATCTCAAGCCCTGTCACCCAATGAAACCAATAGGGTTTATAAGCATGGGCGGTCTGCCTCGCACCGCGGTTCCTGGACAGGCTTAGATCCTCTAAGCGGTTTACCAGTACTAGTGTGCGGGACGGATTCAGCTCTGCGTGGAAGCATCATGCAGCCCATATATTTCTTCAAGCCCCTATGGGCGGGGGCCACACAGGCATCTATAAAGTTTGTCATAAAATTTTAACCAAATATAAATGTCTAAGTCTGTGACCTTGAGGTCAAGGTCACAATGGGTGGGAGAAGGGACATGCATCACAAAATCTTTGGACTGGTATGCAACATTCATGCAAGTATAAACTGAATTTGTCTTGAGTTAAGAACATACAGACATCTATAAACTCTGTCATAAAACTTGAAAAGTGAAATTTCTAAGTCTGTGACCTTGACCTCAAGGTCACTGTGGATGGTGGGACATGCATCAATTAAAATCTTTAGACCAGTTTGTAACTTCAGTGTAAGTATCAACTAAATCTATCAAAGGGTTCAGAAGACATAATGTCTTAGAAACTTTAACGCAAATTTTTAACGAAACTGTTAACGGATGGACGGACGGAAGGACGGACACACGGACAGACGGACGAACGAACGGCAAAACGAAAACTATATACCCACAAAGCATACTTCGTATGGCGGGGGTATAATAAATACTGGTCAGCAACACATCATTATGCTAAATATAACAAAATGTGTTCGGAAACCATCCGTTTTTCACGAGCTTTGCACTTAAATGACCCCTGACCTATAAGACTGACATACTTTGAGGGTACATTTATAATGTTTTCCATTGTCCACTGCACCTGAATAGTTTATGGTGATTTTAAGCAAACATTTTCCCCAAATATGTGTTAAAAGAGAGTTATAAGTAGTTTCATGTTTATTTTGCACTCATTTGACCTTTGACCTACTTCTGAGCCTCAGACGCATTTCCAGACGTGGCATCCACCCCTATGATTGTTGACACACATTAAGGATTACATTTAGCATGGGTGCCATACTCCACTCAATTTTGCCATCAAAAGTAAAAATATCAATCTTTTTTAGCTCACCAGAGCCGAAGGCTCCGGGGGAGCTTATAGTATAGGCATTGTCCGTCGTCCGTCGTCCGTCGTCGTCGTCGTCTGCGTCGTCGTCTGCGTCGTCAACATTTTCAAACAACATCTCCTCTGAAACTACTTGGCCAATTGAAACCAAATTACATGTGGAGCCTCTATGGGAAGGGGGAACGAAAGTTTGTTCGGGAGGACTGGGTCACATGACCAATATGGCCGCCATGCCCATATATGGTAAAACCTTTAAAAATCTTCTTCTCAAGAACCGAACAGCCGATGATCTCGAAACTTGGTATGCAGCATCGGGGACTCGGGCCCTACCAAGTTTGTTCAAATGATGACCTTCGGTTGACCTTGACCTGTTTTACGTCAAGGTCAAATTTGGTCACTTAAACATTTGTATGGAAAAATGGCAAAACAGTGGATTTGTCTATGTGTGTTAGCTAGTGGCATCAGAAATGGTATTTGCAATCAGCTGAATGGAAGTTTATCAGTTTCAAAGGTCAAGGTCATTTACCGACCTTGGTCCAGGACGCCTCAGATTCAGTATTTTTATCTTCCTCTTCACTTAAATTACTGTTCCAATTGAAACCAAATTACATGTGGAGCCTCTATGGAATGAGGGAATGAAAGTTGATTCGCGAGGACTGGGTCAGATGACCAATATGGCCGCCATGTCCATCCATATATGGTAAAGACCTTTAAAAATCTTCTTCTCAAGAACCGAATGGCTTATGATCTTGAAACTTGGTATACAGCATCAGGGACTCTGGCCCTACCAAGTTTGTTCAAATGATGACCTTAGGTTGACCTTGACCTGTTTTACGTCAAGGTCAAATTTGGTCACTTAGACATTTGTATGGAAAAATGGCAAAAACAGTGGATTTTTCTGATTGTAGATTAGTTAGCGGCATCAGAAATGGTATTTACAATCAGCTGAATGGAAGTTTATTAGTTCCAAAGGTCAAGGTCATTTACCGACCTTTGTCCAGGATGGCTCAGATTCAGTATTTTATCTTCCTCTTCACTTAATCTACTGGGCCAATTGAAACCAAATTACATGTGGAGCCTCTATGGAATGAGGGAACGAAAGTTGATTCATGAGGACTGGGTCAGATGACCAATATGGCCGCCATGTCCATATATGGTAAAAACCTTTAAAAATCTTCTCCTCAAGAACCGAATGGCTGATGATCTTAAAATTTGGTATACAGCATCAGAGACTCTGGCCATACCAAATTTGTTCAAATGATGACCTTAGGTTGACCTTGACCTATGTTACGTCAAGGTTAAATTTGGTCACTTAGACATTTGTATGGAAAAATGGCAAAACAGTGGATTCTTCTGATTGTATATTAGCTAGTTGCATCAGAAATGGTATTTACCTTCTGATGAATGGAAGTTTATCAGTTCCAAAGGTCCAGGACGCCTCAGATTCAGTATTTTTATCTTCTTCTTCACTTAAACTACTTGGGCAGTTGAAACCAAATAACATGTGGAGCCTCTATGGAATGTGGGAACGAAAATTTGTACGTGAAGACTGGCTCACATGACCAATATGGGCCGCCTTGCCCATATATGGTAAAAACCCTTTAAAAATCTTCTTCTCAAGAAACGAATGGCCGATGATCTTGAAACTTGGTATGCAGCATCAGGGACTCTGGCCCTACCAATTTTGTTCAAATGATGACCTTTGTTTGACCTTGACCTGTTTATGTCAAGGTCAAATTTGGTCACTTAGACATTTGTATGGAAAAATGGCAAAGAAGTGGATATTTCTGATTGCCTGGTAGGCTGTGACATCAAAAATGATATTTGCAGTTAGCTTAATGGAAGTTTATCAATTCCAAAGGTCCAAGATCATTACTGACCCTTGTCTTGGATGGCTCTGATTCAGTATTTTTATCTTCTTCTCCAGTAAAAGAGCTTTGCTGATTGAAACCAAATTACATGAAAAGCCTCTATGGGGGTGAGACAATTAAACATTACTCGTGGTATTGTCACCTGGCCAATCTGGGCACCTTGCTTGTATATGGTATAAACCACATGACCTCTGGTGAGCGTAGTGGCCCATGGGCCTCTTGTTTGGGATTGGATGGCCAACTAATAAGATGAATAAGGTTATATATTATTTTCAAAAACATTGATTGAATTGTTAACTGCCGATGCTCTGCATATAGCCAATGCAATTTGACATGAGACTGCCCACCAGGCACGTGACATAATCGTGACGTCACGTCAACGTCGGTACAACGTCATTACGTTGATTTGACGTTGCCATAGCGACATGTTCCTGCTGGGTGATGACCTCTATTTCTACAATTTGCAACCGACAGAATGCAGATATACATGTATCGATTTTCGCCATTTTCTGGCGAGGCAGGCATCTACATATAATCAGTTTATTACCACAGTACAGGGTCTTTCGCCATAAACTGACAATGGCATTGAATCAGCAGAAGGGAGAGACTTACAATAGAAAAAAGTGATTGTCATTAATCACAGTCAAACTATTTTGGCGTAACCTGCGGGTTTACAGATTATTATACCCGCTTTTTAAAAAAAAAACAAACAAAAAAAAAAAACAAAAAAAAAAAAAACGGGTATATTATTTTCGTCACGGGTGTCCGTCCGGACGTCCGTCCGTCCTTCCGTCTGTCACGTTTCTTGTGAATGCAACTACTTTTGTATTTCTTTACCTACAGTGACCAAACTTGGTACATACATTGCTTGGGGACTGCAGATGTGCATGAACGTTTCGAAATTTTCATCTGACCCCCTGGGGTCATGGGGTGAGGTCAAAGGTCAAATTTCTAAGAAAAGGCTTGTGAATGCAACTACTTTTTTTATTTCTTTACCTACAGTGACCAAACTTGGTACATACATTGCTTGGGGACTGCAGATGTGCATGAAGGTGTCGAAATTTTCATCTGACCCCCTGGGGTCATGGGGTGGGGTCAAAGGTCAAATTTCTTAGAAAAGGCTTGTAAATGTAACTTCTCAATTGTCCTATTCAGTGTACACATGCATGTCTAAGTGTGTTGTCCATAGAAAAAGCGGGTATTTGCGATGGTGCACCATCGACTGCGCGATTCTAGTTTGATTTATGGTTGCCCCAAAAAGTCGAACTATTTTGGCGTAACCTGCGGGTTTACAGATTATTTGATTTATAGTTGCCCAAAAACATAGATAGCTGGTATTCATTTGCACCAACAATTATGTCCACCACCACCCGAGGTATGGGGGACATATTGATTTTGGTGCGGATCCCGTTTGCGCTGGTGTTGGCGTAGCCTGTTTGAAGCACTATATCTCTTGGACCTATGGATGGATTCTAACCAAACTTACATGTCCATGGTAACATCATTAGGATGGGGGAAAGCAGTCTCTAGGTTATGGTGTCCTTGACTTCATTTACAAGGTCACAGACCCCCCAAAACAGTCAATTTGGGACCAAAAAAGGCTTGCCTACACTCTGTCTCATTAACGAATTGATTAATTTTAGTCAAACTTTGTACAATATACCATTACAACATACCGCAGTTTCGATTAGATTTGTGTGTCCTTGACCCTTTGCCAAGGTCTCAGACCCCCCAAAACAGCCAATTTTGGGCCAAAATTGGCTTGTCATTGACGAATTGATTAATTTTAGCCAAACTTGGAACAATACATCATTACAACATACGGCAGATGTGATTATATATTCGTGACCTTGACCTTTCTTCAAGGTCACAAGCCCCCCCCCCCCCAAAAAAAAAAAAAAAAAAAAAAAAAAAACAGCCAATTTCGGGTCAAAATAGGCTTGTCTGCACTCCATATCATTAACGAATTGATTAATTTTAGTCAAACTTGGTACAATGTATCATAACATCATTACGCAGATTTGGTTAGATTTTAGTGACCTTGACCTTTTGCAAGGTCACAGGCCACCAAAACAGTCAATTTTGGGCTAAATATGTCTTGTCTGCACTAAAGACAAATGGGAATTAAAGATATATTTATGGTGTGGGGACATTGAAAACATTTCTAGTTTATATTTGGATTACCGTAATGACCCTAAGTATTGGGACAGACAAACCTAAGCGAAAAGTGCAAACCCAGATCAGACTGCTCCTGAAGAAGGAGTCTGATCAGGGTCTGCACTGTTTTCCATTACATCTGCGCTTTATGGACTTCTTGCAGTATCGTGAAAGAAATTTGTTAAAATTTTAGAAGAATTACAGCAAATCCTCAACGTGTCAATTTTTTTTAGGATTTTTACGGTATTAATAAGAAAAATATCACAAATCATAAGAAGGCTCTTACAGAGGCCTCATATTATATAGAGGTGATCTCGCATAAATGCGACTACACGTACCCATCGGGCACACAAAATGTAGACAACATCGTATCAATGTTGATGCAACGCCTGACGTTGCACCGACGTTGATATGATTGATTTTGTTTGTTTTGTGGTTTAACGTGCCCATCAACACTATATAGGTCATTCTGGAGATGCTGCTATCAACTTTACGAGGCTTTTATCCTACATTGAGATGAAATGAAATCTCAAGCAGTGCCACCTAATGCCACGAGTTGGGTTGATATATGCATGTTCGGTCCGACTCGCACCACCTTAGACTAAACGGTTTACCAGTACTCAAGTGCGGTCGGTTTCAGCTCTGCGTAAAAGCAAAATTGCAGCCAAATCTATTTCTCAAAGTCGCGATGAGCGGGGGGCCCGCTTCGACCTTGATGCGACGTCTTATGCCCAGTTGGTGCCCGTGTAAATTTATTACAGGTCTGTTAGGGAGCCTTTTCTAAATGAAAGATACGGCCCCGCCCATTTTGGCTTGAAGAAATAGATGGTTTGCATGATGTTTCAACACAGAGCTTAAACCGACCGCACACGAGTACTGGTAAACCGCTTGGAGGGTTTAAGCCTCCACATGCAAAGTGGAGTGAGTCGGACATTCCATGCTTATAAACCCTATTGGTTTCATTGGGCGACAGTGCTTGAGATGTCATTTCATCTCAATGTCGGGTAAAAGACCCACAAAATTGGAAGCAACGTCTCCAAAATGACATATACAGTGTTGACGGGGACATTAAACCTCAAATCAAACAAACTAACACACTTAATAAAAGATGACAAGAACATTGATAAAGCCTAGCACGCAGGTATAACATTTATCATGCATGTCTGTTTGAAATCGTGTCAATTTATGAAAGGTGCCTGGCGCATGAGTAAGTCCAAATGACATTATTATTGACTCTGATATGGGCAACCGTGTTAATTTCATACCAAAGTAAAGTTATTCAGAGATTAGACGTCGGTCGAAGAGGAGACATTTTTTGTAGAATTCCTATATACATGTATAAAGACCACATTTGATACTGTTCAAAAGCGGTCTTTCAGTCCTGGACGGATATAAGACCAGCAATACATGGACCAGCTCATTATATTCCCTTCGGCAAGGCACAACAGCATGAGTAAGTCCAAATGACGTTATTCTAGACACAAAAGATAATCAAAAGGTTTCTCAAACAGGAAACAGCTACCTCGAGACACAGCAGCACAATCGGCTTTATTGACTTACATGTGTGATGCTGCCGGGTTAAACACAAGATATTCCTTTGCGAGAACACGATGTTTTCGGCGGTTTTACGATTGGAAATTTCATTTTTACGGCGATGCATAAGCGGAGTAGTAAAATGTAATTTGCGATGGTAAAACCAACAGTTTGTAACCGAAAATGACAATTTTGAAAACAGTTATTCCCATTCTGATCTACTTACTAAGTTGTTTTTGTAAACGAGTGCACTATTTGCTCAACGGGCACTGTGAGCTGCATTAACACCGAATATCAACAAATGATAAGCGACTTTACGTGATGACGTCGGGTTTCCAACAGTGTATCAGAGGGTATACCGTCCCAATTTCTAACGCTATACAATCTGACGTCGCATTACATTCGTAAGTGCATTAGAATACGTTTTAATGGCTACAAATGTTTTTTTTTTTTTTTTCAGACGAAACTTTGTGATGTGTTTCTTATTTTACTACTAACACAGACCATGGGTGCTCGTTACCGCTTAGGAGATCTACGCTTGCGCAGGCAAAGCGGTGCGAGTCGGACTATCCATGCTTATAATTGGACGACAGGGCTTGAGATGTCACTTCATCTCAAAGTCGGATAAAAGTCTCACAAAATTGGAAGTAACGTCTCAAAAAAGACCTATTCAGTATTGACGTTAAACCACAAATCAATCAAACAAACACAACGTTATTGAGACAGCAATTTATGTTTGGAGCGAATAGACTACAAATTTCGGTAAAGGTCATCTTTTGTGGGGTTTTGGTTTTACGGCCCTTTCAAGATTATTTCACTCATATCGAGCCGATCGTTAATCAGTGGTGGGCGAAAACCGGAGTACCCGGAGAAAAAGCACCTGACATTCCATTGCAGAACTTGGCGTCTCACATATGACCCGAGCGAGGCTCGAACCACAGCGGCGAGAGACCTAATGATCAAGAGTCAGGCTCTTAACCACTAGGCTACGGAGGCCCGTAAAGGTCATCTTTTAAATACAATTTTCTCCCCTATATCTTGGTGTAATTCATAATATTTATATCGATTTATCAGGCGTATTGATTATATTTGTTTCAATTATATATTTTGTATAATTAGAAAACAAATTTTTGCAATTTTTTACTTTTATATATTCATTCTTATCAAGAAGCTCGAAAGGGCCATTTTCATTAGAAAACCACCAACAGGTCAGAGCCTTTTCAAATATATCAGGAATTTCCTTTAAAAACCTCTGAAATGAAAAATATAACAAATTTTATTATCTGTTCCAAACTTCATCGGACACGCTGATAAAAAAAATCCATGTAAACAGAAACTGGACAAGATATAAAAAGCTGTGATACATTTATCTAGCCCAGTCTTCAAGGAGCCTGCAGCCCAAAAAGTTTATAATTTGGCCTATACATAATTCAAACATATTGATGAACATACAGATTATTTTTCCTGCAAGAGAGGAAATTGGTTTCATCAAATAAAAGCTGTTTTACTCCTAAATGATAGGAATAACATTGTTCTTGGTCTCTACTTGGACTAATAAACAACGTGGATTCTTAATCAATTAGCATTTTATTGGGTTTCATCAACATTAAGGCATGACAGGGCGTGAGATGTCATTTCATCTCAATGTCGGGTAAAAGTCCCACAAAATTGGAAGCAACGTCTCAAAAATGACCTATACAGTTTTGACGGAGACGTTAAACCTCAAATCAAACAAACGAATCGTCAACATTGAATATGAGAGAATTAATTAAAATATGCATTTTACACAATATATACCTTTCCATTATTCATTTATGTCTCAGTTAAATGGCCCTTCTTGTTTAGTGAAACATCAGCCCCGGAGATATAAGACCATGAAATAAATGGACCAACTCATTCTATTCCCTTCTGCAAGGCAAAACAACACGCACACTGCAGTTAGAGACGATTTATAGTCAGAGAAATGAGATTATGCATCATGAAAACACCCCTACAAACATGTAATTTTGACTCCTTTAAACTGTACTATTATACAGTAAAATTGGGGTCGGACCAATCGGAGTCTAACTGTTGGTTTCTTTTGCTCCAGCATTTCAGTCGTTTCTTGCTGTCGAGTCTTCACCGTTGTTTCTTCTCTGTGGTTATTTGATTTTTGTGTTAAAGGAGATGTTGCACTGATGAGTTGGGAGGCCTTCATGCGGACTGAACAAATATTTGTCTTAATCGCGACGGAAGTAAGGGCGAGGATTGTGGCCAAGTAAAATCGATTAAAGCCCCCCCCCCCCCCCCCCCGCCCAGTGGAATTCGTTTCCGCTGAGCGTTCCAAGGTGGTTCTTCTGCCGCGGTTTATTTTTGTGATGGTTTGTCTTCGGGTGTTTGTTGTGTCGCTTTCATTATTTTATTTTATTTTGGATAGTCTATTGGCCATTTTGTGGGAAACTAACAGTCCTTTTGGCTTTCCGCTGTTGTGTTTTTGTTGGGGTCCGCTGCTACATGTTTATGTTACTTTACCTTTGGTGTCTGTGATGGGAGCTGTGGGTTAATTGTATCGATTCCTGATCATTGTCTCCACTTCTATTTTACAGAGTATATTGTATTTTTCTTATTTCTGCTCAAAACATAGATGGTGGGTACTCGTTAGAACCACCTTTCTGAGGCGGTTCAAACGAGTACCAACCACCTATGTTTTGATCAGAAATTTGACACATATCAGGATTTTTAACCAAAAAATCATTTTTGTGATAACATTTTACCAATATATTTGAATAGGCGTGATGGTTAGAGAACTTTATTGAATATGAAAATTCCGTATTTACCGTTAAAATGTTAATCAAATGTCCAGCTTATTACTAAAAATGCACTATCAACCCTGTTATGTAGCACTGGAAAAGTTAACTTGTCAATAATTATATACTTTTTTGGTCAGAAAATCATTTACACTAACGTGTATTCGCTCGGCTTGCTAACATGATACAGCTCAACAGGTTGCTTTTAGGAATGGGGGAGACTTTTACGGTTACTCAGGCTAATACGTTTATTCGACATCCCTCCAAACTCAACTTTATATAGAAAATAATGGTGTTTACAGGAGTATCCATTATTTTTCATTAGTTTTGCTTCAAAACAAAGATTGTGGGTACTCGTTAGAACAGCGCCAAAGAATAAGTTCTCTCTACATACATGTAAAATGGGTTTCCAGGCGTGTACATTACACAGACCTGTTAACGTTATGGAGACATTCAGACGAGCACCCAAGTAACACTTACAGCTATGAATCACACGTGGATTTTTATTACTTTTATACGACGTAGTGATTCCAAAAGTAACAACCTAAATGACATAATTAACGGCATGTCGCTCTGGTCACTTTTAACTACACTCTGCCAGGACTATGCCGCTTCCAGTCGTCCGCCAGTAACTGACAAAGGCCGTTTTCAATAATAAGACATTATACCGTTAAAAACAATATTAGTGGATAACTGCGTTGTAAAATTAGGAGATAACTTCATGGTAGAATTAGGAGATAACTGCATTGTAAAATTATGATATAACTGCATTGTGAAATAAGGAGATAACTGCGCTGTAAAATTAGGGGATAACTGCATTGTAAAATTAAGAGATAACTGCATTGTAAAATTAGGAGATAACTGCATTCAAAATTGTCATTTAGGGACATAAATCGGCGGTTTTACGGTCGCCGTAAAACGGAATTTTCGAAAGTAAAACCGACGATTTACCTCCCCAAATTCTAATGCACTTATTCGGTTGATTTCGTGCTGTGAGCTGGGCAAAACCAAATGTCAGCAAAAGAAAAGCGACGTGATGTCATCGCCGCCCCCACCCATCGGGGCTTAGAGAAATAGATTGGGCAGCAAGGTGGTTCCACACAGATCTGAAACCGACCTCACTCGAGTACTGGTAAACCGCTTAGGACTAAGCCTGCCCAGGCAAAGTGATGTGAATCAGACCGTCCAATGCATATAAGCATTTTAGTTTCATTGGGCGGCAGAGCTTGAGATGTCATTTCATCTCAATGTCGGGTAAAAGTCCCACAAACCTGGAAGCAACGCCTGCAAAATGACCTAAATAGTGTTGACGGGGATTTTAAACCACAATTCAAACAAACAAATGACATCGGGTTTTCGGCATTATATATACTTCAAAGCTGACACTTTGCGACAATTGTTTCAAGATGTACCTGTTGATAATATTATTTTATTCTTAACAGAAATTGGACTTTTTAATAAAACTTAACTGTTTCGGATTTTTATGCATATCATGCTGACATTTTTACTTTTAGTATCCTCATAATTCTTCATGCCGTTTAGTTATTAACCGCTTGACGCTTATGACCCAAAAAGAGGGTTGACGCGTCGTTAAACACGAAATCATCATCATCATCATCATTTTCTAGCTAAAACCACCTGTTTATGAATTTGTCTAACATTACAGGTTTATTTTCCCTATATGAGTAAATCTTTTGCCAGTTTTTCAAATCATGAAGAACTTGATTATTTATATTTATTACTGGGTCATTTTTGATCCAGTATTTATGGATTGCATAGAAGATGTGCGATAGTATTACATTTATATGATTATATGCCTTATATTTTGACTTACAACCTAATATCAGTATCTTATATAAGATTCTGATATTAAAAACAAGTCCAGCTTTAGATACTGTCTGTAAATTTTAAAACATGTTTCAATCTTGGGCATGATACGAACAAATGATTATAATTTTCTGTTTCTGGGCTATCTTTTGATTTTTTTATCCTAGTTTTATATATTTATGTCAATGATGGGCGGTCTGGAAATAGTTTGGTCAAAAATTTTCGTTATAGGCATTTTTCTGTATACTTTTAACCAATAGTTGATAGTAATCTCTTGCCTTGCAAGGTAGATCATAGATATATTTATTGTTGCCGTTTAAAAAGGGTTTAACTTCTTTTTTAACTTTTGTATTGGTATTGCCTAATATTAATTTTTGTTTCCATATTTGAGGTATCGCTTTTAGTATTGTTTTACTATGTCACTAAATTTGGTATAGTTACACCTAAATTTATTCTCTATCAGCCAATTTGATCTCTTATTCAGTTTGTTAAAAATATCCTCTCCCCTCAAGAATGTACCATCTCCTGGTATCAAAACATCAATTAAATTGATGTTACTGTCTTGCCAATGTTTGGAAAATAAGGTTTTTCCTTTCGACTGTATATGTCTATTACCCAGTATTATATGTTTTCTTATGCCGCAGGCAATTTCTGGTGCTTTTTTTCCTCCACCACATAAATGATTTCTATTTAAGACTTCTGTATAGAATGGTGGTATCTTTATTGGAATGTATTTTTCTTTTTCGGCATTCATACATAAAAGGTTTTTAATTTCACAGCTTTCGAAATATTTTCTAGGAATAATACCCCATGTTTCACTTTTGCAATTGTATAATCCACACAGCCTTCATCGAAATGCAAAAAAATATTGAAGTCTATCATATTCAGTCCGCCATTTTCTATATCATTTATTAATACTTTCCTAGCTATTTTGTCTCTCTTATGTTTCCATAAAAAAACTGAAAAAACTCTTTGTTGATTTCATTTATTACCCATATAGGAGTAGCAATAGATGATGCGAGATAAACTACCTTAGCAAATGCAATAGTTTTGATTACTTGAATACGACCATGCATAGACAATTCTCTTTTATTCCAGCTTTTCAAGCAATTTTTAATGCCCTGTAACTTTTCGGTCCAATTTTTGTTTTCTACTTCTTTCTTATTGTAACCAAAATAAACTCCAAGCGTTTTAACCATGTTTTTATCCCAATTTACCCCTCCATATTTATCATTTCTATTTATCCCACTACCTAACCTTTATTAAGCTTAAGTCCAGTTACTTTACCAAATTCTTCTACTACTTGTAACCCTTGCAAAATAGATTCTTCATTATCAAAGAAAAGCGTGGTATCATCCGCAAGCTGCGAGACCTGGATCCTATGTTGGTAATTTTCCTTATATTAACAGCTAAAACTTCAACTACCAATAGAAACAATAGCGCACTTAATGAGCATCCTTGTCTTATACCTTTCTTAAGTGGAAGTGGTTTAGAAGTCCATCCGTTATTTATTACACAAGATTCTGCATTTTTTTTTACATAATTCCAAACCATTTTTTAAAATGATTCTCCAAATTTAAATTTCTTTAATACATTAATTAGAAAGTTGTGACTGACAGTATCAAATGCTTTTTGAAAATCTAAAAAAATCAATTGCACCTTGTCTGTTTTCTTCTTCAAGGTAATCTATAACATCTTGAATAAGTCTTATATTAAACTTTATATTACGTCCTTTGATGTAACCAGGCTGGTCTGTATGTATTAATTTTCTGATAATTTTTTTCAGCCGGTTTGCTAAAATATGAGCCAATATTTTGTAGTCTGTGTTTAATAAGCTGATAGATCGCCAGTTAGTTAATAATGTTCTGTATTTTTTTAAGTTAAGCTCAGTAGTGTTCTTTTGGTGATACTGATAGTTCACCAGTACGATAAGCCGAATTTAAGGACACTATAAGCATATTTTTAATATCCTGCCAGAAAATTTTATAAAATTCAGCAGTCAGATCCTGGTGACTTATTGTCTTTTATATTTAAAATAGCATTTTTGCATTCAGATGCATCTATTTCCCCTTCTAGTAATGCTGCCTCTGGCTGGGTTAAGACATTTAGATTATTTATATCTTTTAAGTAATCTAATATTGGTTTTTCAGGGATGCCATCATCTTGATACAATTTTTTATAATAGTTGTACTGTTCTTCTAAAATCTCCTTTTTAGAAATTGTATATTCTCCAGTTTCTCTTTTTAACTGTTTTATTGTGTTATTTGAGTAGTTTTCCTTTTCATGGCTGTAGAAATATTTTGTGCTTTTTCCCCATCCTCAAACAGTTTTGCTCTGCTTCTAATTTTTGCCCCTTCTTTTTGTTCATCAACTATTTTATGTAGTTCATTTGCTAGTATATCTCTGTCTAATTGGATATTGTGTTTATAATTTGAATCCATGAGTTCTTGTTCTTTTTCTTCAATTTTTAATTCCGTTTCTTTTAGAATATTTTTATTAACAACTTGTTTCTTTGTACAATACCTTAAAGAGAATTCTTTAATTTAAATTTTGCATTCTTCCCAGATCATTTGTTCTGATAAACTTTTATAATTGTCTGTGACTGTTTTGATCAGTTCTGTTACCTTTTGCTTATATGTATTGTCATTTAAAATATTTACATTCATTTTCCATCTCCCCGGTCCACTTTTTGTAGATTCTAGGTTAATTTCAAGTTTAGCGCATTTGTGGTCTGTTTTGATTCCTGCATTTAGGATTGACACTTTTTGGGTATAATTACTGCATATATCAGAAACAAGAAAGTTGTCTAATCTACTTTTATCTAAATAGGTGAACTGTTGTTTATTGGGATAAAAGTCCAAATATCAGTTAAATGGTGCTTTTCTTTTAATGCCTTATAAGAGTATGCACTGGCATCTTTTGAAATAGTTGTATCAGTACGTCTGTCTAGATCATTTGATTGTATATAGTTAAAATCCCCTATGATCACTTCATCTCTATTCAGGCTGTATATGGTTATCCACATTTGAGTTTTATTGAAAAAGGCCTTTCTTTGGGTTGGGTTATTTGGAGCATATAGGTTAATTTAAGTTAAGAATTTATCATCAAGTTTTACATTGGTCAGCACCAATCTTCCATCCTCAGTACTATGAATGCTTTTGATATCTAAGTTTTATGTATATTGAATAAAATGGCAGTGCCTTTACTTTGTTCTGAACCAGGGTTTAAGATTAATTTATTTCCCCATTCTTTTTCTATGTTTGGCAGAAGATATGTGGTCCAATAAGTTTCCTGTAAAATTATATATATCTATTTTATTTTGTTTTAGCCAGTAAAAAAGGTTTTCTCGTTTCCTTCTATCTCTTAAGCCTCTAGCATTTAGTGTTAAAATGGACAGCAGTTTACAGTCCATTGGGTATAGGGCATTATTTATTTATTTTCTTTTCACTTTTTAGCTCACCTGTCACGTAGTGATGAGGTTAGCTTTTGGGATCACTTTTTTTTCCGTCGTGCGTAAATCCGTACGTCCGTCCGTGTGTGCGTGCGTATACAATTTCTTCAAACGACATCTCCTAAACTACAGATCGGATTTTGACCACACTTCACAGGAATGATCCTTAGGCGGTCCCCTTTCAAAGTTGTTCGAATAGTTCTGGTTCGTTGCACATCTTGGTCACAGGAGCCAAAAATAGATTATTTCACTGAAAACTTAAAAAATCTTCTCCTATGAATCAACAAGGCCCTGGCCTTTGATATTTGGTATGAAGCTTCATCTAGTGGACCCTTATCAAGATTGTTCAAATTATAGTGCTGGATCAAAAATGCCCCCGCTCCGGCGCCCTTTGGTTTTACATAGACTTAGTTAGGGAAAATCTTCTTCTCTAAAGGACCCCTGCAAAGATTGTTCAAATTATAGTGCTGTGGCCAAAAAGCCCCCCCCCCCCCCCCCACGCCCGGGGCCATTTGGTTTTACACAGGCTTATATAGGGATAATCTTTAAAAATCTTCTTCTCTGAAACCGCAAGGACCAGGACTTTGATATTTAATATGAAGCTTCATCTAATGGACTTCTACCAAGATTGTTCCAGTTTTAGCTCTGGGGCCAAAAAAAGCCCCCGCTCCGGGGCCCTTTGGTTTTACGTAGACTAATATAGAGAAAATCTTTAAAAATCTTCTTCTCTGAAACCACAAGGCCTAGGTCTTTGGCATTTGGTATGAAGCTTCATCTAGTGGACCTCTATCAGGATTGTTCAAATTATAGCCCTGAGACCAAAAATGTCCCCGTTCCGGGGCCCTTTGGTTTTGCATGGGGTTATATAGGGAAAATCTTTAAAAATCTTCTTCTCTGAAACCGTAAGGCCCAGGACTTTGATGTTTGGTATGAAGCTTCATCTAATGGACCTCTACCAAGATTGTTCAAATCATTGCCCTTGGGCCAAACATGCCCCCACTCCGGGGCCCTTTGGTTTTACATAGACTTATATAGGGAAAATCTTAAAACAAATCTTCTTCTCTGAAACCACAAGACCTGTGTCTTTGATATTTGGTGTGAAGCTTCATCTAAAGAACCCCTACCAAGATTGTTCAAATTATAGTGCTGGGGCCAAATATGCCCCCGCCCCGGGGCCCTTTGGTTTTACATAGGCGTATATAGGGATAATCTTTAAAAATTTTCTTCTTTGAAACCGCAAGGCCCAAGATTTTGATATTTGGTATAATGCTTTATCTAATTGACCTCTACCAAGATTGTTCAAATTATAGCCCTTGGGCCAAAAATGACCCCGCTCCGGGGCCCTTTGGTTTTACATAGACTTATATAGGGAAAATCTTAAAAAAAATCTTCTTCTCTGAAACCACAATGCCTAGATCTTTGATATTTGGTATGAAGCTTCATCTACAGGACCCCTACCAAGATTGTTTATATTATAGCCCTGAAACCAAAAATGCCAACGCTCCGGGGCCGTTTGGTTTTGCATAGCCTTTTATAGGGAAAATCTTAAAAAATCTTCTTCTGTGAAACCACCAGGCCTAGGTCTTTGATATTTGGTGTGAAATTTCATCTAGTGGACCTCTATCAAGATTGTTCAAGTTATAGCTCTGGGGCCAAAAATGTCGCCGCCCCGAGAGCCTACAAATATTAAGGGTTCAGAACTTCATCGCTGTGTGCGAGAGACAGGCTGTCAGCCCGAAATAAACTGGATAAACTGACATAGAATTGGACAGTTTGTTGACAGTTCCTTGAAACGGGTAATTTCAAGACACTTTCAGGAGATCATTTCTGTGTAGTTGTTTGTTCTATAGAATTGATGATAGTTCGTGAATACATGTAATGAAGTCGTTCATCTAGGGCGAATCTAATATTTAAGTACTGGATCGTGACATATTTGTTTAGACTGGAAAACTGTTGTAAGTCCCAATGGGTGGGGTAACAAAATATGGAGAGTGTCAGTAACTCTGTGTTGAAAAAGGTCCCTGGGGATGACTCTTACACTCTCCCAACCTTCAAGAGCGAATATTCTCCTGAATATTGACATTGACCACTTAATCCATGCGAATACTCACATTTTCCTATTTATGAACTATATTGTATTCAGCCCAAGATCTTGCTTTAATGCCTCACGAAAGCAACCTCAAGATAACGTTCAACATGCCTTCGTGTGACCTTAATGCCCTGCCAAAGGCTGGTACAATACAAATATGTTATATAGCATGGACGGCCCCCGCCCATAGGGGCTTGAAGAAATATATTGGCTGCATGATGCTTCCACGCAGAGCTGAATCCGGCCCGCACACTAGTACTGGTAAACCGCTTAGAGGATCTAAGCCTGTCCAGTAACCGCGGTGCGAGGCGGATCGTTCATGCTAATAAACCCTATTGGTTTCATTGGGCGACAGGGCTTGAGATGTCATTTCATCTCATTGTCGGGTAAAAGTCCCACAAAATTGGAAGCAACGTCTCCAAAATGATCTTTACAGTGTTGACGGGGACGTTAAACCTCAAATCAAACAAACAAAATTTAGCTTGGAAATAAAAATAAAAAATGAGTTCCTTTAAGAGCAATGAAAACATTCATAAGAAAGAAGATGGGTCATACTACGTTTGATTGCACTGCACGCAACTCTGATTGCACTGCACGCAACATGAGAACTGCTCTTAATGCCTCATGAAAGCACCGTTAGTAACGTTTTCCTTGCCTTCATGTGACCTTAATAACCTCCCAAATGCTGGCACATTGCAATTATAATATTGAGCACAGACACTAAGAACTCATTTTGAATAACTTGACGCTTTGCAGCATTCTTCAGAAACACTGGAGCCTCTATGAATATTTTTCTCTCTTGAGAATTTGATTATAATTGAAAGCACTAATTTAATATTATTTAATGAATGTTCTGCATGCAAGCTACGGTACGGCAATAATGCCTCACCAATGCATCTCCTCAAAAGCATCACATGTGCATTGATATGACCTTATTACCACCCACGACTTGACGTAGGACAGTTAATAATTCACACTTTGGCGCCTTGGCTAGAAACACTTGATTCAACTTTCCGTTTGAATGAACACTGCTTTACAATTAGAATATTGACTTAAACTTTTGATGAAACTGACCCTTGTGCAAACTGAAGTACGGCAACAATGTCTCACCAATGCATCTCCCTTAAATAATGCTATCACTGCACTGATGTGACCTTGTTACACCCAACAGCTTGACACGAGTCAGTAAATTAAACACTTATTCATCACTTTTTGATAATTAATTTACTTTTTTCACCTCCATATTTATTCTACGCGGCACTTGGAAACACTGTTAAATATTGCAGAATTTAAATTTATAGTCTTGAGCTGATGACAAAACTGCTTCTTGCTGTCCATGTTTAGATGGAATTAAAATCTGTGATCATATATGAACTACTCTGGTTATTGCCATAGGGTATAGGTATATAGCACACTTACAGTAGGGCGGCATCTAAGGCCGTTGCTATGATTCTGTTCGCAATCTGCTTCCGCCGGTTGGGACTATATTTTGTCAAAAAATATAAGGAAGAAAATCACAAGAACTTCCGGTAATTTATAGGCCATTACATTTTGTTACGAGATGTAGATTGGAGAAAAATGAAGGACAGTTAATGAGAATATTCTTTTCTGAGGTCTATAGAAAAGGGTAGAGAGTGTGAAGGCTTAAACCGGTTTAGCAGACGCCGTGAAACAACGGCCCCTCAATTTATTGACGTCCAAGTACTTTGATACACATGTTGGGAAAAAATGGCACAAAAAAATGCTCCCCTCCAGATTAAGATTATTTTTCGCACATTTGTCAAGGACATATCAGTCCGTCTTAAGGACTGAGTGGGAGTTGTCGCGAGCGTGTTACATTTAGAAAATCCTTGTTCAACTGAGAGCCAATTCTGCTTGGGTTTACGAAGATTACGCATGCGCGTTTCGATATCTTAACAAATCATTTTATTCTCGCATGCTACAGGATTACGGGGGGACATTGTTTAATATGCTTTCAAGTCTGATGAGTTGAATTATTTTGGTAATCTAACCATACTAGAGAGAGAGAGAGAGAGAGAGAGAGAGAGAGAGAGAGAGACCCAGCCAGCAGAGCATGTCGGACCAACGTCGAGCCGACAGCGATACAACGTGTCTGTCCGGGCCCGACGTTGGCCCACTTTTTTGTGCTAGCGAGATAGAGAGAGAGAGAGAGAGAGAGAGAGAGAGAGAGAGAGATCAAAATGATGAAAGTTTACAGATACGCGTAAGGAATGCACCTTGAACCGAAAGAAATGACGACGAGAGAGAGAGAGAGAGAGAGAGAGAGAGAGAGAGAGACCAATCTGTCAGTTAAAATAAAAAAAATCAGTAGTATGCGGACTTTGATTTAATCGATCAGATTTACTGACCTCATTAAATATGACGTAATTTAATATGATTTCGTCACACCAAACTGTCTACACAGCTGTGTCATGCTGGTGTAAATAAACTGTACATTCAGTGTATTGACATATATTGTTGATGTAAACTATAAACAAACATGGTTGAAAGGTGGATTGTTCAGTGAAGAAGATGAGTATGGTACCACAAGACTTGTATTCCACTCGCTTTTCATTCGTTGTTATCGAATACAGGGGAATTCTGTGAGTTTCACTTAAAACTTTTAGCCAAACCTTTTGGAGAGAAAAAATGCTTTTGTACACACGTTTCGACCGGAAGTGGGTAGAAAAAAATGGCACAAAAAAATGCTCCCTCGCCGATTTTAGCACAAATTTCAAGGTGACCAGATTAATGTATGCCGGAATTGATGATATAGGTGAGCATTGTCGCGAGGAATATTATAATAGTCTATTTTTGGTTTTCCCGATGGTACCGACATGGTTGAAAATTCGCCATTTTTAAACCCTTGGTCTGCCCACACAAAAATGCTAATTCAGGTATTAGTCTTTATTTTGAATACAGCAATATTTATATATATCGTTTTTATCTTTGTCAAATCTAATAAATAAACGACAATCACGTAATTTGATGCCAAAATAGTTAGTCGAATGGGAGCATCAAATTCGGAAGTAGTCCCATCGAATCGACGCACGAGAATTTTGTTTTTAAATCTACCTACGCTGGCCACTCTGATGCCCTACTGTTATACTGCCTTGCGGTACAGCTGCTGATGTGAAGTTTCGTCTCTGTTTATTTATAAGATGCGGTCCCTTGTTTCTGTGTTTAACCATTAAAAATTTTAAGATGTACAATTCTTGGTCCTGTTTGAAGACAATTATGTACTTATTTTATGTATATATTCTATCTATTGAGATAATCTGAGTGAAATTCTTTTTTCTCGATTTGTTCCAGGATCAACATGTTGATCAGTTGTTAGTTTGATTCTGAAGTTGACGCCTTGCCTAGAAAAAGATCTCGGACGACCTTGAACAAGAAATATCTGGATGTTTGATAATTTGATTTCAACTGTGGTGATGCTGATCCTGGTAGTGCTAGGAAATTAAAATGGTCCAGAATCTCGCCTCTTTCCATGTCTACAAATCCATCCTTCAATGCCAGGCTCAGCGCAACAGATTCCCACATCATAAGTCTTGTATCACTTGACAGAGCCATCCATCTCTGTGGTGGCCACCATGTGAAAGGAGCAGACAGAAGTAGCTTTATTTCCTCCTCGTTTGTCCAGTTCCTTCGAGCAGGCGGAAGGAGCGGCATGCAGCCTTCGGAAAGAAGAGTTTCTGCCGGTCTTCGTAGATTATCTTAGATGGTTTCTTGAGCTGGTGTGATGGATTCACGGGTGGCACATTGTTGAGTTGGAGTCGGGGTGTACACAGGAATTTGCGTAAACTCGACAGCATTCATCACATGGAAACTCGATGGACTTCTCAACAGATCTGATGCTCTAGCTGCACTGAAATGTCTTGTAATGCAAAATTCAACTGATGGGGACTTTGGTTGATTCAAAGGTACAGTAGGACGATTCATGACTGTTAATGGTTGTTGCTGGTCAGTATCGCTTATGGTGATTGGAAGTTGAGCATCGTGTGTTGATGAGGGCAAGGACGGATCAGGCATTGAACCATTGATATGATTGACTGACTCCTGGTCATCATGGTGTGGCTTTTGCTGTGATGGTTTCAAGGGCACTGCACAGAAAGAAACCATATGATCAGATGGGGTAGTTGACTGCTTCGGGGATTCCAACACCGAATCTTGTTGACTATCAGCCGTTTTGAAAGTTTCAGGTGAAGATACCGGAATTACTTGGCTCATGACATTTGTTAACAGTCCAGTTGATGGGAGTGTGGAGGCTGTAGTAGTCGTCTCAGCGACAGATACAGAAAATGTTTCTGCAGTGGTCCCAATAGCTGCTAATGAGGATCTCATCTGCTGGTGACCTTCCTCATGATTTTGGACCTGCCTGTCAGGTTGATCTGGTGTCCTGGGCAGCAGAATATCCAGTGGAAACAAGGATTTTTGTTCTGTCTCAGTCAAATCCACCAAACTGGTATCTGAGTGTGTTGTATTCTGTTTCTTCTTGGCAGGTTCTGGGAACAACATTACGGTCTGTCGTGCAATGTTACTAATGAGGTCGTCATTGATGATCAGTGTACCTGCCACCTTCTTCTTACACTTCCCCAATTGGCTTCCAGTTAGGGACTGACAAAAGGACTTCGGAACCTCTCCCTTGAAAGGCTTTACCTGAAGCAGTCGTCGGAGCAAACTTTCCTTCTGTTTAGCTTCATTCATGATAGATAGCTTAATATCCTCCTTCATCCAAACAGTACCATCCTCTTGGTCTTCGTATATGAGAGCCGTAACTTTCTCACTGGTAATTACAATATCATAGATATTCCTACGGCGTCTCTCTTCACCATAATCCAAGATAGGACTGGGGGATTGTGAGACAAGAGATACTCGTCTCCAGCCTTCTTTCCAAGATGTCAGAGGTCTTGAGGGGGTTTTACCATCCACTGTTGTCCACCACTCCTCAACTGACTTGCGGATGAAGATGGCCTCTTTGCTCTCGATCTTTGTAGGTGTGACCAGTTTTATGTAGTCCTGCGGTGTCTTTGCTAGTCAAAAGCAGTTGGGTTCACCAAATGTCTCAACGGATGAATGCTTCCAGATGTCCCTGTGAGTTTTCTTGAGATGCTTCACCAGGTCTATTGGTTTATGGAAGTAAATTTCTTTGCCAAGACACCACGCACATAGCACCTGCATTCGACTGTGGACGGCTACCATGTGATACTTTAAATCTGACTTGCGTTATTGGTTTAGACTCATATTCTAGACAGTTTTTTAATTATTTGGACCCCATTTTGATTTATATCAGTCTTTGAATCGACTGCCTATTCGAAATTCGCAAAAATTGCAATATGTTTCCTCTGGCTTTCTGTGCCGGATCATTACAGGGTCACTGATGAGGCTTTATTAGCCGAAACTACGAGTATGACCCATCTCTTTCTTATGAATGTTTTCATTGCTCTTAAAGGAACTCATTTTTGATTTTTATTTGCGGTCTTCATAATGCCGACATACTCAGCAATCATGCCTGTTCATCTGAAATTATAGTCATAGAAGGCCTGTTCAGATATGGTGTTTAAAGACGCACGACTGAATCCCAACCAGCACGGACCTAACCACGGTAAGTACAAATTCATCAGTTTCGATCGCGTCTGAGTACCATGTCATCACAGTTTCATTTGCAAGTAAATAAATATTTCTCATATTGCTGGTTGTTGTTGTTGTCTTCTGACTCGGTAGGGAAGTGGTACTCTCCGCCCGCTTCTCTGGAATAACAAAGGGGTTGAGTAGTCATACTCTTAAATTCGTCATCCAGTTTAGCCCCCGGATCCAGTCCACTCCTTAAATGAGCTGGAAAGAAGTGATATCTCTCCGCCCGCTTCCTTTGAATGACAGTCATTCAGCCTAGCCCCCGGATCCAGTCCACTCGCTTCCGTCTCTAAAAGGGCCCAAAAGAAGTGATAACTCTCCGCCCGCTTCCTTTGAATGACTTAAGAAAAGGGTATCCTGAGTGATCAGTTCAAGATATAATAATAAATAGACGATGTGGTACCTTCATCGCCATGAAAATAAACATCTTGTTGTCCGGTCTAGCCACCAGATCCAGTCTTCCCACTTCCCTCCGAATCTTTTGTCTTCTTCATCTTCACAACCCACTGCGGTATGTTCTTCCCATGGTATGACAAAAGGCGACCAAGATGGTAAGCTCTGACGGGTTGGTTCGGAGACCTCTTTACTAGGTAGATAAGATCATCAAGTCTTCTGGTAACAAGGTAGGGACCCTTCCACTTATAAGTTTGTGGCAAACTCCAACCTTGCGGGAAGGTTCATGAAACAAAACTAGTTGACCAGCTTCCATGTGCCTTGCCTGCCTTTTCTGCTGTGAGTATCATAGTATCTTTTCTGGTAATTTGGTGTCTTTCTAAGGTTTGACCGTGCAACATCATGAGCCTTCAGTATACCAGTCTGAATTCTTGAAAGGTAGTCATCAGTATCAGAAACATCTTCCTGGGTTGGTCTTCCAATTACAGCTTGCATTGGTAGTACAACACCTCTTCCAAACACCATCATATTAGGAGTCTTTCCTGTGCTGTAGTTGACAGGCACGGTAAGCCATCATTTCCTGCTGTAGATACTCCTCCCACTTGGTTTGGTCCCTCTGGCAGTACATGGACAATATATTGACTAGGGTCTTGTTGAATCGTTCAACGGATCAATTTGCTTGCGGTCTGAGGCTTGTTGTCCTGGCCTTCTCAATCTCGAGGTAAGCACACATTTCATGGAAAATCTTGGCTTCAAAATTACGACCTTGATCGGAATGGATTTGTAACGAAGTATCCAAAACGGCTCACGAAAGTGTCAACGAAGGCTTTTTTAACGGTACGCGCTCCTTGATCGGGTAAGGGGACTGCTTCTGTCCACTTTGTGAAAATATCGGTATTGACAAGTATGTACTTGTTCTTGTGACAGGACATAGGCAAGGGGCCAAGGATGTCAATGCATACCCTTTCCATAGGTGCTCCACTTCTGATATGTCCCATTGGATCTTTATTCTACATTTGCACTACTTCGAACCTTCCTAAGAACTGCAAACGATTAGAACTTCTGGGCAGTCCTATGGAAAAATACGGCGATCTTTTTGTAAGGAATAAATCATAAAATTAAAAAGTATCAACTGCAACATGACGGACTTCGTAATAATTGAAAGGACAACCACGAAAGGTGCCGGTGACTGGCGTAACAATATAGAGTGAAAAACAGACGCTCGGTGGAATTTACATTCCGCACAACAAACATCAACCTTGCGGGAAGGTTCATGAAACCAAGCTAGTTGACCAGTTTCCAAGTGCCTTAGCCTGGCTTTTCTGCTGTGAGTATCATAGTATCTTTTCTGATATGCCGAACATCTTGACTCATTGCTGAGACAACTTCTATCGCCATATCTTTTAGTTGGCGACTTCAATGGTCACAATATTCTATGGGGCTGTAAAGATATCATTAACAGAGGAGCACTTGTTGAATGTTTTATTGCAAAGAGCGATCTTTGCTTGATGAATGATAAATTACCTTCACCCTGCGACAGGTCATTTGTCTTCTTAAGATCTCTCTTTGTGTCACCCATCTCTCTTCTTGGACTATGACTGGTCTGTTCATGATGATCAGTGCGGAAGTGATCACTTCCCTGTTATAATTGAGAGCGTAAACGAACCAGATGAGGACTGTAACCAGAAATGGAAAATGAATAAAGCCGACTGGGAATTATTCCATAATCTATGTGAAGAAGAGTTATCAGTTGATCACTTAAATGAATAATCTGACGTTGTTTCTGATTTTACAGATACACTTATTAATAGGACAGAACAATGCATTCCAAAGACCTCCACAAATACTAAGAAAAGCAAGCTTTGGTTTAATAATGACTGTAAAGAAGTTATTCAAAAGCGCAAACAGGCTCTAAATAAGTTCTGCAAATGCTCCACTTCAGAAAAGCTAAACAACGTTAATATTTTTAGAGCTAAAGCTCGGCGAATAATCCGAGCTTCCAAACGAAAGACATGGAGAGAATATGTCTCCAAATTGAACTACAAAACCCCCATTAAAAAGGTTTGGGCTATGGTACGAAAAATTTCAGGAAAAACAAAGTCCCCTAGTTTTACACATTAAAATACTGGTTTTGACACAAAAGCTTCAACTAAAAAGTATATTTCAGATACTCTTGATAGCACATTTTTGAGTAATTCATCACCGCGAAATTTTTCTGACACTTTTAGAAATTTCAAAAAGGACCAAGAGAAAAGAAATCTAAACTTCAAATCCCTCAATCACGAAGAATACAACAAACCTTTAAACTTATCCGAACTAGTTGAAGCAATTGACAAATCACATGATACGGCAACCGGCCCCGATGAAATTCATTATCAGATGCTTAAGCATCTGCCAAACAGTTCATTTTCAACACTTTTAGATATCTTTAATAATATTTGGGAAAGGGGGGGCGGGTCTGTCCTGAGAGCTAGCGTTTTGCTACTGTTGTACCAATTCCAAAACCAGGGAAAGATCATGCAGAACCTACGAATTATCGACCGATAGCTTTGATTAGTTGTTTGTGTAAAACAGTGGAGAGAATGATAAACAAGAGATTAGTCTGGTACTTAAGAGTCCAATAACCTCATTTCAGAATATAAGTCAGGTTTTCGTTCGGAAAGGCGTACTAACGACAATTTAATAAGACTAGAAACATTTATACGAAATGCTTTTATTAACAAAGAACAGGTAGTAGCTGTCTTTTTCGACTTGGAGAAAGCATATGATACCACATGGCGTTATGGAATATTGAGAGATCTCAATAACTTCGGCTTAAAGGGAAAACTTCCCAGTTTTATTCAAGTTTTTTAGGTGAGCGTGTTTTTCAAGGGCGCGTTGGATCTACCCTGTCAGATCTCTATGAACAAGAGCAGGGTGTCCCACAAGGTAGTATTGTCTCAACTACGCTATTTAACATCAGAATGAATAATATTGTACATTGTTTGGACCACAAAACAGACTGTTCATTATATGTTGATGATTTTTGTATATATTACCGTTCAAAAATATGAAAACAATTGAACGAAAGTTGCAACAAAATTTAAGAAGAATAGAAGAATGGACTGATAAAAATGGTTTCAAGTTCTCTAAGTCGAAAACGCAGTGTGTTCATTTTTGTAAGCTGCGGACCTTCCTTGTTTTTATACGGATCACAAATTCCTGTTGTTGAAGAAGCCAAATTTCTTGGAGTCATATTTGATCAAAAGTTATCTTTTATTCCCCATATTAAATATCGTAAAGCGAAATGCTAAAAAGCTTTGAAACTTTGAAAGTTTTAGCTCATACATGTTGGGGAGCAGATCGGTACACTTTATTATATCTTATCGGTCTCTGATAAGATATAAATTAGATTATGGGTCTGTTGTTATGGTTCTGCCAGAAAGTCTTATTTAAAATCTTTGGATAATATTCATCACCAAGGCCTTCGTCCGGCTATGGGAGCCTTCCGTACTTCTCCCGTATTAAGCCTTTATGTAGAAGCAGGTGAACCATCTTTAACTTCGCGAAGAGAGAAACTTTCTCTTCAGTCTGCCATCAGACTTGCTGCTAATCCATCTAAACCGGCATTCCAAATTGCATTTCCACCTGAATTTGTAGATAAGTATGAAACTAAACCCACAGCAATCAAAGTTTTTGGATTACGAATTTTACCACTGCTAGAAAATTCAGGTATCGACCTTAAAAATATTAAAAAACATGAAACCGTCGAAATTCCATCTTGGTGTATTAATCAACCTTCTATTCTGTTCGACTTACATGATGGAAAAAAATCCGAGTCAAATCCAAAACTACTCAAACAAAACTTTCAGGTACTGCAGTCACGTTACAATGATTCCCAGCAAGTCTATACTGATGGCTCCAAAGAAGGAGAAAAAGTTGGTTGTGCGTATGTTTCTAACGATACGCACCAAACCTTGCGCCTTCCAGATGGTTCATCTATTTTTACAGCTGAAACCAAAGCAATATACCTAGCTTTAGATTTTATCAGTTCTTCATCTTTTCAAAAAGCAAGTATATTTTCCGATTCACTTTCTGTGCTTAAGGCTTTAGACCATTCATCATCTAAAAATCCTCAAATACAAAAACTGATCGAAAAACATCATGAAATTTCTAAAACGCACCAAATCTTGTTTTGTTTGCTTCCGAACCATATTGGAAGAAAGCGAAGGAATCGCTCAATCTTGATCCGTCTGTTTTTAAATTCCTTTTAATAATTTTAAACCATTTAGCAACAGATACGTCTTGTCGGAATAGAAAGGCGAACGGGACATCACAATCAATAACAAACTCCGTGCCATTAAACCTGTCGTTGGAACAAAATGCTCTCCTCCACAGTTTTCTAGGAAAGAGGATGTAGTTTTAACGCGACTGCGCATTGGCCATACTAGAATTACTCATTCTTATATTTGTAATGGTGATGATCGGCCTTCTTGTGTAAGATGTGATCAGCCATTCACTGTTAAACACATCTTAATTGAATGTGTAGACTTTTCACAGTCTCGTAACCTATACTTCAAAGCTGACACTTTGCAACAATTGTTACAAGATGCACCTGTTGATAATATTATTTTATTCTTAAAATTATTGGACTTTTTCAAAAGAATTTACTGTTTCAGATTTTCATACATATCATACTAACTTTTTTACTTTTAATATCCTCATAATTCTTCATGCCGTTTAACCGCTTGACGCTTATGACCCACAAAGAGGGTTGACGCGTCATTAAACACGAAATCATCATCATCATCATCATCATCATCATCATCATCATCATCAGTCTTCTGAAGCCACTAGGCTGATAGGGTCTACTGAAGTCACTACGCTGATGGGGTCCAAATTTCATCGGCTTCCATGGTTTATTAAAACACATGGCTGTCAGTGGGCAGTGCCCTCTGAGCTCTGATGAGCATAGTGGCCCGTGGGCCTCTTGTTTCATTTGTTATTTGTATAGATTTGCACACGAGTCAAAAAGGATAATTGATAGATTATTCTTGCACACCAGACAAGGAAATCCGTGATTTTAGCCTGGGATGGAAATTAATGTTCTGACCCTGGTGTTCCGACCCGAAAGCGAATATAATTGCGTGTTTGATAAATGCACCGGTTGATTACAACCTCATATGCGGCGTCGTCTCGTGATGCTGGACAGTGTCCGTCGGGACTGATATTTCAATCCACCCCTCACACCCATATAAGATTCTTATAAGATTAAAAACTGAAGCGATATAGCTGAAGAGTCTTGCATGTTTTTTTTTTTTTTTTTTGTTTTTTTTTGTCAATAACCACTTGTTCATGGCTTATCCTAACAAATTGAAAAATGTCTATACAAATAATATAATGTTATTAATCATGTAATTTCGTATTGGCCCAGTTACAGGTCCGAGGTCTGCTGTATTGGCACGAGGCCGAAGGCCGAGGCCAATACAGCTGACCGAGGACCTGTAACTGGGCCAATACGAAATTACTTGATTAATGACAATTTTATTAATTGATGTAATTAAAAACATGATTTTTGAATATTGGTTGACCTTGTGTAATATAGGATAATCAATTAATAAGAACTGGACAACCGCTTAGAGGATCTAATCCTGCCCAGATAAAGCGTTGCGAGTCGGTCCGTCAGTGCTTTTAAACTCTATTGGCTTCATTTGGCGACAGGGCATGAGAAGTCATTTCATCTCATTGTCGAGTCAAAGTCCTAGAAAACTGGAAGCAACGTCTCCAAAATGACCTATACAGTGTTGACGGGGACGTGAAACCTTAAATCAAACAAACAAACAAATGAAGAATGTGCATGGACAGTTTTATTAATATTCCTGAGTTCTCATTTCAAAACTATCCGCACAACATGCAACAGAAAGGGAGACTACTCAGTTCTTCATATGACATGTCAACAATCTCATTATCGCCAGTGCACCACTTGTGCCACAATCATTACGAAAACACACCTATACAAATACTTTGTAAATTTTACCACCGAAAAATGAAAATTTTCAGATGAAAAATTTCGATATTTTTCTTATTTCTGGTTCTAACGAGTACCCACAATCTATGTTTTTGAGCAGAAATAAGAAAAATAATGTATACCCCTGCAAACCCCAGTTTTACTATATAAAATTGGGGTTCGAGGGGGTCAAAATCATATAGACGTGTTTTCGTGATGATTTTGGACATTTATTACAGCCAACCCAATCCTTCTTTCACCCTGTTCTTAAATCACAACCAGAACAACCGTTCTCGAATGATCTAAGACTATCGTCAGAGTCCCTGTAAGGTATGTTTACTTCATTATCCCCCGACCGAATAGGTTCGGGAGATATAGCAATCAGCCTGGCGTCAGTCCGTCCGTAGATGCAACCTTGTGCTGGCCATAACTCCTATACCCTTTGAGATGCATTGATGGTTCTTGGCACACTTGTTCACAAGGCTGAGACGGCGTGTCATGCGCCAGAACCAGAACTCTGGATGCCATACTTTTTTAGCTATCTCCCCTTTTAATAAAATAGAATGACTACTTTGGTATGGCCATAACTCCAATACCCTTTGAAATATATTGATGGTACTTGGCATTGTTGTTCACAAGGCTGAGACAGCGTGTCATGCACAAGAACCACAACTCTGGTTGCCATGGTTTTTGAGTTATCTCCCCTTCCAATAAAATAGAGTGGCTACCTTGTGCTGGCCAAAACTCTAATACCCTTTAAGATATATTGGTGATACCTGGCACAGTTGTTCACAAGGCCGAGACCGTGTGTCATGCACAAGAACCACAACTCTGAGTGCCATGGTTTTTGAGTTATCTCCGCTTCCAATAATATAGAATCACTACCTTGTGATAGTCATATCTCCAATACTCTTTGAGATATATTGATGGTACTTGGTAAAGTTGTACAATAGGTTAAGCAGATGTGTCACGTGCAAGAGTTACAACTCTGGGTACCCTGGTTTTTAAATTATCTCCCCTGACAATATAACCTTGTGATGGCCATAACTCCAATACCCTTTGAGATATATTGATGGTACTTGGCACAGTTGTTCACAAGGCTAAGACAGCGTGTCATGCACAAGAACCAAAACTCTGGTTGCCATGGTTTTTGAGTTATCTCCCCTTCCAATAAAATAGATTGGCTACCTTGTGCTGGTCATAAATCTAATACCCTTTAAGGATATATTGATGATACCTGGCACAGTTGTTCACAAGGCCAAGACCGTGTCTCATGCACAAGAACCACAACTCTGGGTGCCATGGTTAATGAGTTATCTCCCCTTCCAAAAATATAGAATCACTACCTTGTGATGGCCATATCTCCAATACTCTTTGAGATATATTGATGGTACTTGGTACAGTTGAACACGAGGTTTAGCAGATGTGTCACGTGCAAGAACCTCAACTGTGGGTACCCTGGTTTTTAAATTATCTCCCCTGACAATATAACCTTGTGATGGCCATAACTCCAATACCCTTTGAGATATATTGATGGTACTTGGCATAATTGTATACAAGGTTGAGACGGCACTTCATGCCCAAGAACCGCGACTCTGGGTGGTATGATATTTAAGTTATCTCCCCTTCCAATAAAACGGTATGACCACCTTGTGATCTCCGTACCTCCAATACCCTTAGAGAAATATTGGTGGTACTTGATGCAGATGTACATGAGGTTAAGCAGGTGTGTCATGCTCAAGAACTACAACTCTAGTTGCTCTGGTTTTTGAGTAATCTCCCATGACAATATAACCTTGTGAAGGCCATAAGTCCAACACCCTTTGAGATATATTGAAGGAACTTGGAGGTACAGAAGGGGTGTCATGTGCAAGAACCACGACTGTTGGTGCTGTGGTATTTGAGTTATCTACCATTCCAATATAACAGTATGACCAGCTTGTGACCCCATATCTCCAATACCCTTTTGGGACACATTGATGACACTTTGTGCAGAAATACATGCGCTTAAGCAGCCAAGTCATTCGCAAGAACCACAATTCTGAGTGCCCTGTTTTTTTAATCCCACCCCCTGACAGTATAATTTTGTGATGGCCATAACTGCAATACTTTTGTGATATATTGCTGGTTTAATTCTGGTGTATGTTCTATTGGTGAACAATCTTCTGAAGGCCATATTGGCTTTTTGTCGGGGGATATGGCATCTCTTCTGATAGCTATTTTTTCCTCTTCCGATGATTCAGGCTCCTTACGCTTTCCTGTGTGCCTTGGCCTGTTCTGTTTTCCCTTTCTTAGCTTCCTTTTCCTGTTTTCTTGTCTTTTCTTTTCCTTTTCCTCATCTCTTGCCTTCTATTTCATTTCACGTTCTTCTTTCCTTTTGAATTTTGCTTCCTCCTCTGCCTTTTTGTCTTCTCTCTCTCTCTCTCTCTCTCTCTCTCTCTCTCTCTCTCTCTCTCTGTCTGTCTGTCTGTCTGTCTGTCTCTCTCTCTCTCTCTCTCTCTCTCTCTCTCTCTCTCTCTCTCTCTCTCTCTCTCAACATTTGAATGGCTAGGCTCCCAGATTTCGCCTTTTGGAAGTTTATTATGCTCCCCAGAAGAATTTCGGGGGAGCATATATTCGCCGCTTCGTCCTTGAGTCCGTCCCGCTCTTGTCCACGCAAATTCTCAGAAACTACTGGTCGGATTTCAATGAAATTTCATGGAAATATTAAGTATCGAAAGTGGATGCGCATATCACCTGCGTATTTCGGTTTGATGATTTTTCCAAGAGTTATAGCCCCTTGATGAATTCTGCGTGAATATGTAGAGTACTTTTCGTGTCCACGCGAATTCTCGGCAACTACTTGTAGAAATTCAACGAAACTTCAATGGAATCTTAAGTAGCAATAGGGGATGCGCATATTATCCGTGCTATCTGGTTAGATGATTTGTCACAGAGTTATGGTACTTTGTTTAAAGCTGCAGTGTAAAGCCACTGTGGCTATTTTTAGAAAACTTTGTCATCACTCCGGTGCCTACATTTATTAATAGATTTTAATATAACTTCAAACAAATGTTGGGTAGGATAATATCTTGAGCATGTTTGACTTTCAGGGTCCTGAGCTCAAGATCAAGGTCACTGTGGCTATTTCTAGAAAAACTTTGTTTTCGCTCTAGTGCCTACAATTATTGATGGATTTTAATATAATTTCACACAAATGTTGAGTATGATTATATCTCCAGCAAGTCCTGTTTTCACGGTCCTGAGCTCAAGGTCAAGGTCACTGCGGCTATTTTTAGAAGAAAAAAAAACGTTCTCATCGCTCTAGCGTCGTCATTTGCTGATGGATTTTTATATAACTTCACACAAATGTTGTGTATAATAATATCTCGAGCAAGTTCAACTTTCAGGATCCTGGGGTCAAAGTCAAGGTCACTGTGGTTATTTTTAGAAAATAAAATTTTGTCATCGCCTACATTTATTGATGGATTTTAATATAATTTCACACAAATGTTGGGTATGATAATATCTCGAGCAAGTTTGACTTTCAGGGTCCTAGACTCAAGGTCAAGGTCACTGCGGCTATTTTTAGAAAAAAATCAACTTTGTCGTCATTTGCTGATGGATTTTAAATAACTTCACAATAATTGTGGGTATAATACTATCTCGAGCAAGTTCGACTTTCAGGATTCTGGGCTGAAGCTAAAGGTCACTGTGGCATTTTTTAGAAAAAAAAAACAAACTTTATCATCGCTCTAGTGCCTACATTTATTGATGGATTTTTATATAATTTCACACAAATGTTGGGTATGAATATATCTCGAGCAAGTTTGATTTTCAGGGTCCTGGACTCAAGGTCAAGGTCACTGCGGCTATTTTTAGAAAAAAACTTTGTCATCGCTCAAGCGTCGTCAATTGCTGATGGATTTTAATAAAACTTTCCACAAATGTTGGGTATGATAATAACTCGAGCAAGTTTGACTTTCAGGGTCCTGGGCTCAAGGTCGAGGTCACTGCGGCTATTTTTAGAAAAAACTTGCTGGAGGCAAAAATCTCTCCAACTGTAAACGGAGTTCCATTGCGCACAGCCTTTCATTATCAACCTCTCATCAATCTGTTGTGATTTATTCCGACTTTTGTGTTGCTGGTGATTGTATGGCAGTGCCATCAGGCAAGATAATCTGTCCACCGTAATCTGGCCCAGAAAACATGCACACTCCATATTTTTCATTTCTGTGGTGTATTCCTTGCTTCCAAAGGATAACCCTTTATAGAACATATTTAACTTCACTACAGCTTGTGTGTGGGAATGTGTGGCGGCGGTAAAACGTCTCCCTGCCCTACATCATAGTGTAGATTATATTTTCTTGTCCTTTGAGATCATTGATTCCATTGTGAAATTTTGAAAAATCTGAGGGTCACTGAAGAGGCCTAATTGGCCGAAACTAGCTAGTCTGGCCCAGAAAACATGCGCACTCCATATTTTTCATTACTGTGGTGTATTCCTTGCTTCCAAAGGATAACCCTTTATAGAACATATTTAACTTCACTACAGCTGGTGTGTGGGAATGTGTGGCGGCGGTAAAACGTCTCCCTGCCCTACATCATAGTGTAGATTATATTTTCTTGTCCTTTGAGATCATTGATTCCATTGTGGAATTTTGAAAAATCTGAGGGTCACTGATGAGGCCTATTTGGCCGAAACTAGCAAGTCTGGCCCAGAAAACATGCACACTCCATATTTTTCATTTCTGTGGTGTATTCCTTGCTTCCAAAGGATAACCCTTTATAGAACATATTTAACTTCACTACAGCTGGTGTGTGGGAATGTGTGGCGGCGGTAAAACGTCTCCCTGCCCTACATCATAGTGTAGATTATATTTTCTTGTCCTTTGAGATCATTGATTCCATTGTGGAATTTTGAAAAATCTGAGGGTCACTGATGAGGCCTAATTGGCCAAAACTAGCTAGTCTGGCCCAGAAAACATGCGCACTCCATATTTTTCATTTCTGTGGTGTATTCCTTGCTTCCAAAGGATAACCCTTTATAGAACATATTTAACTTCACTACAGCTGGTGTGTGGGAATGTGTGGCGGCGGTAAAACGTCTCCCTGCCCTACATCATAGTGTAGATTATATTTTCTTGTCCTTTGAGATCATTGATTCCATTGTGGAATTTTGAAAAATCTGAGGGTCACTGATGAGGCCTATTTGGCCGAAACTAGCAAGTCTGGCCCAGAAAACATGCACACTCCATATTTTTCATTTCTGTGGTGTATTCCTTGCTTCCAAAGGATAACCCTTTATAGAACATATTTAACTTCACTACAGCTGGTGTGTGGGAATGTGTGGCGGCGGTAAAACGTCTCCCTGCCCTACATCATAGTGTAGATTATATTTTCTTGTCCTTTGAGATCATTGATTCCATTGTGGAATTTTGAAAAATCTGAGGGTCACTGATGAGGCCTAATTGGCCAAAACTAGCTAGTCTGGCCCAGAAAACATGCGCACTCCATATTTTTCATTTCTGTGGTGTATTCCTTGCTTCCAAAGGATAACCCTTTATAGAACATATTTAACTTCACTACAGCTGGTGTGTGGGAATGTGTGGCGGCGGTAAAACGTCTCCCTGCCCTACATCATAGTGTAGATTATATTTTCTTGTCCTTTGAGATCATTGATTCCATTGTGGAATTTTGAAAAATCTGAGGGTCACTGATGAGGCCTAATTGGCCGAAACTAGCTAGTCTGGCCCAGAAAACATGCACACTCCATATTTTTCATTTCTGTGGTGTATTCCTTGCTTCCAAAGGATAACCCTTTATAGAACATATTTGTTATACTCCAGTTTGAAGTACAGTGAGTATACACCGTATACCACTCTTTAACTAGGATAATGTTTCCTGTTCCGACTATTGCACCTTCGGGGAGCATCCATCGGTTTCACCGATTTTCTTGTCTCGGATGTTATTAACTGTTCTTTTTTATTTTATTCCAGGAACTCGTAGATTTTCGAATCCTTTCGAAACGTGAGAAGGACTGTGTCTGTCTTTGCTCATAGTGTCCGTTCTACTTACAATGCCATCCAGAGTTTTGTGCAGATGAGGATACTGGTGAAAGGTATTTTAGAACCCTGCCACTGGATGGCTCTTTGACGTTGGGAGTTTCAGATTAAGTGCTAGGTTTTTAACCCTTGTCCTGCTGAGCCCGGATATGCCTTACCTTTCAAACAATGTAGATCCAGATCAGATGGCTTCTGAAGAAGCCATCTGATCAGGATCTACATTGTTTGCCATTCAGATTGTGAATTTGTTGCAAAAATTTGCATGAAGTAATCTGATTGGTTGGTAATCAGCAGTGGGTGTGGCATATTAGAATATTCAGCAGGACAAGGGTTAAGGTGAAGGTGATGAGGTAGTAGCCATTGAATTGTCCTCTGATGCAGGAATTACTGCCACATTGGGGGACAACATCAGATTCAGAAGCAGAAATATTAGCTGATGACTCAGTACTAGACATGACTGGACTTGTACCAGCTAGAATACTGTCACTAGAACTGCTTGCTGACGACGAAGGCATCACAGAAGAACCAGCTTCTGGAAGAATCTGACTGGATGAAGTGTTTGATGCAATCTTGGAAGGCCCTAACTTTGTTTATCTATCCCATCTGGTGTTAGAGGAAATATGTCACAGCGACGGAATCCATGAACTGCATTTTCTAAGGTTGTAACACTGACCCAAGCCTTTCTAAAAAATTCTGGGAAGCATTTATTTGTAAGAATCTATATTGGGTCGGAACACCAGGGTCAGAACATAAATTTCTATCCCAGGGTAAAATCACGGATTTCCTTGTCTGGTATGCAAGAAAAAATAATCTCTATCTCTGTATGTCAAAATGTTAGTCGCTGTTGCGATTTTCTGTACGAAAATTTCGGCTTGATATAAGGATCAATGTCGACTCCCGAGGATATTCAAATGTACCGCGTTAAGAAACTTATGACGTAACGGAAGATTGCTAGGATATGTTGAAAGTGTCGATAATCGCCGCATGTCGATAATACCCTCCACTGCTCTAATTGATTTTGTATTTTTTTCATGCCCCTTGCATGTATACTGTTCACAAAAAGTAGGGAATATTCGGGTTCCTTCGAGCCCATTGGCCAAAACATTAAAATCAAATATCGGTTAAACCATGTCAATTGACTATCATGGGTGTATATTTTTTCGATGAGCATTATGATATTTATGCTCGAGTGAAGTAGCGCGGGGGCATAAATTGTACATAGGGGAGCACGTGAATTTTAACATTAACGACAAACCGGTTTATTGATGCGAGATTGCAATAAAACTTACTGTTGAAGTGTTGGTGAAACGATTCCATAAACAAATTCGTTATTAGAACAATGATTCGGCTAACGGAGACAGCCGTTGGCATGCTCCAGACCGGAAGTAAGCAGTTGCAGACGGCATTGTTATGAATACGTCACTGTCAGTTGTAAGTCGACTATGGGCACGCTTTCGTAGGACAGGAGCAGTAGCGGATTTGCAGAGAAGTGGACGCCCGAAGAGTACTTACAGACGCGATGACTTCCTTGTTGTCAATCAAGCTTTACGTAACGGGCGCGATGACCGCCTTGTTGTCAATCAAGATATACGCAACCGGAGACTAACGTCAACAGATCTTCAGCAATACCTGCGCCGAGTAAGCGGGGTTAATGTCTTTAGACAGACGATTCGAAATCACCTTCACTCGAGTGACCTTACAGCACAGCGTCTGCAAGTTGCACTGTCGTTGAAAGCTAGGCACCGTAGAGCACGTTTTGCGTGTTGTACATATTGCAGACGTTGGAACTTTAATCAGTGGTTTCACGTTATGTTCAGTGACGAATCCCGGTTTAACTTGGACTTTCCTGATGGTCGTAGAAGTGTCTGGCGTCGTACTGGTGAAGGTAATACAGACCCGGCTAGAGTTGCTCATGTCCAATATGTAGCAAGGTCTGTTATGGTATGGGGTGGGATCACCATGACTGGAAAAACGGATTTACATGTGTGCTAAGGCAGGACTGTAATATCGTGATAACGTGTTTGCTCCACACGTGATAACGTGTTTGCTCCACACGTGATACCGTTTGCTCCACACGTGATACCGTATGCTCGACGCCACGGTCGTGAATTGAAGGGATAACTGTACTGAAAATTGTCGTTTTGGGGAGGTAAATCGGAGGTTTAACCGTGGGAAATTTTGTTTTACGGCGACGCATTAGCGGAGCCGTTAAACGTAATTTGCGACCGTAAAACCGACGATTTACCTGCCCCAAATGACAAATTTCAATACAGTTATCCCCATTCCAATGCACTTATTCGATTAAGTTAAAAAGTGTACTAGTTTGCACAAGGCGGCAAGCGCGGTGAGCTGCGCAAAACCAAATGCCAGCCAATGAAAAGCTACGTTACCTGATGACGTCGGGTTTCCGACAGTATATCGCAGAATATACTGTCGCAAATTTTTGACGTTATCCAATCAGACGTCGCGTTACATACGCAAGTGCATTAGAATTATATTTCAGGACGATAATGCTAGGGCTTATCGGGAACGAGTCGTGACTGAGTTGCTTCAACGTCAAAATATTCGTACAATACCATGACCTGTGATGAGTACAGACTTATCTCCCATCTAAAACCCCTGTCACACCAGGGCTGCGTTCTCACGGCGTCCAAGAAAAATGCAGAACGCCAAGGTGCGCGCAGTACGATCGCAAACATCGCCGTAGCAACGCAGTGGCGTCGCCAGTAGACGCGTTGGGGTCGCATAGAACGCCAAGCGACGGCGCGCATTTTGAGCATGCTCAAAACAAACGCCGTCGCTCGGCGTTCTGATCAGAGCGCAGTGAGGTCGCCGTAAGATTGCCATAGCAGCGCAGTAAGGTCTCCTACAACGCTACAGGAGCTCGGCAGGGGCGCACAGAGGTCTCCTACAACGCCATATAAGCTCCGCTTGTATAATTGATAAACTGATTGATTGATTTGATATTTAATGTCCCAGTCAACACTGTATAGGTCATTTTGGAGACGTTGCTTCCAATTTTGTGGGACTTTTACACGACTTTGAGATGAAATGACATCTCAAGCCCTGTCGCCCAATGAAACCAACAGAGCTTACACGTATAAGCTTGTTTACACCAATAGAGTTTACACGTATCTCGCTACGCTTTGCCTGGGCAGGCTTAGATCCTCTAAGCGGTTTACCAGTACTCGTGTGAGGTCGGTTTCAGCTCTGCGTGGAAGCATCATGCAGCCAATCTTTTTCTTCCAGTCCCGATGGGATGGGGCCGCCCGCATGTATAAACAGTGGCTAGAGTAGAGTTTAATTGTGAACTGTCCCGAAAAACCTACTTCTGAGTTCTGAGGTGAGTCATTCCGGGTAAGGTAATGGTGGTGGACTTGCTCCTGCTTGCGGTGGACTTGCTTCAGACGGCACAGGAGTACTGGTAAACCGCTTAGGGGATCTAAGCTTGCCCAGGCAAAGGGGCGCGAGTCGGACCATCTGTGCTTATTAACCCGGCCTATTAGTTTCATTGGGTGACAGAGATAGAGATGTCATTTCATCTCAATGTCGGGTAATTTGTTTGTTTGTTTGATTTGAGGTTTAACGTCCCCGTCAACACTGTAAAGGTCATTTTGGAGACGTTGCTTCCAATTTTGTGGGACTTTTACCCGGCATTGAGATGAAATGACATCTCAAGCCCTGTCGCCCAATGAAACCAATAGGGTTTATTAGCATGGGCGGTCCGCCTCGCACCGCGGTTCCTGGACAGGCTTAGATCCTCCAAGTGGTTTACCAGTGTTAGTGTGCGGGACGGATTCAGCTCTGCGTGGAAGCATCATGCAGCCCATATATTTCTTCAAGCCCCTATGGGCGGGGACGGTCAATGTCGGGTAAAAGTCCCACAAAATTAGAAGCAACGTCTCCAAAATGACCTATAATGTGTTGATGGGACGTTAAACCTCAAATCAAACAAAACTGTTCGACTGATGAAGATGTCTGTTTACACTTTGAAAACGCCTTCAACATGTGAGTGCCGTAAAAGCGCAGTGCACGCATTGAGAGCGCCGTAAAAGCGCAGTGCACGCATTGTGAGCGCCGTAAAAGTGCAGAGGAAGCGCCGTGAGAGCGCATACAATCGCCATCAAGAACGCCGCAGGATCGCGATAGATCGCCATGTTAGCTCCGTAGCAACGTCTTGGTCGCTGTAGGGACGCAATGACAGGTCCATGTTCACAAAAATATCCTAATATTTCTTGCGATCTCGCGGCGTTCTGAAAAATTAAACAACGCCGTCCCATCGCAGTGAAAACGCGGCATAGTGTGACAGGGGCTTTACATGTATTGGTCATCCTCGGGAAACGAGTCCAAATCCGCGATCCGCCTCCAAGGACCCTGGGAGAGCTTGGTGCAGCACTTCAAGAAGAGGGACGAAGGGTCCCTTAATTCATGATTAGCAGACTAATTGGAAGTATGCGACGACGATGCATTGCCTGCTGTGACAATCGAAGCGGGCAAACACGTTATTGAGGGCACGTGTAAAATGACGTTGACGCTTAGAAGATTGGTCGCAGTGTCGCTACATAAGGACGTGATCATTGGAATTAAATGTGTGGTTCCATTTATGGATTTGTGTTATTCCTTTGGTTTAAATACCTCTTGTCCAGGTAACGTTTTATTTATTTCCCAGTATTCAGCCTGAAAGTAAAATATCCCCTACTTTTTGTGAACAGTAAAGTTGACTAGAAATTAACGTTTTGTCTGATTGTAGTTGACTCCTAATTAACAAGGGTATCAAGAATGGTTTGAACGGTACTGTATGTTTAAAATATAACTAAGAAACCATTCCCAAATTTTCTGCAGAAAAAATGACCGTTTGTTTTTGTGGAAGCGCTTGTGGAAATGAATTTCTTGCACATCAGACAAGGAAATCCGTGATTTTACCCTGGGATAGAAATTTATGTTCTGACCCCGGTGTTCCGACCCAAAATCGAAAATAATCGCGTGTTTGATAAATGCACTGGTTGATTACGACCTCGTATGCGCCGTCGTTAAGGTTGACGTCACAGCAACGTCACTAAACATTCCTGAAGTGTCAACAAAATATGGCGGACGTTGGTAACCGAAGTGACTGCAGCATTAAAATCCGCGCTAAGAAATGGAAGGTATGCAAGAAAAAGAATCCAATATGGGTGTGAGGGGTGGATGGAAAAATCCGTCCCGAGGGATCACTGTCCGGCATCACTCGGCAAGCCTCGTGATGCCAGACAGTGTCCCTCGGGACGGATTTTTTCCATCCACCCCTCACACCCATATAAGATCCTTATAAACTTTACAATGTCACGCGGATCTACTATCGTAGCATTATTCCAATTCTTCGTCATTATGTAAGTCATTCGAGCGATTTGATTGGTTGAGTTAAACGTTTTATACTTCGATAGAATCTCAGAACTATGTTGTTGTTGTTTATCTACATAGAGGATCTTACATGAGTGCTCATGCATTATTGACTTTATTAGAGTTGAGGAAAAGGGATAAAATGCGAGGCCTTGCCGAGCATATTATCCCTTTTCCCCAACGAGTTTAATAAATTCAATAAAACATGAGCACGAATGCAAGATTCTATTTATCATATGACAATTAAAACGCATTTTATTCACGTTTGTTTACAAAAATGTCAATATTCCGCCATTAGAAAACACGACGTCGTTAAGGATGTCGTACATGTAACGTTACGGGACGTATCTATCTAATTTGCATATTTAATCCACTAGTGGATTATCGAAAATATTACATGGCGTTATTACACTCTCAGACGCGACGTCATATGGTAAAAAGCATTCTAACGCTGCTTATGTTCTCTTAAGAAATTTCTCACAGCGACAGGTAGTAATATAACGTTACGTCAAAGAGCACATTTAGAACCGTACGTTACGTCGTTGTATATGAAGTGACGTCAACAGCGTTCGATTAAAAGTTTGGCAACTATTTAAAAAAACAAATAAACGTAATTCAAAGACGACCTTTTTAGCTCACCTGTTACGTAGTGACAAGGTGAGCTTTTGTGATCATATTTCGTCCGTGCGTGCGTAAACAATTTCTTGTCCGATCGATAGCATTTTCATTTATGTTTTGATTTTAACCAGACTTGAACAAAACTTGTACCACCATGAGATCTGGGTTCCTTTCTTGAACCAGCCATATCCCATCATGTGTTACGGAGTTACGGCCCCTGAAAGGGCAAAAATTGCCTATTTGGTCTTGTCTGCATGATAGCTGTTTCATTTATAATTTGATTTTAACTAAACTTGCACACAATTTGTACCACCACAAAATCTTGGTTTCTTTCTTGAACCAGCCATATCCCATCATTACCAGAGTTATGGCTCCTGAAAAGGCAAAACTTTCCTATTTTGGTATTGTCTGCACAATAGCCGCTTCATTCATCATTTGATTTTAACCAAACTTACAATTTGTACCACCACAAGATCTTGGTTCTTTTCTTGAACCAGGCATATCACATCAAGGGTACCAGAGTTATGGCCCCTGAAAGGGCAAAAATTGGCTGTTTTGGTCTTGTTTTTTTTTTTTTTTTTTTTTTTTAGTTTAGTGGCCAAGTCAGCACCATTTAGGTTATATCGACAAGTAAGTATATGTAACCACACTTTTCCTGGGCATGTTCTTAAGCGTAGAGTTATTTGTTTGTAAATGTCCGGTCCCACGGGATTTCATGCTGTTTTTATCAAGTAGAGAACACGGAAGAAAGGGGTTGTCATTTTGCAGTCAGTGACTGTTAAAATCACCTTAACTGGATTGGACCCGGAGGTTATAACTTTATTATATTCAGCTCAACTGAGCAAGACGTTTGTCCTGCTCAATTTTAAATTGACACTCACTTCCATTGGCATTCTAATTTAGGTATTTTTTACCATTACAGGTTTCATGCATGGAAAAAGTTCATAACCTTGGGGCCTCGATGTCTAGAATGCCATCATGTGAACAAGTCTGTGAAATGTACACCCACTAAACCTGACTTTATATAGATAAAACGGTTTTTTGGTGGTATGCATTATTGTTCTTATTTCTGCTCCAGAACATAGGTTGTGGGTACTCGTTAGAACCGCCTCAATGACATGCCCACAACATATATTTGCAGTATAAAATAGAAAAATGGATTTTCAGTAAAAAAGTAGCCATTTTGGAGATGTGAAAAATGAACTGTTGAAGGGGTGTGTTATTGTTTTCAAGCCCAATGAGCAGTGACCTAAAATGTTTGACGACAAGAAATCCCCCTATAAACTCCATTTTATTAGCTCACCTGTCACATAGTGACAAGGTGAGCTTTTGTGATCACATTTTGTCCGTCGTCCTTCGTGGTCCGTAAACAATTTCAAATAAGTATATCTCTAATACCCCATGGCCCATCTTGATCAAATTCCATGAGAAGCATCATCATGTTGTGGGAAATGCTGCATAAGGTTTTTGGGCTGATCAGATTGGAATTCTGGTTGCCATGGCGACATTTAGCTTCCATAGACTTACAATGGGAAAAATTTAAAAAATCTTCTTCTCTGAAACCACTACACCCAGAGCTTAGATATTTAGCTTGTAATAATGTCAAGTGTTCACCTACATGAACCCTGAGAATCATCCCCCTGGGGTCCGTATTGGCCACATCCCGGGGCGCATTAACTCCCAGAGACTCAAAATGGAAAAAAAAGCTTAAAAATCTTCTTCACTGAAACCACAGGGCCCAGAGCTTAGATATTTTTCATGTAGCAACGGCAAGTGGTCACCGACATAAATCCTGCCAATCACGCCCCTGGGGTCTAAATGGGTTACGCCCAGTGCCCCTTAGCTACCATTGACTCATAATGGAAAAAAAGCTTCAAAACTCTTCTTCTCTGAAAGCACAGCTTAGATATGTAGCATGTAGCAACGGCAAGTGGTCACCTACATAAATCCTGTGAATCATGTCCCTTGGGTCCAAATGGGCCACACCCCGGGGCCCCTTAGCTCCTTAGACTCATAATGGAAAAAAAAGCTTCCAGAATCTTCTTCTCGGAAACTCCGGGGCCCAGAGCTTAGATATTTAGCATGTAGCAACGGCAAGTGGTCACCTACATAAATCTTGCCAATCATGCCCCGTGGTTCCAAATAGGCCACGCCCCTGGGCCCCTTACCTCCCATAGACTCATAATGGCAAAAAGCTTCAAAAATCTTCTTCTCTGAAATCACAGGGCCAAGAGCTTAGATCTTTAGCATGTAGCAACGGCAAGTAGTCACCGACATAAATCCTCCCAATCATGCCCCTGGAGTCCGACTGGGCCACGCCCCGGGGCCCCTTAGCTCACATAGACTCAAAATGGAAAAAAGCTTCATAAATCTTCTTTCTGAAACCAAAGGGCCCAGGGCTTAGATATTTAGCATGTAGTAACGGCACGTGGTCACCTACATAAATCCTGCCAATCATGCCACTGGGGTCCAAATGGGCCACACCCCGGGGCCCCTTTGCTCCCATAGATTCATAATTGAAAAAAGCTTCAAAATATTCTCTGAAACCACAGGGCCCAGAGCTTTGATATTTAGCATGTAGCAACGGCAAGTGGTCACCTACATAATTCCTGCCAATCATGCCTCGTGGGTCCAAATGGGCCACGCCCCGGGGCCCCTTACCTCCCATAGACTCATAATGGCAAAAAGCTTCAAAAATCTTCTTGTCTGAAACCAAAGGGCCCAGAGCTTAGATATTTAGCATGTAGCAACGGCAAGTGGTGACCTACATTAATCCTGCCAATCATGCCCCTGGGTCCAAATGGGCCACACCCCGGGGCCCCTTTGCTCCCACAGATTCATAATGGATAAAAGCTTCAAAATATTCTCTGAAACCACAGGGCCCAGAGCTTAGATATTTAGCATGTAGCAATGGCAAGTGGTCACCTACATTAATCCTGCTAACCCTGCCCGTGGGGTCAAAATTGGCCACGCCCGAGCTCATTCAGCTCCTATAGACTTATAATAGAAAAAACAAACTTCAAAAACCTTCTTCTATGAAACCATAAGGCCCCGAGCTTAGATATTTAGTATGTAGAAACGTCAAGTGGTCACCGACATAAATTCTGCCAGTTGTGCCCCTGGGATCAAAATTGGCCACACCCCAGGGCTCTATAGCTCCCATAAAAAAAAAACAAACTTAAAAAATCTTCTCTGAAACCACAGGGCCCAGAGCTTAAATATATAGCATGTAGCACTGCCAAGTTGTCACCAACATAAATCCTGCCAACCATGCCCCTGGGGTCAAAATTGGCAACGCCCATGAGCCCATTAGCTCCCATAGACTTATAATGGAAAACAAAAATCTTCAAAAATTTCTCCTCCGAAACCATAAGTCCCAGAGCTTAGATATGTAGTATGTAGCAACATGAAATGGTCATCTTAAAAAATCCTGCCGACCATGCTCCTTGGGCCAATATTGGCCATGCCCATGGGCCTATTAGCTACCATAGACTTAAAATGAAAAAAAAAATTAAAACGGAAGAAAAACCAACTTCAAAAATCTTCTTCTCTGAAACCATAAGGCCAACAGCTTAGGTATTTTGCATGTAGCAATGCCGAATGGTCGCCTACATGAATTCTGACAACCATGCCCTTTGGGTCAAAATTGGCCACGCCCCAGAGCTCATTAGCTCCTATAGACTTATACTGGAAAAACCACTTCAAAAATCTTCTTCTCCGAAGCTAAAAGGCCCAGAGCTTAGATATTTAGTATGTAGCAATGTCAAGTGGTCTCCTACACTAATGATTTTCTGGTACACAGGTGAGCGATATAGGGCCATTGGGCCCTCTTGTTTTTCGCGTGGGTTCCGTTTCTAATTTAATAATCATTCCCCTGTGTACGTTGGCAAGTTCATGCTTACGCTTTCGAAGAATTTCTATGTGGCATTTTTAATATTTCGATAAAAAAGTTGGCATTAAGGGTTTACCGAATGTACAAAAGTGGGTGGGGTAATGGTGTGGTGTTCAAATTTGTTTAATTGAATTTTGCAAAACTGTCATGTTTTTTTTTTTTTTTTAAATACTTGGCCCATAATTCATTTCAACTTATTCACATGTTCTTATTAGATTTTTTCAGAAATTCAGGAATTATTGAGAAAAACATACCTCTCTTTATGTGCTTCAATCCATTTGCATTCAAACATATTCTCCATGGTAATATAGCCAAATAAAACTGCATAAATAGGTTCATCAGTTATTATGCTACAATATTTGAGAACATCATAGCTCAAAAATATTCCACAGTAGGGTATACAGCAAATTTGTGTCTATACCGTGTATCAAAATAATACAAGTTCCAGACATATTTTTTGCTGAAAAGTAGTCTAGAAAAAAGGTATGGTGGACAATTACTGCTACCACAACTGAATCATTAGAAGTTTAAGTTGTCTCCCTTGTTTTCATGTCACTGTTTTGTTTGATTTAAAGTTTAACGCCCCCGTCAACACTATATAGGTCATTTTGGAGACGTTGCTTCCAATTTTGTGGGACTTTTACCCGACATTGAGATGAAATGACACCTCAAGCCCTGTCGCCCAAAGAAACCAAAAGGGTTTATAAATAAGCATGGAGGGTCTGACTTGCACGGCATTTCCTGGGCAGGCTTAGATCCTCTATTAAAGCGGTTTACCAGTACTTGTGTGCCTTCGGATTCTGCTCTGCGTGGAATCATCATGCAGCCCATTTATTTCTTCAAGACCCGATGGGGGGGGGGGGGGGATGATTACTGTGTAGGCTTTCATCCTGCAAACCTGGTGTGTGTGTAATGTACACCTGCGAGTAATTGTCAGATGTGACCGATCGCAGTTTAAGTAGAAAGAAAGGATACACATTCAAAGGAGCCAAATTATTTTTGTCTCCCTTATCAATAAGTGTTTAAATTGAAAAGGAACAATTTTGGTCCTGTGGAGCAAATTCTTTCCTTAAAGAACTTTGTATCTTTTTCTGGCCCACATATTATAATTATAACAACATTGACAGTATGCCACAAAATAATTGCAGAGAGCGCATAACTGCCGTCTTCTATTGACCACCAGAGCCCCCGCCCATAGGGGCTTGAAGAAATATATGGGCTGCATGATGCGTCTTCGCAGAGCTGAATCCGGCCCGTACACTAGTACTGGTAAACCGCTTAGAGGATCTAAGCCTGTCCAGGAACCGCGGTGCGAGGCGGACCGTCCATGCTAATAAACCCTATTGGTTTCATTGGGCGACAGGGCTTGAGATGTCATTTTCTCTCAATGTCGGGTAAAAGTCCCACAAAATTGGAAGCAACGTCTCCAAAATGACCTTTACAGTGTTGGCGGGGACGTTAAACCTCAAATCAAACAAACAAATCTATTAAACACCATACATGTTTACATTTGGTCACGAGGTTTGGGTTTACTATAAATAGCAAAAATTAGACGAGATGTTGAAACGCAAATAAGTGATGTTTTTTCGACAATCGAACTATTGAATCTATTCATTCTTACAGCAAAATCCATAATCTAAGTCTCTATATAAATACTTACCTTGATTCATATGTCTACAGTGCAAAATTTGTGAAATTTGATAACATGTTGCTTTTTTTTGCAAAGGCTTATCAATGAAACCGGAAACACCTAAGGACTTCCATATCTGGTGACACGAACGCAAAAATATAGTCCCAAAATATTCATATTTTCGAAGAATTACCATTTATTCAAGAACAATTTTAAGCAATTTGAGCAGAAAAGTCATTTAGATTTATGAAACAATAAAAACTTTGAGGACATATCGGAATTTTTCGCGGCGGATTGACATTAAGGTAAACAGTTAAGTTTAAATGTGATTTTTGTTGATATTGCCCAATAGAGGAGACTTTCCCAGACACCACTTAATATTTATTGCCCTTCGGTAACCATAGAGTCACCAGAAAACCAATAATAATGAGTCATTTTGCATTTGACCTCCTCTTTGGAGTATGTTGCTGGCAACAAGACTTGCTTCTCTTCTCAGTTGCAGTGGACAGGATCTACAGGAAATCCCTGTTAACTTATTCCCAGTTTATGCGAACACATGTGGTACAACAGCAATCGACCGGAACTTTGTCCCATGTTTGTACAATATCAGTCTGAAAAAATCTGAGAATGAAGGGGTTTCCTGGTTCAAATAAACTTTTCTACTAGTATATATTTACAGTTGTTATAGGTAATGCTTGGGATGTTGAATCAAATCCTGGTCCAAACTCCCGAAATGACAGTTCACACTTCCCTTGTGGACTCTGTCATCAAAGTGTTGGCTGGGAAGACCGGGGAATTCGTTGCGACACCTGCAATGTCTGGAATCACATAGGATGTTAAGGCATGTCATCAACTATGTATAGTTTTTATAACAGATCATTGAATAAAAATGTTGTATAGGAGTGTATAAAATGTGGAATGCCAAACTTTTCCACATCTCTGTTTGACACCTCATCTTCTAAGACACCTACAACCACTTTGAACCTTTATCTACCCTATCCGAGCCTGATAGTCCGATACCAGACAACATCGGTCCACCCACGGCAGCTTCATCGCCCATTGTGCAGCAATCGAAAGAAGCTAAACGAAAGACCAAAAAGGCGGTCCTTAACCATCCCCTCAGAATATTGTTCATGAATTTTCAGTCAATAAAGAATAGAAGGGCTGAACTTCATACAATTATAAACTCGGCTAAACCAGATATCATTTTGGGCAATGCGTCTTGGTTAATTGATTGATTGATTGATTTGAGGTTTAACGTCCCCGTCAACACTGTCAAGTTCATTTTGGAGACGTTGCTTCCAATTTTGTGGGACTTTTACCCGACATTGAGATGAAATGACATCTCAAGCTCTGTCGCCCAATGAAACCAATACGGTTTATAAGCATGGACACTCACACCGCTTTGCCTGGGCAGGCTTAGGTCCTCTAAACGGGTTACCAGTACTCGTGTGTGGGTCGGATTCAGCTCTGCGTGGAAGCATCATGCATACCGATGGGCGGGGGCTGTTGAGTCTTGGTTAACCCCAGAATTTAAAAACTCGGAAATTTTTCCTGAATCCTTTGAAGCCATCCGGAAAGACAGAGTTGGGGATGCACATGGAGGTGTCTTCGTGGCTTTCAAGAGAGACCTACTCTGTACAGAAACTCCGGAGTTGGACACCAGCTGTGAACTAGTTTGGTGTAAATTGAACATCATTGGATGTAGGACTTTGTACCTTGGTTCTTTTTATCGCCCACTAGATCAAATTGACCCAGAATATCTTGAAGCTTTTAATTCATCTTTGTCTAGGATAATGTCAAATGCAAATGCCCATATTTTGGTTGGCGGAGACTTCAATTGTTGTGACACTGAATGGAGCAACATGCAGGTGCCCCATGGGGTACCTAAAAGGCAGACACAGCAACAACTTTTGGACATAATTAAAGAACACTGCCTGGCCCAAGTTGTTAACATACCCACCCGACAAGAAAAAGACCCTTGATTTATTGTTTACAAATTCTCCATCCCCAGTAAGCCGAGTTAAGGGGATGCCCCCGATTGGCAAAACTGATCATGACATAGTCCTTGTTGAGTATGACATAAAAGCTAAACGAATCAGACAAGTCCAGCGTAAAGTTTTTTCTCTACAAACGTGCGGATATGGATGGTCTGCGAGACCATATGGCGCAATTTAAGGATTCGTTCCTCTCCTCTGACGTTTCGCACATGTCAGTTAATGACTTATGGGTCAGTTTTAAGTCCGAATTAACCACGGCAATTGAAAGGTTTATACCAACGAAAATGACCAAAACAAAATATAGGGCACCATGGATCGATAACACGATCAAGCATCTCATCAGAAGACGCAATAGAATGTATTTTCGTGCTCGCAAGTCTAGCAGCCCTGACGTTAAGAACCATTACAAACGGTTCACAGCACATGTGCAAACGGTTATAAGGGATGCATATTGGCAGCATGTTTCCAGCATCTTTACCTTTAAAGATGACAATATAGATCCTGATATCCCCCAAAAGAATGGTAAAGTTAAAAAGTTTTGGTCATTCGTAACGTCCCTGAAAAAGGATGCGTTTGGGATCACTTCGATAAAGGAAAATGGAATTCTAAAAAACAGATGCGCGCGATAAGGCTAATATTTGCAATAAACAGTTTCAATCAGCAATTACGCGTGAAACTGATGGTGAGCTACCATCTAAAGGTGTAAGTCCGTTCCCCTCTATGGGGGACACAACAGTTGACCCCAATGGGGTCGCTAAACTGTTAGGTAAGCTCAAGATACATAAGGCATCTGGGCCCGATGACCTGAATGCCAGAGTACTTAAGGAATGCACTGCTGAAATATCTCCTGTGTTGGCCTTTATCTTCAATCAATCACTTACCCAGGGCACTGTACCAGATGACTGGCGACTAGCAAATGTTACCCCGGTCTATAAAAAAGGGGAAAAATATGATGCAGCAAATTATAGACCAGTGTAGCTAATATGCATCTGTTGCAAAACCCTGGAGCATATATTAGTAAGCAACATCAACAAGCACTTAGCCTTTGAGAGCATTCTTGCTGACTGTCAACACGGTTTCCGGAGTCAAAGGTCTTGCGAAACAAAGCTTGTTCAATTTTACCATGACATTGTGAGCAATCTGTAAGGGGCCATAAACCGTGGCCACAAACAGACTGACTTGATCATCATGGACTTCGCTAAGGCCTTTGACAAGGTACCTCACAGAAAGCTATTACATAAACTGGAGTACTATGGGATAAGAGGATCCACACATAGGTGGATTAGGTCATGGCTCTCTGGGCGCTCACAACAAGTTGTACTTGATGGCCAAGCGTCTGATCCAGTCCCTGTTTTATCTGGAGTCCCCCAAGGTTCGGTACTTGGAACGGTCCTTTTCTAGGTTTTCATAAATGATCTCCCCGATAATATAAGGTCATCGGTCCGTTTATTTGCTGATGATTGTGTCCTGTATAGGAACATATATTCTCCTTCTGACCGTCTTATTTAACCAGATGACCTGGATCAACTTGCACAGTGGGAGGCCGATTGGCAAATGAAGTTCAATGTGGCCAAATGTCACTCAATGAGGGTGTCACGACACCCTCCGGACAAGCAAATTAAGTTTGACTATACACTTCACCAGCAAATTTTGGAGCATGTTCAATCCGCCAAATATCTTGGTATCACCATCACTAACGATCTTGATTGGGGTCAACATATCTCTGAGATTACATCGAAAGCCACTAGGACTTTAGGATTCCTTAGACGGAACTTGGCTTTTGCACCTAGGCGGACAAAGGATGTTGCATATAAAACATTGGTTCGCCCTCAACTTGAATATGCATCACCCATTTGGCATCCCTATTTTTAAACTCAGGCTCAGCAGGTGGAGAAGGTGCAGAGGACAGCTGCTCGATGGACCTGTAGGCGATGGCGAAATAGAAGTAGCGTCGGTGACATGCTTAACGAGCTATAGTGGCCGTCCCTGGAGGCCCGTCGTGAGCAGTCCTCTTTAACCTTCTTCTACAAGATACACTCTGATTCTGTGTCAATTAATAAAGATAGGTACTTGACCCCTGTAACAGTGTCGACCCAAACAAGGGCATCAAAAGTAAACGACTCACAATATCGTAGATACCAGTCCTATAGTGATGCCCTGAAGAACTCGTTCTTTCCTAGAACTTTTCCCCAATGGAATAGTCTTCCCTCCTCTGCGGTGAATGCCAAGTCTGCAGAAGAGTTTAAAGCCCGTACAGTGTAAGATTGAGACTCAGAGGTATGCGTTTTAGGATACCTCTGTTATGCAGATTGTAAATAGTTTTAAGGACGCATCCAGTGCCTCTCTTTTTGTTTTCAGCTAAATTCTAAATTTAGCCACCCAATCAACTGAGGTAATGGCCAAATATGGCCGACTCAGTATAAGAAGATAGATAGATAGATAGATAGATAGATAGATAGATAGATAGATAGATAGATAGATGTTTTGTCCTAGCTCCGCTTGAGTCGTAGTAATATTTATGTGATAAAGCCATGACTTCCTCATGCTTAACAACAAATGTTTCCAATCAGCTGTTAGGATTAAAAATGACAATAAAATTGACCTGATGGATGATTAATCGTAAGTTTGAATAATACTTCAGCTTGCACAAAAATATGCAGGAAGGGTTCCTGTTTTCACGGCGCATAGTTGTCATGTTACATCGTCAAGCCGACTTGGCGATATGCGTTTATAAATAAGTGTTGATATTTTGTTTACAAATCCCATGAATGAAAAATGGCGACAAAAGAACTTATGAAAAATATCTCGTGGTGGCACAAATGGTTCTTAGACAGGAGACAATTTTGGTTAGTAATACTCTAAGACATTGTAGTTCACCCTTCCAAGAACAGTACACTGTACATTTTAGGTCTTGAAAAATTAGGTAAATATGACTTTGAGCGCAAATGCTGTCACCCTCATTTTTTTGCATCGGCTGTGTAAACCTACAAGCTGTTTGATAATTGCTTATTAGATATTGTTATGTTTGAAGACGTGTTACTTACCAGTATATTCAAACTTTTTCTCCGACTTGGTGTTTTGGCTGAAAAGAAAAGTCATGTTGAGGGGTACCCCACCCATTCTTTGTACTTTCGGTAAACCCTTAAAAGGAATGAAATATCATGTTTGTTGATAATTCCGGCGAATCACCTACAAACTTTAATAGCATAAAGCCCGTCGGGCTACATGCAGTTTGTGAGTAATTCGAAGGAGTTTACACATCGATAAAATACACAATCAAAGCACTGAAAGTACTGGTGGGTCGACTGTCTCTGAGTGTAGGCTAAGAAAATAGTTCTGAACTTAAACTTTTCGTTCATTCCTTAAATTTCAGTAAGTGTAGGCATGATCAGACGCCGCGTTATGTGGCGTTGTGTGGCGTCTGTTTAGGTATCTAATCCACCAGTCAGGAGCACAGTCCAAATTCATGTTGTGGCACTGGTAGCATTTATTGTATTATCTTTTATTTTCTATGCATTTATTTAATTATTTTCTCAACCTAGCTCAAACTGTTTCAGCTTCATCGTGTGCCCTTCTGAAAACTTTCATGTACCAAATAGGACCAACACAAGTTTCCGTTAAAGTTCAACGGAAACGGTAATTTTACCACCATATTTTTATTAATTATCCATGTAGCACAGATAAAAATAAGCAATTACAAAAAGTCGCGAGAATTCAAAAGGTTATATAGGGGAAGTTATAAGCCAATAAAGTTACGTGATTTACCGTTCTTTCGCACCTGTCCAAATTTAGATTTTCACGCATGCGCACTTGCGCGTGACGTCATTTGTAGACACATTTCGAAGTGACAGCTATGGCGGACAGTGCAAATCTTAGAGAGTTAGAGGAGAATGACGGTGATTCTGTTTTAGCTGGGTCAATCAGGCCGGTACAGCCGTATCAGTTTAAACCAAGAAGAGAATCTGCGCCCGATTACTCGGAAGTTTCCGAATCGGACACATCTAGCGAGTCAGATTTGGAGGGCCAGCTGAGCGATAGGCTCGGCAACACAGACTGGTAAGTTAGCGAGAATAATAAACAAAAAAAATGCATGACGAGGAAAAAATAATTTCGTCCACTTTACTACTGATTAGCCCAATATTAGTAAGGTTCCGTTTCGTATTTTGATAGCCGAAAATAACGTAAGGAAAGGAGGAAGTAAATAAAAAAATCGGGGGGGGGGGGGGGGTGCGGGGGGCACTGGTTGAGACAGTGGGGGCTGACAACTGTTTTGTCATCTTTACAACCCGCAATAGGGCCAAATACTTTCAATAGAATGAGCCAGAAAGCCAAGATAATTCCTGCTCATTCATTGTTTTTGAAAAGTGGAAAAATTTGCACCCCCACCCCTTGTTGAAGTGTGAAATTATTGGCTTGCTTTTGTTATTATAGTCTCTATATAGATATTTACACACCAAAAATGCCACAGATAACCTACAATGTAACAGCAAAACATTGGACTTATCTTCTTCTGTCATCCCTGGCGACAAGTGTGTGTTGAACCCAAAGTGGGGTGATACCCGGGTGTATTTTAATCATTACTGCAACAAGTAACCGGCCGGCCTCTGCAGTTCAGTCAGGCGCGCATTCGACTTGTGTACAGAGGACCAAGATTCGAGACCTGTGAGTGTCAGCATAACTTTTCGTGGAGATTGATCATGAAATTACTTTAAAAACATTCTCTCCCTTCTGCTGATTCAACCAGGGTAGTTGTCAATTTTTGGCCAAAAAGTGCAATAAATTAGCCTGTCCAGGAAAAGCATGGATAGTTCATTGACATGCTCCACATAACCTAAATAGTGTTGGTTGAGTCATTAAACTAAAAATAAAAAAAACAAAAGGTAAATATTTATGTGCTAGATTCAGCAAAAAAACTCCGGGATTAACCCATGTCCTGCTGAATATTCAGTGTAGCCACACCCATTTTACACTCATTAGTAGTATAGGTTTTGGACGTGTCTAGCTCACCCACATAAAAAAAAATTTTTTTTAGCTTCCCACATATAAAATTTTTTTTAGCTTCCCACATATAAATTTTTTTTTTATGTTTGGGCATGTCTAGCTCACCCCACCTAAAAAAAATTTTTTTTTAGCTTCCCCCACATATAAAATTTTTTTAGCGCACCTCTAAAAATAACAGCTACAAAATACCCACACCTATAGACCCACACTAAAAAATTTTTTTCTTCATACTCCAAGTACCCCCCTACTAGAGTGATGAAAAAAACACACCTCGAGAAATTCTTAAAACTCTGTAATCTGTAATTCTTGTTCATAGAAACTACCTTAGATTTCTTCGCCTTTTAAATCATTTATTTTATAAGTAACAGGATTTGTATTTAAAACGTCTTCAATTATAAATATTTCTCTTGTCCAACGAGTTGTATAACCCTTTTCAAATTTACCTTTCTTTTTTGCTATTCTTACTCTATCCCCAACTTTGAATTTAGGTTTTTTAATTTTCTCATCATTTTCTGGATATAAATTTTTATACACTGTTAATTCATTTTCTACTTTACTCGCTTCAACAGGTGTCATTTTAATAGAAGAATGTACTGTATTATTATAATTTTCAACTAATTCATCTAATATATCATAATATTTAGTAGTTTCATTTGCAGTAAAATATTTATACATATGTTGTTTCATAGTGCCTATCCATCGTTCTACTACACTAGATTTTTAGCTCACCTGAGCCGAAGGCTCATGTGAGGTATTAGTATACCACGAGCCGGCGTCCGTCGTCCGTCGTCGTCGTCCACACTTTCAAAGAAGTATATCTCCGGAACCTGTGGGCCAATCTTGATCAAATTTCATGTGAAGCATTATCAGGTAGGGGGAAAGGCTGCATACTGTTTTCGGGCAGATCGGATTGGAACTCTGGTTGCCATGGCAACAAATAGCTCCCATAGACTTAACATAGGAAAAAGTTTGTCATCACTCTAGCTCCGTCAATTTTTTTCTGATTGTCTTCATTCTTGCAGATAACGAGGACAGGCATGAAATCTCGATCAAGTTCGATTTTGGGCTGAATCGGATTATTCACTCAGGAGTTACGTGCCCTTGAGCGTTGAAAAAATTGCCTATTGACTTAACATGGGGAGAATGTTGTCATCACCGTAGCTGCTTCAATTATTTTCAGATTGGCTTTATTCTTGCAGATAACCAGCACAGCCATGAAATCTCGGTCAAGTTCGATGACTGGCAGAATCGGATCATTCACTTAGGAGTTACCTGCCCTTGTGTGTTTTTGCATTAGGGTTAATGGGAATTAGGAAAAAGCTTGTCATCACTCTAGCTCCGTCAATTTTTTTCTGATCGACTTCATTCTTGCAGATAACCAGGACAGGCATGAAATCTCGATCAGGTTCGATTTTGGGCTGAATCGGATTATTCACTCAGGAGTTACGTGCCATTGAGCGTTGAAAAAATTGCCTATTGACTTAACATGGGGGAGAATGTTGTCATCACCGTAGCTGCTTCAATTATTTTCAGATTGGCTTTATTCTTGCAGATAACCAGCACAGCCATGAAATCTGGGTCAAGTTCTATAACTGGCAGAATCGGATCATTCACTTAGGAGTTACCTGCCCTTGTGTGTTTTTGCATTAGGGTTAATGGGAATTTCAAAAATGTATATCTTAAAGACTACTTGGCCAACTTTGATCAAATTTCATGTGTCGCATTATTTGGCAAGTGGAAAGGCTTCATTAGGTTTTCAGGCAGATCTGAGTGGAACTCTGGTTGCCATGGCAACATCTAGCTCCCATAGACTTCACATAGGAAAAAGCTTGTCATCACTCTAGCTCCGTCAATTTTTTTCTAATCGACTTCATTCTTGCAGATAACCAGTACAGGCATAAAATCTCGGTCAAGTTCGATTTTGGGCCGAATCGGATTATTTGCCTTGGAGTTACCTGCCCTTGAGCATAAAAAAATACGTTGTGACCACGATAGCAACTTTATTTTTATTCATATCAGCTTCAAACTTGCAGGTAACGAGGACAGGCATAAAATCTCGGTTAAGTTCAATTTTAGGCCGAATCGGAATATTGACCTTGGAGTTACGTGACCTTGAGCGACAAAAAATTTGCCCATGGACTTAATTAGGGAAAATGTTGCGACTACGATAGCGACTTGAATTTTTTTCAGATCAGCTTCAAACTTGCAGGTAACGAGGACAGACATAAAGTCTCGGTTAAGTTCGATTTTGGGCCGAATCGGAATATTTGCCTTGGAGTTACCTGCCCTTGAGCATAAAAAAATACGTTGTGACCACTATAGCAACTTTATTTTTATTTATATCAGCTTCAAACTTGCAGGTAACGAGGACAGGCATAAAATCTCGGTTAAGTTCGATTTTGGGCCGAATCGGAATATTGACCTCGGAGTTACGTGACCTTGAGAGACAAAAAAATTTGCCCATAGACTTAACGTAGGGAAAATGTTGTGACAGAAATAGCGACTTGAATTTTTAGCTCACCTGAGCCAAAGGCTCCAGTGAGCTGATAGTATACCAAGGCTCCGGAGTCCGTCGTCTGTCGTCCGTCCATCCGTCGTCCACACTTTCAATGAAGCATATCTCAGAAGGCAGTCGACCAATCTTGTTTAAATTTTATGTGTAGCACCATTGGGCAAGGGGAAAGGCTGCATTAGGTTTTGGAGCTAGTCTGGTTCGTTTGATCCTTCATTCTTCTTTCTCTCCATATAGAGATAATAGACCAATGTTAAATTTTTAATCAAAGATTTCTCAGGAACTATAAAAGCTAGAAGCATCAAATTTGGTATTCAATAGAATAATGATGACTTATTTTGTGTAAGAGACATTGGGCTTTCTCAGCTTATTTGTTCATCTGTTCTTTCATTCTTCTTTCTCTCCATTTTGACCAATGTTAAATTTTCGTCAAAGATTTCTCAGGAACTATAGAAGCGAGAAGTCTCAAACTTGGAATGCAATGCAATAATGATGACTTATATCCTGTAAGGGTCAATGGGCTGGATTCTATTAGCAGATTTAGTAGTCAAGTCTGTGAATTGTTAAAACTTAAGTTCCTCAGGTGAGCGGTTTAGGCTCATTGAGCCTCTTGTTCTTCATTCTCAGTTGAATATAACTTTATATTATTATCTTTTAACAATTCTTTTACTTGTCGATTATAAAATTCAGAACCTTTATCTAAACAAATATACATTGGTTTTCTTTCTTTAAATAATGTTTTAAATGCTTCACTTACGGTTACTCCTGTTTTATTTTTTAAAGGAATTAACCAACCATATTTACTAAAAACATCTATAACTGCTAATAAATATTTATAGTGTTTATTTTGCTTTGAATATTGTTGCATATCTGCCAAATCAACTGCCCATGTTTGATCTATTGAATGAACATAAACACGTCTTTTAGGAAAAGATTTTATAACTCTACGATGTAATTCATCTGCTAATTTATTTGTTATTTTGGATATAAATCTATTTTTATTAGACCCACACTCAGAACATATACCTTTTAACATTTGTCTATTATTGGCTGTTGTTACTTGTTTCACTGAATCATTTTCAGTATGCTTTTTACAACGTAAACAATATATTTTTGGATGCTCCATTAAAATTATATTAAAAATTGATTCTTAAAAAATGAGTGAAGGAAAAGTTTGTAACTCATGCCATCAATTTAAGTTCTTAAATTTATTTGCAAAAGAGAAAACGTGCCCAGATGGACATAGAGGAAAATGTAAAGATTGTGACAGAGAACGAAAACGATTACATTATCAAAATAATAAAGAAAAATATAAAATAGCATATCAAGAATTTTTACTTAGAAATCCTAATTATGTAAATGAATATAAAACGAGATAGTTAAAATTGTCCCTAAGAAAATGGCAAGTAAAAAATCCAGAGTATTTAAAAATGTTATTAATGAGACTATTATTGATGACATAGAAGAAGATGATATAACTAATTATATTAATAAATTAAAAGATAAAATTAAAATACAATCATTTCCTATTAAAGTGAAGATAATAATTACTTCTGAATTTAGTACCCCATTAGCATTTGATATAATAGAAAGTCATTACTCTCATCCTGTTGAAGTTATTCAATCAAATAATAATATTAATAATTTTTATAATAAATTAAAAGATAAATTTGAAGCATGGATTGATGAGTATCAAGAAAGAGGTTCTGGTTTTGTTTTTAGAAATATTAAAAGTGTACAAGTAAAGACATATATATATAATGTTCAGAGAGCTTCATCTTATATACCTTTAAAGTTTAAATCAAGTAATATTATAAATGTTAAAAATACAAAAGATAACAAATGTTTCTTATGGTCTATTTTAGCAAAACTATATCCTGCTGATAATAACAAAGATAGAGTAACAAAATATAAACCTTATGAAAATGAAATTAATATGACCAATATTGAATATCCTGTTTTAATAAAAAATATCCCAAAAGTAGAAAAACAAAATAATTTAACTATAAATGTTTTTGCATTAGAAAACCAAACAAACAAACAATCTTTATACCCAGTTTATATTTCAAATATGAAAAGTGAAAGTATAATTGATCTTTTATATATAGAAGAAAATGAAAATACACATTATTGTTTAATAAAAAATCTTGATAGTTTTCTTTATGATAAAAATAGAAATAAACAACACACATGTAGAAACTGTTTACAAAGTTTTCGAAGACCAGAAACATTAGAAAAACATAAAGAGATATGTCTAGATCATGACTATTGTAAAGTTAATATGCCAAAGAAAGAAGATAATATTCTTAAATTTAAAAACTATCATTTCAAAAATAGATTACCTTTTGTTATCTATTCAGATTTTGAATCAAACAATATCCCTTTATCAACTTCTAACCTGACCCAAATAAATCATATGTTAATCCAATCAGAAAACAAACAGTTAATAGTTATGTTATTTATGTTCAGTCTGACTATCCAGAAATTTATAAACCACAATACTTTTCTTATGTTGGTGATGATGCGGCAGAAAAATATGTAGAACAAATAATAAATTTTTTTAATAAAATAACTTATAAGATTTCACGTAATGAAAAGAAAGAACCAATTCTAAGTAAACAACAAGAAAAAAAAATCAAGAGTCAAAAGAATGTTATATATGTGGAAAGGAATTTGAATCAGAAAACAAAGTAAGAGAACATAATCATCTTTCTGGTGAATATAGAGGAGCAGCTTGTCAATCATGTAATACAAAAGAAGGTAAAATAACAAAGCTAATACCTGTTTTCTTTCATAATGGTTCAAACTATGATTTCCACTTTTTAATAGAGGAGCTAATGAAATATGAAGATGATTATAACAAAGTAAAACTTCTATCCAAAAATTCAGAAAATTATATTTCTATAGATTACGGTTCATATTATAAAAAACTAAGATTTCTAGATTCATGTAGGTTTATGTTAAAAAGTTTATCAAGTATTGCAGAATCAACAGATGAATTTCCTATCTTAGAAAAAGAATTTGAAAGTCATAGTGTTGATAATAATATATTAGATAGAAACAAAATAGAATTTATAAAAACTAATAAAGAATTAAATGACTTACATAGAAAAGATAATAAGAAGTATCAAGAAAAGATAAATAAAATAAAACTTGATAATTTTTTTCTATTAAAACAAAAAGGATATTATCCATATGAATATATAGATATATATATTGATATATATATATAGATAATAGAAAGATTAAAAGAAAAACAATTACCTCCTATAGATAAATTTTATTCTACTTTAACACAAAAAACAATTACAGATGAAGATTATAAATATGTACAAGATGTTTGGAAAGCTTATAACTGTAAAACTTTAGAAGATTATCATAATCTTTATTTAAAAACAGATGTTTTAATTCTAGCAGATGTCTTTGAGAACTATAGAAACTTTTTTTTAAAACACCATGAAATAGATCCATGTTATTGTTACTCCGCACCTGGGTTAACCTGGCAATGCGGGTTAAAATATACAAAAATAGAATTAGAACTTTTAACTGATTATGAAATGTTATTGATGATTGAAAATGGTATCAGAGGAGGATTTTCAGGGGTTTTAGGGCCTAGACATGTTAAGGCTTATAATAAATATACATCCAACTATATTGATGGAGATATTAGAATAATAGACAAAAATGAAATGAAACAATGTTTGGAAGACTTAAAAAATGGTAAAAATTTAAATGATTTTCTAACAGAAAAATATTTATTGTATCTTGATGCAAATAATTTATATGGTTGGGCAATGTCACAGAAACTACCAACTAAAGATTTCAAATGGGAAAGTAATCCAGACTATTATTTACATATTCCAAAAGGAAGGGGTTGTATAATAGAATGTGATTTAGAATATCCCAATAATTGCAAGTTTAAAACAATGAAATATCCATTAGCTCCTGAGAAAATGAAAATAAATAAAAATGATTTATCAAATTACCAGAGAAACTTATTAGGAGATAAGCCATTAGGTAAAGAAGAAAAATTATTATTAACTTTATTTGATAAAAAGAAATATGTTATTCATTATAGTATTCTAAAAGAATATATTAAACTTGGAATGAAAGTAAAAAAAGTTTATAGAACTATATCATTTAAAGAAAGTGATTGGTTAAAGAAGTACATTGATTTTAATACTACACAAAGAAAAAACTCTAAATCTAATTTTGAAAAAGACCTCTGGAAATTAATGAATAATAGTTTCTATGGAAAAACATTAGAAAACATAAGAGGAAGAAGTGAAATTAAATTAACAACGAGTAAAGAAGAAGTAAAGAAATACATAAGCAAACCTAATTTTAAAGATTCAATAATTTTTAATGAAAACTTTGTTGCAATTGTAAATAATGTCACTTCTGTTAAATTTGATAAACCTATTTATTTAGGACAAGTTGTATTAGATTATAGCAAGTTATTAATGTATCAATTTTATTATAATGTAGTTAATGAATTATGGCTAAAAAACGAAATAGTTGCTACAGACACCGACGCATTGATAATGAATATATCCACAAAAAATATTTATGAAGATATGAAACAAATAAAAAATGAACTAGATACATCTGACTATCCAGTGGATCATGATCTTCATTCAACTGATAATAAAAAGGTAATAGGTAAATTTAAAGGTGAATTAAATGGTAAAATTATGAATGAAATAGTTTTTCTGAGAAGTAAAGCATATTCTTTTACATTAAGTGATTTCAGTGAAGAAAAAAAATTAAAAGGTATTAGTAAAGTGACTATTAAAAAAGATATAAAATTTAATGATTATAAAGAATGTTTATTCAACAATGAAACAAAAATGAATAAGATGTACACATTAAATTCTGACAAACATAATATGTTTATAAATGAAATAAATAAAGTTTCTTTATCTCCTTTTGATGATAAAAGATATATTTGTGATAATGGAATAAATACACAACCTTATGGTATTAATTCTTTGTATTTTATTTAATTTAATTTCCATGCAACAAATCCAGTTAATGCCATACCACCAACAACAAATGCAATCTCTCTATTTTTCTGGTCTTCTGATGGGGTATAATAATCACTCAACTTTGGTTCAGAAGGTAATGCCTGTAAATCTTTACCTGTAATATAATAATATTGTTTCATTGCTTGGTCAACATCTTCGTATGTTTGTTCTGCATGATGTTCTTTTTGTAATTGTTTATTTAGAAAATCTAATCTTTGTGTTCTTTCTCTACTCCATTTTACTTGTGCTGCTTCTAATTGTTCCATTGCCTTATCATGTCTTTCTCTCTCTTTATCTGCATCTTTTCCAATATGTGAAAACAAATAATTACTACCCGAAAAAGCAAAGGCATTTACTACTGCTCCACCAAGCATCATCACCACTGCACTCGCCATTTTTTACTTCATAATATCAGCTGGAATAATTCCTTGCTTAACTAACATATCTCTCGTCGCCATTGCGAGTAATACATCAATAGATAACATACCAATATCCGCCATATTAAAATCTACTTTTGGTGGTTGTCTTCTCAATAGTTTTCTTCCTAATTCTGCATATCCAACCGTTAATAGTGTTTCCACTCCGGCATGATATAACATGTTTACTATTTGTTTTCCATCAATTTGTGTTGCCATTTTTATAAGAATATTTTTGATTACTTAAACTCAAATGGATCTATTTCTTTCTTTTCCTTTGGTGGTGGAATAGGTGCAGGTGTAACTTGTTTCTTATTATAAATATATAATCCCAATCCAACAACTACAATTGATATACATAATGGTATGTAATTTTTGTATATATTTACATGTTGAACTTCTTTAACTTCATCCCTAACTTCATCATCATCTTTTGTTATAGATTTTAATTGTATGTTCTCTTTTTTCATTGCTTCCGTTTCTTTTCTTTTTAATTCAGCTTTCATTTTTTTTGCTTCCGCACCTTTTTTACCAGCAGCTACTCGTTTTGGGTTTTTCGTTTTTTCATTTATTTCACTCATCTTTTTTAAGTCAATATTTTCACTTTTTTATCAGTGAAATCAATATGTCTCGCTGTTGTTAACATTGCAGTAAAAGGAGCAAGATACATTCCATATCTATAATATAATTCACAACATGTGCTAGTCAAAGCGTGATTGATAAAAGGGTCTTCCTCTAAGTCTTGTATTAATTTAGGTGGATTAACAACATTAAAATATTTTGACACACCCATAACGTATAAGTTAATAAAAGAATTACCCAATGTCTTAGTCATACTCGCTCCTAGTCTTGCTTCATATCTGCAGTATAGTTTGTTTATTTCTTCTGATGTCATTGTATCAATGTCTGACATTTGTAAGTCTTTACCAAGATATTGTTTGCTTTTTCCGCCAGTAACAATGGCTGATAGTCTTTCACGTTTTTTGTCTTCATGGTCATCTCTTTGTTCTGGTAACTCAACATCTTGTAACAATTCTTCGGCGTTCATTTTATATAATTTATTTTTAATTTTAAAATATTTAAATATTATATACCCAACTATTGATAAGACTGCAGTGTTTGTTGTAATTGTCAGTATTTCAAATAGCATTGCTTTTTTATTGCTTATTTTTTTAAGCATTACTTAAGCATTACTAAAGCATTACTAAAGCATTACTTGAGCATTACTTAATCAACCACCCAATAATCAGTAGGTTGGTCGGTTTTCAAAATTAATTTACGATGTTTCTTTTTCTTTAATTCTTCCTTTATTCTTTGACGTTCTTCCAATGTAGGAATAACATCATTCTCTCTCAAACAATTTTCAAAACTATCTCTATCTTTTGTGTAGAACATACATAACCACTTTGTTTGTTCTCTTAAATCTTTCAAAACTGAATTGTATCTTTGCGATATAACCCATATCGATTGTTTTGCATGTCTGCCTGAAAAAGCTAACTGTGACAGCATATCTTGTTTCTTTTTTATTTCCTTTGTGGCACTGCAGTCATCGATGATAAACAGGGTAGGTTTACCTGCAAACTTATTTAAAAACGACCGTAATAGTTCTTGAAGCTTTTCTGTTCCATCTGACGTTATAGGATTTACGATTATGATATTTTTTTATTTTGGTTTTTTAACATCACCAATCCAACTTCTGTTTTTGTATGCCTCGTTCCATTGAATGGTCGGGCAAAGTATAACAATATGACTAAATACACCTCTATATACACCTTCAAGTAAGTCTAAAACAAATTCAGTCTTACCGCAGCCAGTTTGACCACAAATAATTGCACTGTGTGGATATTTAGGTAGTTCCATTTCTATTGTTTAATAATGAGCCTCTTTAAATCTTCCATCTTCAAAATTGATTTGCGCATCCTGTATTACAAACAGATAAACATTTATTGGTTCAGTTCCTCCTGCTTCTTTTGTAATTTGTATTGTTATACCTTCTGAGGCATTTTCTATTCTTCTCCCAGAACCGTGAAGATTATTATCATCCGTTGAACGTAAATCTAACCATAAAGCGTAATTAGTCGTTAGATATTTTTCTAGCGTTGTATCAGTAAAATATAAATCTTTAATGACCATACTTGTTTCTTTGTTTCTTTTTGAATTTAGGGCAAAGAATTTATTTATTTCGTCCCACTGTTGGTACGATTTCATTCCTTGACTATATAGTTGATTTGGAATCCCTTCTATAGTCATTTCCACTTTTGTAATTTCTGGATTATAATATTCTTCTGTGCTGGTCCTTTCAGGATCTTCGAATAGCATGAGAATACCTTTCATACTTCTTGCCGGGACATTTAAATTAATATTCCAAAGAGTATCAGATTTATTCTTCGTTATTTTTCTATGCCTAAGTATTCTATCGTATAAAATAACCATTTTGTCACTGACTTGCTGACTTATTTCTCTTGATAAATAAGAATCAGAAACAATATCGAATTCTAAACAAATATTTTTGATTGTATAAGTTGAAGTTGCATCAGCTGAATTAATAACTTTCATGTAATCGTTAAATGTAAGTTCATATTCTAATCTATCCCCGAGTCCTGCTTGATAAAATGGCATATGGGTTTCCAATAATTCAAAATCAAGTGGAATACAAAACCTGTTTCCATAAGCCTTTGCTATTGCCTGATCTTCTTTATCTGCTGTTGCATTTTTTGCCCCCACTCTAAGTTTCAACATGTTTGGTTTGCCAACGCCTTGATAAGCCATATTTATTCGTTCTGTAGGAGTCTTCCATAAATCAATATAACAATGATAGATGTCACTATCATCAATGGACATAACTTCATTTCCACTTATTCTAATTGTTGTTTTCTTAATTATTGCTCTTCCAATATTTTGATAAATAGTTGCATTTGCATCTTTAGAGATTAGTTCAATTTCAAATGCTAATCTGACTGTTCCGGGAACAATAACATCATTACCACTTAGATTAGGAAATCTCACTAACAATTGTTGATTTTGATCAATAGTTGACGGATTATTAGTTATCACTACACTTTGACGGATTCCTCTCACACCGCATGGTTCTCTTATTTTTCTGTAAGGGTTTAATTTATTTCCATAGGTCGACATTTTTTTAAGGAAAAATTTAATAATTAAAAATGGCTGAAGGATTTGATTTTGAGAATCCTACATTTGACAGAGATGATTATGATTATGACGATGATGATTATAAAGACACTTTTTTAGATGACCAAGAATTTCAAAGAACATTGAATAATCAATATAAAGCACTAGACGATCTGACAGGATCGGATAAAGAAGAACACCTAAAGGATTTGTTAAAAACGATGTTGAAACGATTTTATGAAAGAAATAATGAGTCTGTAAGAATGGATGTAGATGAAAATGGATGGATTCTTACAAATGATATATATGGCAGACCACTGCTTGGTATAGAGGATGAAGATGGAAAAATTAAACCCTTATCATATTATAAAAGTAGCAAACAAGATGCCGTCCTGCAGTTTTATTCACTTGATACAATCCTTAAAAAATATAAAGTTAATTTTATCAGATATAATCTTGGCATAACCGATTATCAACCCCCTGCTACAAGAATAAAAGAAGGTAGAGCAGAATTAGCGATCAAAGCTAGAGACGAGATTACAACAGAAAACATTCCAATGCAAGATTTATCTTCAACCAAAGATGTGCAAAATGTAGTAGACACAGCAAATAAGGTTGAAACCACTGCTACATCTCTTTTTGATAATTTAGAGTTGCCAGAAGTCAAAAATGCACGCACACAAACAGATATGAAAAAAAGAGAAATGGATGGTATTTTAAAAGCAATGACAAGTGTTAAAGAAGAGGTTGCAAATGAATTGGTTAAATTGAATGAAACAAATAAAGACTTAGCAAAAGAAAAAGATAAATTAGAACAAGCGAAAGCAGACAAAGATGAATTTCAAATAGAGAGGATAAATGAGCGAATAAGAGGTTTGGAGTCTGAGAGAAGTGCAAGATTAGAAGTAATTAATGTTAATAGAGATAAATTACGTAGTCAGGTAAATAGAATAAAGGAAACAATCAACAAGATATTAAAAGAAGACACTACATTAGGTGAGAGAATTAAAACATTATTTAGAGAACAAGGAATTACAATTGTTAGTGTTTTAACTGCTTTTGGGATGATTATTGGTGTTATTGTTGAGACTTTTATTCCTACTACTGGTGGTGGATCTATAACCCCTAAACCACCGTCAAAAGATGGTATAGAAAATTGGATAAAAAACAATTAAGTAATCTTGGTAAACCATTAGCCAATCTTGCAGGAAAAGCAGCAGCAGCGCTACCGGGTATTATTGGTTCCATTGTGTCTTGGCTGTTGTCTACTACTGGAAAAGTGGTTAACTGGTTTGGTGAACATCTCTGGGCGTTGCTTGTCCTTATTGTAGGATTATTGTATGCAGCTGCAAGAGAGTATATTAATAAATCCTGAGTGCAATAATACCTATTACTATACTTCCTACTATTAATGCTGTTTTGTTGTCTTCGTGTTGTGTTGCTTGTTTCTTTTCAACAGGTTCTGGTAGAGATTTCTTTGTTTGTTTCTTTTCAACAGGTTCTGGTAGAGATTTCTTTGTTGGTGTGCCTTGTATAGTTGCAGGTTGTGTAGTAGGTGCAACAGGTTTAACATTTACATCATTATTGAAACCAAGCGAGCACTCCGATGTTGCAATTACAATTTTATTATTATATCCAGCGATAGTGCCAATTTGTAATATCATATCACTGGCAGACATATAGAGACCAAGATCATATGTGTAATCAACTTTACTTCTTGCGTATTTCAATACATTTTGATATTTTGATATTTGAGTAGGCAAATCGATTGGACTGTTAATTGCATCTTGAACATTTCCTAAGAATTGTTTTTGAGCATCAAATCCTGTGCCTATTTTTAGTATTTCTACACGTGTTTGGGATTGTGCTCCTAATAGTGCCCATACAAGCGTTCTAATGCTTTCGTTAATTCGTTTAACACCTGGTTTTGTGAAACCTTTTGATTTGTCTAATATAAACAGTGTCCATGCCTCACTTATATCTACTGTAAGTTCTATTTTATCATTTGGATTAAAGAATGGCCCATCACTTTGATGATCTTGTCTGTATTTTCCATCTGGTTTAAAATATTGTGTGTAACTCCCGAGACCACTACATTTAGAACTACTTTCCAGTTTTTGCCTCCAATCCGTGCTAGGTGAAACATCGAATTCATTGCATAACTTTTGGTATGTTGCTTTGTCGTATGGGTTTTTGTAATAACAGAATGATGCATCTGTCGGTAAAGGTGTTTTAAGTTCTTTCAAAATACGAGCAATACAATAATAAACATGAAATGTATATACTGTTTTAGTTAATCCTGAAGTGTTTTGTAAATGGTCTTGATAACTTACTCCACATCCTGCAGTGGCACACCAGACGGCAAAATTTAATTGACATTGCCACCAGTCAAATGATGAATGAAGCCATGTATTCCACGGTTCATTGGTGTGTAATGTTGGATTTTGATATTTTTGAAATAAGTTGAGAAACGTTACTGGAAAATGATCATCTTTGTTAACATAAATTGTTTGTTTTACAAGTTCAATATTCTTTTTGGTATGTTTAGTATTGTGGTTATATGATGCATTGGGATTGTACTTGAATTCTTTTGGTATCATTTTTTATGTGTAAAAAATGTATCATACAATTTCCGATATTAATAAAACAATATATTTACAACAATATGTAGATAATAAATGCGGAAATAAGAGAATTGGATTGAAGAGTTTTACTTATACCATAGGTTGGTATAATTTAATTGATGAATCTATCCAAAAAGGAACAGATAAAGCAATACGTTTAGCTTCAGGATTTTACAGTTTCCAACAAATAGCAGATATATTTCAAAGTAATAATATTGTATTATCTGTAAATGAAACAAATGGCATAGTGTTTTTGACATCGACCGTTGATTTAAAAATAAGCAAAGGATTAAAAGAGATGTTGGGCCTCGGAAATAAAAGACGATTTAACGCAAATCAAACATATGAGGGAGAAATACCGCTAAATTGTGCACCTTATAAACAACTATATGTTCATCTTGAGCAGATAAACAGTGCTTACAATTTCTTAGATGGTGCTCCTAGTAATATTCTTGGTGTTGTTTCTGTTGAGAATAAATCGTTTGGTGATATTGTTCATACACGTTTTAGTAATCCGGAATATAAACAATTAACACATGGTGATATTTCAGAATTAAGTATAAGCGTTTGTGATGAGAATGGAGAAAATATAAACAACAATGGATTGCCAATTAATTGTGTGTTAGAAATTATATAATTATTGTATAAAAATGAGTATATTTGGTGTTAAAAAGTTTACAACAGATAAGAATAATTTGACTTTACGTGTTAATGATTTGCATAGAAGATTTACAGATTTAAATAGTAGATTACAAAACGCTTATACAAATGAAGACATTACAACAAGTGCTGAATCAAAAGGCCCTTTAATTAGAGGTGAGGTGTTTTCATTTGGAAATGCAGGTAGAGAGCCAAAAGTTGGTTATGTTATGATGAGACGTGGTCATGTTACAGGTATTAGCCTGTCGAGTGAAAGGTCAAGTGGTGAAGTGCGAGTTGGTGTGTTGGTGGATGGGGTGGTTATGAGGGGGTGTGAGATTACTCTGCGTACAACAATACCAAGAAAACATGATAATTTTGATAAACCATTTTTTGTTGAAGCTGGAAGTGTTATTAATTTTATAAGTCTGGGGGCTAATGGAACTGTAGTTAATAGTGTTGCCTCGTTATTAATTGAATTCAAAAAATATATATAAAAATGAAGCAACCCACAGCCCCGAATTTATATCCTGACTTGTCTAGTGAAGACGGACAAAATTATAGATTACAGAAGATATCAGAAATAGAAAAACAATTAATAAAAGAGAGAGATACTCGCAAAGCTTTATATAAAAAGTATAAACAGGGAATTAATATTACTGATAGTATTGATACTGGCCTAATATCAACGGCTGTTATTATGGCTGGTGTTGGTTTAACTGTTCCAATTATGTTGCCATTAGAAATTGCTGCTGTTGTGTGTGGATCTCTGGGTGTTTGTGTTAAGTTAGTGAGACGTAAATTACATGCAAAAACACAAAAACATTATGAGATTAAAACTATTGCTGATAGTAAATTGAATAGTATAAAAGATTTGATTTCTAAGGCTTTGACAGATGGGCAGATATCTGAAAATGAATTTAAGTTGATTTTAGATGAATTAGATAAATATAATAAACTGAAAGATTGCATACATTCAAAACAAACAGGATTAAGTGAAACGGAAAGAAAAAAACTTATTGAGGAAGGCAAGGCCCAGGCTTTAGCCGAGGTAAAAAAAAAAATAGGAAATGCTTGATTTTATTTAATAAAGTTATAATAATTAATGACCCACCACCTATTTATAGGAGCGTAAACTAAATATGCAGATTTCTTCATTTTATTTCCATTCTAATTCTTTGCCTGTTAAAAGCTACGCGTTCACTGTCCTTTCAATGCTTTGATTAACTTTCAGACCTTTCTGTACTTTGATTACGACTTTCAGACCTTTCTGTACTTTGATTACGACTTTCAGACCTTTATGTACACATTCCTTACTAAATACGACTTGAGCAAACAAACACTCTTAGTCCTTAACATAATCAATAAAGATCTATTTTCATTTTCAATTTGCCAATACGCTCCGCTAACCATCAACACCTCCTTAGTAGCAGTATAAGCCAGTTTTCAGTACAGTAATTTAAGTGGATGCAGTGATTCTTCGGTCAGCAAATGGATAAGTCTTTGTTAACCGATCTATATGGTGATATTTTAAAATTAAACGATCATTTAAGGACAAATCACACTGATGAATATTGTTTGTCATGGATTAACAATTTCAATGAGAAATACTACACCAAATTAACAAAGACCGTCCGTAAAGTTCCAAAACGCCGCACAAGAAGTGACACGAAAAATGAGTTAAAGGAATTAATTTTAGAATCATACGGTAAAGGACAAGAAGATTCAACACTTGACATAGACACAAAAACAGAACAGGCATGTATAGAAAGTATGAAAAAATTAATTAATCTGACAGAAAAAAGAAAAGTAGAAACAGTATACTACACATATCAACTGGGAAAAATTATATTAGAGCTCAAAAAGCAAGCGCCTAAAGGATGTGAACTCGGCTGTTACCTTCATTTGCTAGGAATAAAATTTTCAGACTCATACTGTCGACGACTCATTTTAGTTCACAATTTAATTGATCAACATCAAAACTTACTTAAATGTTGTTTGAGTATCAGAGCTCTTATTCAGCAAAAAAAGATTATAGAAGAAATCTGCAGTGAACTTGGCTGGTAAAAAAATCTAGCACATATTGCTGTTCAAAACGTAAGTAAAAGTTTTCTACAATTTATTTTTAGAATGCCCAGATATGCTGCCTGGTGACGGTTCTTGTTTATCGAGTTGCTTTAGCAACCTTTCTTAATTAAACCGATTACAGTGTTACCAGGATTTTTTTGTATTTTTTTCTTTTTTTCAACCATTTTTATCGCTTAGCAACACTTCTTATTTAAACCGATGACGGCGTATAACATTTTACTCAATATTCCATCATAAAAAGATCATGTCATTTCCGGGATTCGAACTCATGCCCCACAAAACCCCACCATTTACAGTCCAAAGCGTCTAGACCACTCGGCTATCACGGCTTGCACTAGAATAGCAAGAAATTATAAAATAAATGATTTAAAAGGCGAAGAAATCAAAGGTAGTTTCTATGAACAAGAATTACAGATTACAGAGTTTTAAGAATTTCTCGAGGTGTGTTTTTTTCATCACTCTAGTAGGGGGGTACTTGGAGTATGAAGAAAAAAATTTTTTAGTGTGGGTCTATAGGTGTGGGTATTTTGTAGCTGTTATTTTTAGAGGTGCGCTAAAAAAATTTTATATGTGGGGGAAGCTAAAAAAAAAATTTTTTAGGTGGGGTGAGCTAGACATGCCCAAACATAAAAAAAAAAAAAATTATATGTGGGAAGCTAAAAAAAATTTTATATGTGGGAAGCTAAAAAAAAATTTTTTATGTGGGTGAGCTAGACACGTCCAAAACCTATACTACTCTCATTTTTTACTTTGAGCCAATCAGGCTACTTGGATAAATTTATACCTACAAATTCATAAACTGAATGTCAGTGTAGATCCTGATCAGATGTCTTCTTCAGAAGCCATCTGATCTGGATCTACACTGTTTGCAAAGATGACTTGTGTAATAAATTAAATTGTAATTTCTGGCAACACATGCTAATGGTCCTTGCCCACAGGGCTTGAAGACATAGATTGGGTTGCATGTTGCTTCTACACAGAACTGATCCACACAAGGACAGGGTAAACCCTTTCGGGTTCGAAGCAAGACTTGCACCACTTTTCCGTGGCAGGCTAAGAACCTCCCAGTAGTACTCATGTGCGATTGGTTTAGATCTGCGTGGAAGTAATATGCACCTAATCTATTTCTCCAAGCCCCAATACATGAGGGTAGTAGGCCAAAAGCAGAGTGCACAGAGAAAAAAAACCTTAAGTTAGCATGTAACATTGGCGTCTGACCCTAAATTTGTATGCCATTTTATTTTTCAGGTGTGAATGTGGATTTTGTATTACCATGCCATCTGTAGATGAGAGCACATGCTGCAGGGAGATTGGTCTCATTGACAACTTAGTAGAAGATCAAGACCTTCAGTGCATCACACAGCATCCTGGCTATGAAGGAAATTGTCTGAACCAGTATGTTATAGAGAATCCTTCTATGAATTCTTGGACAACTATGGTCATGTTGGTGATGATTAGCCAATTCATGAGTAAGTATGAGCCATTGAATGTGTTTACCAGCTAGGTGACGGTGTTTTACTCATCAACTCTCCTAGAAACTGTAAGCCGGTCTCAGTAGCTCAGTCGGATTTGTTTATGACTGAAGATCAGGAGGACATCGGTTTGATACCTGTGTGGTCAGCAACATTCTTTTGTGGAGGTTGATCATGAAATGATTTCAATAATCATTCTCTCTCCCTTATGCTGATTCAAAGACAGTTGTTAGTTTCCGTCAAAAAAGGTGCATAGTTCTGGTTAACCGCTGATGTGTAAGCCTGTCCATGAAAGGGTGGCTAGGTAAACTGACGGGTTAAAAAATGACCTAAATAGTGTTGACTGGGTATTAAAACCCGGAAACAAGCAAAATCCAACCAATTGGTTTTGGTAAGCAGCTGGTGAAACTGAGCACAAACAGAATGTATTCTATAGACCTGCATTGATGTCATACTGTAGCTGAGTCTGAGAAAGATGGCATTCTGGTACTCCAACTATATAAGATCAAGGACAGGGGCAAGAAAAATAACAGCATTATATGTACAAATATTTTTTTTATTTTTATTCTTGGTATTTACAGACATGCCCTTTCCCCATTGGGTAGGCCTGGGTAGTTCATTGGTATCCTTCGTTATACTAAGAGCCAGCGCATGACAAAATTTACAAGAAGGCTTGAGTGACCAGCAAAGACTCCAGCCTGTACATTTTTGCAGGCTGATCAGTCTTCACCTACTATATTCTATGATCTATGCCCGGATATGAGCAAAAGGTCTTGTCACTGTGGATGGATGATAAGGTTGATTTACCAAATGTATACAGTCCAACCTGTATTAGCAAGCGCCTCAAAACATATTCGAAATTTGCTTTCTAATGACAGGTTCTAGCTTTATACAGGTAAAATTTATGCATTCTACTTTTCAGGTAACCAATGCTTGCTTGCTTATGACAGGCTGCTTGCTTAATAGAGGTGGCTGCTAAGACCTGTTTTACTGTACATGTTTGCTATCAAAAATAGCATATCTACATATAATATATACATACATCTATAGGAACAATCCAGCCTGTCTACAAAGATGGCACAAAGGAATGGCCAAGAGTGGTCTTTGTTCACAGGTTATGTCTGTTTGGAGGTTTACATTTTAGACAGAACAAGGCCATTAAGGTTTAACCCTTATCTTGCTGTTCTCGACAACCTCATTCGTTGGAAAAGTGTAGATCCAGATCAGAAGTCATCTGATCAGGATCCACACTGTTTGACATTCAGCTTATAAATTATTAATTTCATCGAGTAATCTGATTTATTCAAAGTCAGAAATGGGTGTGGTTAAAATATTCAGCAAGATCAGGGTTACTAGCAGACTGTGGTTGTTAACCACTTTTAATTTATAAAATTATTTACTTCCAGAATGTACCGCCATGTTGCATACAGACGTTTTACGAGATGGGTGTGGCACAGACTTGGAAGAGGAATGCGGAAGGTGATACCAGCTTGTGCTGTGAACAAGATACGTCAGAGCTGGCCATCAGAGCAATACTGTGGTTTCAAATATCAAAGAGACTATTAGTGCAAAGAGGATAACAGTTTTTCTACATATAGTCATTCTTCCCCTTCCCCCAATTCAAGACAAAGCCTACAATGTGACCATGCAGCCAGCAGACTAAAATCAACCCACTCACCCATCCACTAAGACAAGACCTTTTGCTCATTTTGGTTTACATAGACTGTAGTATATAGTAGAACTTTACATGTGACCAGCAAAGACTCTGATCAGACTGCTAAGGCGCAGGCTGATCTCAGTCTTTGCTGGCCACCCAAGCTTCTTGTAGGTTTTTTCATGAACTGTTCACAGTCTAAGTGACTGTTCTGCTTCAGGATCAAGGTTACATCTAGTTATCATACACTCAAAGGCAAACAACCCAACAGTGTTGTCAGTGCTCTGAGTCAGTTGTATTAAACAGATCTTTACAAATGACAGTGTTCCTTCTGTTTTGTTTTATTATGTTTCGTTTTTACAGCCCTTTCAAGATTTTTTCACTAATATTAGGCAGATTGCAGAACTTGGCATCTCAGGTGACAGGAGCCAAGTTCGTTAACCTCTACCCTGCTGTTGGCGACAAGCCCTATCTTTGCAAACAGTGTAGATCCAGATCAGATGGCTTCTGAATAAGCCATCTGATCAGTATCTACACTGTTTGACATTCAGTTTATGAATATGTAGAAATAAACTGTAGGGTTACTAGCAGACTGTGGTTGTTAACCACTTTCAATTTATAAAAGTATCTACTTCCAGAATGTATCGCCATGTTGCATACGTAGAAATAAACTGCATCAAGTAATCTAATTGGTTCAAAGTCATAAGTGGGTGTGGCTTAATTGACTATTCAGCAGGTTAAAGGTTAAAAACACAGGTGACCTAATAAAAGAAGTCTTGAGCTCTTACCTATTACGACATCAAGGCCAGAGATTTATTCAGCTGTATCTAGTCTACAATTTGTTTGATTTGAGGCTCAATGCCCCTGTTAACACTGTAAAGGTCATTGTGGAGACATAGTTCCCAATTTGTGGGACTTATAACCATCAGTGAGATGAAATGACATCTCCAGCCCTGCTGCCTAATGAAAAGAAACCAACAGTTTGTACACATGGGCAGTCACATACTTGAACCACTTCTCTTGGGCAGGCTTAGATCTGCTTTTATAGTGGTTTTCCAGAACTCCTGAGGTTGTCTACAGCTCTGCACAGAGGCATTATGCAGCCCAACCTATTTATTCAAGCCCTGATGGGTTCGGGTCGGCAACATTCTTTGTAGAGTTTGATCCTGAAATCCTTTCTATGGTCATTCTCTCCCCCTGATTCAAGAAGGGCAGTTCTCAGTTTTGGAGAAAGAATGTGCACTGTACTGGTTAACTGCATATGGATATGCTCGCCCAAACATAAGTGTGGATCTATAGGTGAATGGAACTGCAAAAATGACCTAAATAGTGTTGACTGGACCGTTAAACCTGAATGCAAACAAAAATGCCTGATGGGCGACCAGTCCATAATAACTGAGACACTTAGGTCTATTTCACGGTGCCTTCCTCCATGACTCATGTCATTCAGCATTTTAAGTTTATTGTTGAATACTCTTGAAATGGCTGTGATCACACAAATCATGAAAACAAGTTTTAAATCATACAGAGAGGATAAGATGCAATGAAAAAGCCTCTTACTGCTAGTAAAGTCTGTTATCTTCTACTGGACAGAATATGTACCTACAGGACTGAAGGCATATTGTATTGTAAGATATCATTTTTGTTTCTAGGATTTACTGGACATAAGTCACACTGTGTGTTTGTGGTGCTGTACAAAAAATTTTGGTCCGGTAGTATAAATTAAAGATACTCTCATCATGCTCAACTGATTTGAGCATGAAATCTGTAATGCTCATAAACAAAGAAATCCAGAAAAACATTAGCCAAACAGGCCTCATACTGACCAAGCTTTTTAACCATTATTCTGCTGGACATGACAATCCCTAACTTTGCAAACAGTGTAGATCCAGATCAGATGGCTTCTGAAGAAGCCATCTGATCAGGATCTACACTTTTTTCATGCAGTTGTGAACTGAATGTATATATAATATGAACTAAACCGATTCGTTCACAGATACAAATGTTTTTAGGCAGCAGGATATGGGGGTAAAAATAGAAATCTGAAATCTGCAGATGCCCGAAAAATATGACACCTGGGGCCCAAAACACACAGAGTTCTGCAGGATCCAGTGATTATTGTGTGGCATTTTCAACATTTATGAGCAAGACAAAGTTTCATGCTCAAATTAGCTGAGCATTTAAGACCAACAGTGGCTTCCAAGCAATGCAGTTTCTCTTGTAGCCTGCTTGCCTACAAGTACACCTAGAACTGGGTTTCTGCATGGGCTTGGATATAGTGTCTGAAGAAAAGATTCTCACTGGTTAGGTTTGCAGATGATTTTTGCAAAAATATGTTCTGCTTCTTTGTCTTTCAACTACTCACTGACGTTCTCGAATTTAAATGTATAATCCATTCAGGTTAACACGCATATTCACAGTATCCAAATACCAATCACAATTTGAATGTAACTGACACATATCTCTAGTTTCCACTAAAGGCACTTCCGAATCGTGATCTGTGGGCAGTCACAACAGCCATTTTGTTCACATTCTCATATTTGGATGACACTGGCTTTGGAGTGGCAGCAATAACAGGCTGTAAGTCCTCGAGACAGGCTTTATAGCTCTTGAGTGTTTGCCTCCTTGCAACGACTTCATTAATCAGCTGATTGACATAGTCTGAAATATAATGGATAAGATGCGGTATCAGTTTTTGTGAAGTCAGGTGTAAAATGTCCTCCTCCTATGGTCTAAACATACACAAGGCCTAGTGGGTCAGTGTTCTGACTCTTAGTCATTAGGTCTCTCGGTTTGAGCCTGGCTCGGGCCACGTGGAGGACGCCAAGTTCTGCAACAGAAGGTCAGGTGGTTTTTCTCCAGGTATTCTGGTTTTCGCCCACCTCTGATTAACCATTGGCTCGATATGAGTGATATAACCTATAAAGGAAAACCCGAAACAAAAAAATTAAACTTTCACTTAGATGCTAAAAATTAAGAAAATCTCACTCACCCTGCCTAAATTAAATCACAAATGTGAGGGGGCAAGTGAAATTTTACACCCCTGCAGTGGAGTAAACACGCTTGAAGACCCCTGACCAAAGATTGTACCACTAATAATAAAATTTTAAATTTTTTTTTGGTTTGGGTTTTACGGCCCTTTCAAGATTATTTCACTCATATCGAGCCGATCGTTAACCAGAGGTGGGCGAAAACCGGACTACCCGGAGAAAAACCACCTGACCTTCTGTTGCAGAACTTGGCGTCTCACACGTGGCCCAAGCGAGGCTCGAACCTACGGCGGTGAGACACCTAATGACTAAGAGTCAGCGCTCTTATCCATTAGGCCACGGAGGCCTGTTAAAAAATTTTCAATTTATGATGTTCATAAATTCATAACGTTTTCGAGAGAAACAAAATGCAATGTATAAATTGATGATCTATAGCCCCTAAAAAGATATTTACACCAATAATGGGATCATCTTGAAAAGCAAGATAACCAATTTCAGGTAGCTATCATCCTGCAATCAAAATACTCCATAAAAATTACAGGAAGCTGACAACCTGCCAGGAAGATAACCAGGTTTGCTCTAAACAATTTCAGGCAGCTGTCACCCTGCATCTTGAAGTAGTTTTGGAGTAACAGTCTCTTCAATCCGAAAAAAAAAATGGGTGTACTTACTGTACGTAATTGGCACTTTTGTTTGTTTCGCCACAGCTCCACCTTTCTTGTACTTAGGCCTAGAAACCTGCCACTTGAGCTGACCATCTTTTGTTACATCTTGGGCTCGATTTGAGTTTTCATTGAAGTGAAGGCAAGTCAGTTTCAGCCTGTGTGAAGTAAGAAATAAGACTGTTATTAAAATTCAAGAGGTTCTATAACAATGATAACCATATAGTGGCTTATACTGTCAACTATCTTTAGGCAGCAAAATGCTTTTACAACAAAACTTTTTATAAAAAGATTTCAATGGACTGATTCCTCAGGCTGACATAAGCTCAAGGCTGGTCTTGGTTACATGTACAATCGTCGTCTCTGGTTAGAAATGCCAATGACGAACCCATTCTCATAAAAATCAATGTTTATCTTACAGTCCAGCAAATTAATGTTGAAGACATGTGATAGTCATCTCACTGTGGCATTACAAATGTTTACATCTTTGATACTTGGAGTTCTTTACGATAACATTCAGTAGACTAGATCAGGTGTGTTTTTGGTGAAAATTCAGGGATAATTTTCCTTATTGCTCAACAAAAACATATGTTGTGGGTGCTCATTTGAACCGCCTCAGTAGGGAGGTTCAAACGAGTACCCACAACATGTTTTTGTTGAGAGATAAAGAAAATTATCCCTGAATTATCACCAAATACCCTCCTTATCTAGCCTACTGATAACATGATTGGCACACAAATACATCTACTGCAACACTGTGGCAAAATCAAAAAAGTTTGCTGTTTAAATAATTAACTATTCATGTAAATACATGAACCCTGCTTACAAGTGCATGAATAAGATTTGTGTTGCAATTGTATTTGTTTGATATCCGGGTTTAATGCTCCGTCAACACTATAGGTCATTGGAGATGATGATCGATCCCAAATTTGTGGGATTTTCTTCCATCATGGAAATAATATCTTGAATCCTGCACCCCAATCCAAACAAAAATGAATAGATTATATAGAAAAATGACCATGAATGGTAATTTTTCTATATAATCTATATATTTCTAGGGTCCATCTAATTTGAGCATCATGTTAACAAGTTTATGCAATGTAGACACCCCACCCTAAACCCCACTTGATACTTGCGTCTGTTTCTAAAACACAGACAATAAAGTGGATCTAATCAACAATCTATGTTTTCAGCAGAAATGAGAGAAATCCCAAACTCTTTTTACATATTCCCAGTCTTTTCCACGGCCATAAAAGTCCCATTACATTGCAAAGACTTGTTAACGTTATGTGAGCTTGGACATCTTCCCCCAAAAGGCATTCAAAAGGTGGCATTTACCCCGTTATATGCCAAACCATATAACCGTATTTCATAGAGCTTAAAAAATAAGGGCGAAACGACCCACCAAATCAGGGCGAACTCACCCAGGGCGAAACGACTCACGGGCGAACTGACCCGTGACCTAGACTAACATGAGACACAGCAAAATGTGGCATCTTATCATGGTCTGCGCTGTTTGCCACTCCTCCAACTATTTTAGAAACGATTATGAGCATGGACGGACAGAGTCGCAGCAGTTTTCCTAGGGTTTAGCCCCAAGCAGATAACCAGTACTAATGTGCAGTCGGTATCATCTCTGCATGGAAGCATCATGCAGCCCAATCTATTTCTCCAAGCCCCAATGGGCGGGGGCGGATTTGGATAGGCATGTTTTGGCAATGAGAAATTGGCTAATTGAGACTGTCCATTGAGACAGACATGGATGAACTGTCTATGATCAGGGACACAGCACTTTGGTCAGCATGAGGACGGAACCCACCTCTCGATCACAAATCTGATAAAATGAAATGCTGCCATTCAGGACCATTGCACCAAAAAGCTCTGAAAACAAATGTTATTTATAATCAGCATTCTGATAATCTACATTACCTCTTGTCTCTGCCGTTTCCTGTATGCCCCGCCAACTTTGGTCTGTTTTGGAGTGTTCCAGGGGTGGTTTGGTCTGGCAAAGATCGTTGGAACAGCACCTGTCTTGAGCTGAAACTTGCCTGGTTTGAATCCCAGATCCGCCGCTAGTCTTGGGCTCACAATAAAACACTCCTCCGTGAAATGAGAATCACACAATCTCGAAGTTTTTGAGTTTTCCCATAGTTTGAAAGGCTCATTTGCACTTTTCGCGCGACCCATATTCACTCTCCACTCTTTATTTAATACCGGGTCCTCCGGGAACGTAAACAAACCGCGACCAGGTGCAGGGGTATTGCCACAACCCGGTGCAACACATCGCGTCGGCATTTTTGGAATTTATTTCAGATAACAAGATGTTTTTTATCACAATTTTCTCGAACAGTCAATGTAAAATATACGCTATTTCCACTTCCGTTCTACAATTGACGTCACAGGGTTCAGAGTCACGTGACTCGGATTATCACTTCCGGTTCGCAATTGCCCACAGGTGAACCGAATGTAAATTGTTAATAAATACATAATTCCGTAACAAGAAGTACGGCGAATAGCTTATTCGAGATGTATTTTATATGTATTCAATGATAAGTCATAGAAAAAAATAGCGTTGCAGTTGATTAAGCGCTGGTCCGTCAGCGGGCTTCGGCTGATTTAGACACTTAAGTTGCCAATCACAACATTTTTCATCTGCTTTTGAGTCTCATATGTTACGAGATGGAATAGGAAACCTCGCTGGTGCTTATGCACATCTAAATTATTTTAGTAGGTATATGGTAAGGCGGTGCGAGTGAAATATTTTAGATGAAATATGGTAGGCAAAATGTGCTGCTCCATGCACAAGTCATGCACACATCATACGATGCATGCATGAGTGGTTTGTGGAGATCTGGGTGTGGGGGGGGGGGGGCGGACGCTATAAGGCTGAGTTCTATAAAATTTGCCTAAAAATCGCCAACCGCCAAATTGTGCCATATATGATTTTCATTCCCGTCACGTGTTGTGTGGGTGTTCGTTTTGACAGGAGTCATGCCATTGATTTATAGGGTCGTTTCATCATTTTTTTTCCTATGGGAAATATACTATTTGAACCCAAATCCATTATCTACTCGATTTTTGCTATCTGGCTTTAATTGTGGACGGTATCGCCACCTCGCCACGATTTTAGCAAGCTAATTTAAGTATGCATGCTTTTCTGGTAGTATTCATAGATATAAAAACCCTGAAAAACGAACACTATTCAGCAGCAGGTAAAGTTGTAACGAATTCACACAACATTGTGACGGGACAGTGAAAGTATATTGAACGGTATGTTAAATCTATGTTTAGTATTATTTTTGTATGAACATGCTTTTGGAGGGGTTTACTTTTAGTATACCCCAACTTTCTGAAGCCTATTCTGAATTCACTTTTGAAGCCTCTGTGGTGTAGTGATTAGGCTACTAGCTTTGTCAGCTAGAGGTCGCAGGATCGATCACAGGCTTCTCCAGAAGTAGAATGAGGCTTTTTAAGCGAGGTCCCGTCTCATTCTGACCCTAGATCTTGGTGAGACGTAAAGTTTGGACACCCTCTCATTCTAGATTCATTTAGGCTTTTAGACCCCTTTTGTAGAATATAATTAATAAACGCCGGGTCATCCCTGACTTTTGACTAACTGTGGTTAGAAAACCGTGGTCCCGTCTCTATATGATATTAGGTGTAGAGGGGACGTAAACTTAAGAAGGGTTTAACCATATCTTCATCATCAGGACAAACTCTTACTGTCGGGTTGTCCGTGATGATGAACCATGATGAATTTGATTTTACAAGTGTGTTCATGTTGAGTAGAAATAATTTTGTTCAAGAAGAATTATGAGTTCATTTTGTAATGATGCCGTTTTTGTCTGATAACTCTGTTTGTGCATGTATGTACATATAAAGAACGTGATGATGATAAGTGGGAGTATTTGGTCGCCACACGTCATAACGGCCTGAGCGGCGTGGGTGATGTCAGCTGCGTCATCAGCGTCACGAGGACGGTTATGGCGTGGTGTCTACCAAATACAGAGAGAATTTACGGCAAACAGTGTTTGCCCTTATGAGACACTAACAAATGTTGTGGAGAATAGATGATAATCTTTCTGTTTGTAGTTTCTAGCTGTTGTTAATGTAATGAATTTGTGAATAGCTATATTTGTGAGGCGTGTCGCGGAGAAGGATATGAAATAGAGTTTATTATGTTTCCTGTAATTGGCGACTGACCAGGTAGCGCAAAGGCGTGGTCTGGTCAATTGCCTCTTACTTGTGCTAATGTAGTGAGCACGAATTTGATGAGTATTGTGCTCAGTAGTAGTGAGCATTAATTGATTTCTGTAGTGCTCAGTAAGGAAACATAAAATTTGAGTATTATTGTGTCAAGCGATGGGTGCTGATAATTTGATGCACAGTCAAGTTGAGTTCTGCTGTACGGTTATTTGTCGCATGCACTAATCAGCCTGTTTGTCTGGTCGGCGCATGCGCAATGACGGTATATGCATGAACATATTCTTACTTCTCCGGGAGGGGGATCATGATATAGCATGTATGTTTTGTGAACTGTATCTTAGTCCAATTATCGTAATTTGCAGGGACAACAATGTGTGGTGACCTGCTGCTCCCTGCAAAATAGCAGCAGGTACTGGTACGACGCTGTCGGTTAGGGTCCAGCAAGGGCGGACAAACCAACATAAACTGGTCGTAGAAAGCAATGTGAGACCAATGTGAGACCATTCAAAATAAACAGGTCGAATAAATAACCTGCAGGCGATTCAGGCGAATCAAACGAAGAAGTTACCAGGACTTCAAGTTCGCACCAGTGCGCGATCGATAAATGATACATATCATCTTAAGGTCGACACACTAGTTCACACTAGTGCGCGAGAGAGGGGTTCACCCTAAGTTATAAACTGGCCAGTCGCGTCTTGTGTGTTTTTTTTTTATTATTATTTTGTTTTTGTTTTTGTTGTTTGCTTCTGTAGGCATTCACGTCACCCGTTCCGAGCACAGAACATTGTTTTGCCTTCGGGGCGGACGTCGTGAGTGGGCTACAGAAGCAACTAATTGTGATGTTTTGTGTTAGTAGTGTTGTATATAGATACTGTAAATAATTCATGTCATTCATTTGATATCTTTCTTGTGCCTTAACCCACAGCTGCCCGTACACCTGTCAGAGATCACGCTCGGTTGTCTTGTCAGCATGGGGGTTTGCCGGACGCCGTAAACCCACATGTAACATTATTGTTGCACACAATGTGGACCCAGGTCGAACAGCTCCTCTAGGAACAATTCGATCAGGATCCACACTGTTCGTCTAAATGCAAAAATAGGTTTTAAACGTTTGAAAAGTATATAGAAAACGACATAAACAGTCGCGTCTTAAGGGTAGTAGTGACAGCACTGATTTGTCGACAGTCCTCAACTGCGACTTTAACCCTGAAATACCAGGGGTCAGTTGTTCAAAGCATCGTTAGCTTAACGAGCTCGTTAGTGGCCATATTGTTAACTCTTCTAGCAAGTTAAATATTTAGATTTTCGGTATTTTTCTGAAAAAAATGTGAGCAGCTTTTGCTCACATTTTTTCAGCAAAAAGTTCAGCATATTTGCCATATTTAATGATCAAAGTTTTAACGATACGTTAACTAACGACATCGTTAGTTTTGAACAACTGGCCCCAGTATTTTAAGCAAATACTGTAGACCGTGGTCAAATGCCGTGTTCTGTGGTGCTGTACGGTCGACGCTGTTTGTCAAACCTAACACGTGATTCTTGTCCAGATCCTGACATATCTGGGCATGCACTGATTGCCTAGACCGGGACCGAGACCTGCATGTCCAAACACATTATTAAACTCCGTTCAGAAAATCTGAATCATCGATTTTTTCGTTTCTCGCTTCTAATACTCGTTTTAGCCCATATATCACTATGGGAAAGTTGTAGACCTCACCCTCCGCCGATTTCTCCAGCAAGTCGTATGCCTCTGCGAAAGCCAGGAAAGGCTGTGATTATTTGGAGAAAATTGCAAAATCCTAATTTTCCTTCATAGACAAAGTCATTCTGACAGGTTCGATACACCCTTTTAAACCATATATAGAAGTGGTTACTGCTCTTGTAAATTACAAGGGCGTCTATATTTTACGTTTTATTGCACGATCACTCCATAGAAAATCATTAGCTGTGACACCACATCTGATATCGGTATAGTTCATTTTGACCACTGTTGACAGCACATCGCGCTAGTGGCTCCCCGTTCCTAGCAAGCGTCTATCAAGCCATTCGAATGTAAGGTGTGTCGTAATTGCATATCTATTTATAAAGTACATCACATGGATTTGAATATTTATTATTTTACCTGACAATCATTATCAAATGGACTTAGTCTGTGGTCTCATTTCTTTGTTTTGCAATTTTCTCCAAATAATCACAGCCTTTCCTGACTGTCGCAGAGGCATACGACTTGCTGGAGAGATCGGCGGAGGGTGAGGTCTTCACATTCCCCATAGTTATATATGGGCTAAAATGAGTATTAAAAGCGAGAAACGAAAAAATTGATGATTCAGATTTTCTGAACGGAGTTCAGTTCGGTAGCTGCTGAATTAACCCATCTTGTTCGGGCCTCTGTGGCCTAGTGGGTTAGAGCGCTGACTCTTCATCATTAGGTCTCTCTACGCTGTGGCCACATGTGAGCCTGCCAAGTTCTGCAATGGAAGGTCAGATGGTTTTTCTTCTCTGAGTGCTCTGTTTTTATGCCCCCGCTAAGAAGTGAGGAGGGGCATTTAGTTGTCCATACACGACACACATCGCAGTACTGTTCTTGTCTCCGCAAATCCTCCTACAGTATTTGATGAAGAACATTGAAACTTGCAACACAGTTCAGACATGCATTGAACATGTGCATAACGAAGACCGGATTCTGGTCCAGCCCCTCATTTCAAAATTATGTCCCCTTGAAAGACTTTATTAAACATTTGGCCATATTAGTAGCATATGAGGTTAGTACTGTTCATGTCTCCGCAACTTCTACAGTATTTAATGCTCCTTAATTATCCTACACTATTTTTATGTAGAGGATCTCGCTAGGGACTCAAGAATGTGTACGACTCATCCATGGTAAACGAGTCATCGGTGTTCGAGCCATCGAAGTTCTACTGTGTATTAAAATTCGGGTTTACAGGGGAATACCATCACGAAAGCAGGCCTATATAATTTTGACCCCATTGAACCCCAGTTTTAAATACAGTCAAACTTCAATGGCTCGAACACCTTTGGGACCACGAAAATCTGTTCGAGACAGGAGTAGTTCGAGCCACTCATAGCCACTTCAAGGAGGAATAACTGGAATGATTTGGGCTTCTTTTCGATTTCTATGATTTAAATGCATGCTGTGTGTACTCATTAGAATCGCCTCAATCATTAGAATCGCCTCATTGAGGCGATTCTAATTAGCACCCACAGCATACATTTGCAAGAAAAAGATGAAAATATCTTAAATTTCTCCCCATTATATCTTATAAAGAGAAATTCCCTAGGTACTCAAGAAAGGGTTCGACACAACCATAGTAAACGAGCCATCGATGTTCGAGCAATCGAAGTTCTACTGTAGTAAAACTGTGGTTTACAGGGGGTAAACCTTTTTTTTCTTATTTCTGCCCTAAAATATAGATTGTGGGTACTCGTTAGAACCGCCTCGATGAAGAAAAATATCACAATTTTTCATCTAAAAAATTTCGATTTTTCGGAGGTAAAGTTTACCATCACGTGAACAAGTCCCTGAAATGAACACCCCCACACCCCCACCCCCCAACTCCACTTAATATACAGACAACTGGGGTTTACGGGGAAGACATTATTTTTCTTATTTCTGCTTCAAGGCATAGGTTTTTGGGTACTCATTAGAAGCGCCTCAACGAGGCGGTTCTAATGTACTCGTTAGAACCGCCTCAACGAAGTGGTTCTAGGTTCTAATGAACACCCACAACCTATGCTTGGGGTATAAATAAGAAAAAATATCACAGATTTTCATCTGGTTTGTCGGGCGGTCGGTCGGTCGGGCGGTATGTCTGCAAAATTTTGTCCGCTCAACTCCTCCTTCACTATCAGTCGGATTCAATTGATACTTGACATAATTGTTTACCAGGAGGGGTAGATGTGCAAGATGCAAATTTAACTAAAGCTTGTCCCATAATTACGGAGTTATGGCCCTTGATTTGCTAAAAATGTGCTAAAATAACCTTGTCCGCTCAACTTCTCCTTCACTATCAGTCGGATTCAATTGATACTTGCCATAATTGTTCACCGGGGGGGGGGGGGGGGGATAGATGTGCAAGACGCAAATTTCACTAAACTTTGTCCTATAATTACAGAGTTATGGCCCTTGATTTGCTAAAAAATTGTGCTAAAAACTTTGTCCGCTCCACTCCTCCTGCACTATCAGTCGGATTCAATTGATACTTGCCATAATTGTTCACCAGGAGGGGTAGATTTACTAGACGCAAATTTCACTAAAGTTTGTCCCATAATTACGGAGTTATGGCCCTGATTTGCTAAAAAAGTGCTGAAAATCTTGTCCGCTCAACTCCTCCTTCACTATCAGTCGGATTCAATTGATACTTGCCATAATTGTTCACTAGGAGGGATAGATGTGCAAGACACAAATTTCACTAAAGTTTGTCCCATATTTATAGGGAGTAATGGCTCCTGAATCAATTTGAAACACACTTTCTTGACCCTGATTTGCTTGCAAACTTCTTGTCCACTGAACTCCTCCTTCACTATCAGTCGGATTCAATGGATACTTGTATTGCATTTTTGGTATACTTATTCACGAGGATAACTAGATGTGCAAGACGCAAATTTCAGGAGAATCTGTCCAACAATTATGGAGTTGTTGCCTCTGAATGGACTCAGTGGACACTGTTTATTTATGTTTGCTTTCTGTGTAAAGTATTGAAGCGGGGGTATTTATCATCACCTTTAGTGATTTTTTTTGTGGGGGGTTTGGTATTACGGCCCTTTCAAGACTATTTCACTCATATCGAGCCGATCGTTAATCAGAGGTGGGCGAAAACCGGAGTACCCGGAGAAAAACCACCTGACCATCCGTTGCAGAACTTGGCGTCTCACATGTGACCCGAGCGAGGCTCGAACCACAGCGGTGAGAGACCTAATGATCAAGAGTCAGCGCTCTTAACCACTAGGCCACGGAGGCCCGTTTTCACCTTTAGTGATAGTTCCTCTAGTTTATGATGTGAAAAAATGCACTATGTCGCACGGGTGTGTTATCGTAATGAATATATGAGCCCCGCCAAGCGAATTTGTGTCTTCGAGCATTCCGTCATGACAAATTTTAACTGCGCATGCCCAGCCATTCAGAGGAGCCAGGGATATGGCTTTCTGTCTGAAGGTTCCTCTTGATTCACTGCTTGTATGAGCGAGCAGCGAAGGTTCTGGCGAGACTGCGCGGATGCGCAGGCTCGCCTGAACCTTCGCTGTTCGCATAGGCGATAAGTACCAAAATCGCTTGGCGGGGCCCATATTTGTATAGGCATATTTTCGTACTGCATTTTTTTCCGTTTTGAGACATGGATTGTGTTTACTCGTTAGAACCGCGTCAATGAGGCCGTCCTAACAAGAACATACAACCTATGTTTTGTGTATAAATAAAAATATTACAATTTTTCATAAACATAGCCGTTTTAGAGATTCGATAGAATGCACTATGTCGCACTGATATACCGTGAAATTCCGCTATTAAGACCACCGAAAATTGAGACTAATTCTGCATTAACCTTTAACCTGCTGAATATTCAATTAAGCCACACTCATTTCTAACTTTGAACCAATCAGATTACTTGATGCAGCTTATTTCTACATATTCATAAACTGAATGTCAAACTGTGTAGATCCTGATCAGATGGCTTCTTCAGAAGCCATCTGATCTGGATCTACACTGTTTGCAAAGATAGGGCTTGTCGCCTACAGCAGGGTAAAGGTTAAAAAGCTTATTTAGAAAGTTTCAGTTACAAGTCTGAAAGAAGTACGATGCTAAGACCTCCAGTAAACTGCCTGTGTGTTAAGTTTGTGTCATGTATCATTGTTGTTTGCAGGTATTGTTTTTCTCGTGTTGTTTATAGTCTTTCAAAACGCAGTGAGACGTGACTGCACTTTTAATTTTGGACTCGTCCGTGTTTTAGGTAAGTCGCCTGCAGTGGGTATTTTTTACACTGGGCGATAGTACCGTCATATTCTTAAACTTTCGCGCTGTTTAACCAGATTGACGACCAGTCGAGACAGTCTAGTAACACGTCTCCCATCTTGGAGATCTAGGGTTCGAATCTTAGGCAGATGTTTTTTGTTTTTTTTTTACTTTTTCTTAACATTTTTTCGTACCTATAAAATTGGAGCACAGGAGATGTCTGTTTGTTTGTTTGTTCGATTGATTTAAGGTTTATTGTCCCCGTCAAGATTGGAGAAGTTGCTTCCAGTTCTGTGGGGTTTTTACCCGACATTGAGATGAAATGACATCTCAAGCCCTGCCACCCAATAAAACTAAAAGGGTTTAATAAATATGGACGGTCCAACCCGCACCACTTTGCCTGGGCATGCTCGGACTTACTAAGCGGTTTACCATTGCTCATGTGTCGTTAGTTTCAGATCCGCTTGAAAGCATCGTGCAGCTCGAACTATTTCTCCGAGCCCCGATGGGCGGTGCCATCACATTAGATGTATATTCATTTTATTGAAAGGATGGAACAAGCACAAACCAATCGTTGTAGCTCGGATTCAAGAGGTATTATAAAAATGTTACTATGATTAAACGTACGTTCACAGCCGTCAGTGAAGGAAAATGCGCTGTTGTAATGAATCTGAAAGCGTTTCGTTTGTATGTATTGGGCTTTTACGGCCCAGGCATCACTATTTATATCATTTTTGAGCCGGTCAGTTTACTTATCCACACTTATCCTGTGCAAGCGTATACGTAAGCGCTTAACCAGTACAGTGCACATTCTTTCCCCAGAAACTAACAACTGCCCTTCTTGAATCATCGGAAGGGCGGGAAAGGCCATCGAAAAGATTTCATGATTAATCCCCATGGGAAAGAATGTTGCTGACACCGGCAGGTATCGAGCCCGCGTCCTATTGGCCACCAGTCATACGCGCATCCGACTGAACTACCGAGGCCGGCATCCAAAAGATTTACAATGACATAAAATATAATTGTTGAACATAAAACAAAGGAAACAAAATATTAAGGATGTAAATATAAAAAAATAAAGAAAATAACTTTAAACATAAAAAGATAAAATAAAAATGAAACATTAAATATAAAAAAAAAAATGTGCCACTGGGACTCGAACCCTCGCCAAAAAAAATTTAGTGTGGCTCGCAGTACATCGCATTAACCAATCGACCATGACTTCTAGGTAGATACGATACAAACATTGATTTATATCTTTAAAATCCCGAGAAAAAAAAGGTATCCGAAACCTGCTTCCCCTAAAAAATGGAATCGAATCGTCACGCTTAAACTTTGAACTCTCAAATGTCGTTGATAAACTATACCATGTAAACCCGAGATATCAATAATAAAGTAAAGTAAAGTAAAGTTATTCTTTCTTTGTGTTTTCTGCAAACATTGTTCTCTGGTTAGGGATAAGGGTGACACGATTAATCGTATAATCGATCAATCGATCGATAAATTCAACAAAAAATGATTATCATTTCTGATTTGCTTTTAATCGATTACTTGATAGGTACAATTTACTACCCAAAGTTATGCCTAAACTAGCGAGATGAGTGGCAAACAGTGCAGACCCTGATGAGGCGCCGCATTCTGCGGCGTCTCATCTGGGTCATCACTGTTTTCTCAGTCCTGTCTGTTCAAATATACATATGGTAAAGTGTAACATATGGTAAGAGTCATGCTCACAAGAACGCCAGACAGGTAAAATTATGACAAAAACCTTAGCGATTACTAATCGATTATCGATCGCAATGACAGTACTGATAATCGATTATCTTTTCACCTCCGATTAGCCAGCCCTAGTCAGGGACCACCTTTGGGACTGTTTAAAAGTGGTCTTTAAGACCATTGGACAGACCCAAAGGTGGTCTTTATACCTGAATTTGACTTAATTTCGTAATGGTCAAGCCATTTTTTTAAGGACAAATAAGAAAGATACTGCCAAAACGTGCTTAGCTCTTTAAGGTGTTTGGTCATGATTTTAACAGTCACCGGGCCGGGCACACGTGAACCAAGACGAGTTTCAAAAGAAACCCGTTTAATAATTGCACTTAATTTCCTATTTGTTAATCCCTAATGTTGTTTAAACATGTTGTTTGCGGGCTTTCGTATTTACTAATTCGTGACAATCAGACAAAATCTTTCCGTCACACTCTCCCTTATTTTTAGAACACTAATTCTAAAATATGACAAACATATAACCCTTTCCACCAGGGTTACTGAAATTGACTTTTTTCCATATTTGAATTGGTCAAATCGGTGGCATGTAAAACGGAGGTTTAGTCAATACATTATCAGAATGACACGCTGTAAATCCTGAAGACACAGCTCATCTTGAGACGCCTAATCAGGGTCTACACTGTCTGCAATTGTATCTCTACTGGTCTGCAGGGTTGAAAGGTTTAATCCTCTTGATTTAAATTATTCAAATAAACTTTACTTTCCATATATGGACATTTCATAAAGCTGGTTCCTGGCTTGATACATAATTTTAGATCATAGCGCAACCCAAACTTGTGCCAAAATAATTCAATTATAGTGAAATTCTGCTATTAAGACTACCTAAAATTAAGTCTAATTCCGCTTTAAAAAGCTCATTTAGTAGATTGCAGTTATTCTTTCTTTGTGTTTTCTGCAAACAGTGTCCTCTAGTCAGAGACAACCTGTGGGACTGTTCAAAAGTGGTCTTAAAGACCACTTTTGAACAGTCCCAAAGGTGGTATTAACACAGGTATAGCATTACGTTATTATTGATGTAGAACCAATAATAGAGAAAAACTTGAATTTCACTGGCTGATAGAAAGAAATTGACGAGATAAACAATCGATCTTTTACCAGTAGATAGTCATTAGAACCGGTAACCAGGCTGCTAAACATTTCCACCCGTTTACCTGTCGATTCATCCGTATTATTTCGCAACCGCTTGAACATGACAGTGTGACTCAGTACATTTGCACCCAGGTGTGAAGAAAACTCTGACGCTACTCTATCTATAAATATAGAATGGGGGTATTCCAGCCAAGTTATTTGCTCACTGAATCGCAAGGAAAACATCTTGTTGAATAAATTTTATTTTTTATCAAAGTTTATCTGGAAAGAAATAGAGTGGCAAAAGCATCCAAAATATTTCAGCACTCATCTAAACTGCAAAAATTAATTATTAAAATTTTGTTGAACATTAAGAAGCCGTTCAACGTCAATAGAAAAAAAAGGATAAAAGAAGAAGAAAAAAAAAAAAAAACAGAAAAGAAAGGAAAAAGTGCAATATAAAATTAAACCTCATTTAAAATCTAGTCAGATTAGAAAATTTCGAACTGTTTATAATAGTCACAGCTGGTCACCATGCATCGGTTGGAATTTATAGCTACCATTGGCGCCATCTTGCTGTCTGTCTGTACAGCTAGCATGTTTTTCTCCCATTTACCAGTACATGGAGGTATGTAAAACCTTTGTTTTTCAAATCACGTAAACAAATCCGTTTAAGAGCCACATCATCACGAAAACCCGCCTGTATAAGTTTGACCCCCTTGAACCCCACTTTTATATAAGAAAACTGGGGTTTGCAGGGGTACGCCTTATTTTTTCTTATTTCTGCTCTAAAATATAGATTGTGGGTACTCGTTAGAACCGCCTCGATGAGGTGGTTCTAACGAATACCCACAATCTATATTTTGAGCAAAAATAAGAAAAATATGACAATTTTTCATCCTAAAATTTTCATTTTTAGCGATAAAGGTTACAATGTATTTGTATAGGCGTGTATTCGTAATGTAAATACAGAAACCATGGGTTGATTGAGGGGTATATCTGCTCCAAAACCTAGTATGTGTTCTTTTGACTGAGAACTGCGGAGACGGGGGCGGGGTTCTAACGAGCACTCACAACCAATGGATGAGTATAAATAAGAATAAAAAAAACCTATACTGACTTTTGGAGAAAGGGTAGTGGGCACTATGTGGCATGCATGTGTTTGGTTCTTGCCTGACAGCCCTTTCAAGATTGTTTCACTTATGTCCAGCCGAGCGTTTATCAGAGGTGGGCGAAAACCGGAGTACCCGGAGAAAATCCACCTGACCTTCCGTTGCAGTACTTGGCGTCTCACGTGACCCGAGCGAGGCTCGAACCACAGCAATGAGAGACCTAATGATTAAGAGACAGCGGATCTATCATAAGGGAAACATGTCCGTAAGAAATATTGGCGTCCAATATGGTGTCAGAAAATGATAAATATTAGGTAAAAGTGATAACATCTTTATTAATTCTGCTTTTAACATAGATTGGGGGTGCTCGTTAGAACCGCCTCAATGAGGCGGTTCTAACGAGTACCCACAATATATGTTTTTGAGCCAAAAAAGGCAGATAATGTATACCCCCGTAAACCCCACTTTTCTCTATATAAAGTGGGGTTTAGGGAGGTCTTCGTTTCACGGACTTGTTATCGTGATGTCGTAATGCTGAGTTTGTTGGTTTGAATAGTCGTTTGTTAAAGGTGCATTATTGAGCTACCGGGTCTAAAAAATTTTTTTCTGGTTTTTATCTTCAATGCATACTCCTTTGTCATGTGTACACTTTTGGAGCCAAATACAGCCTCAGAACTCTGTGAAAATGGTCGTTTGCATTCGTGTTTACCCTTCGCTATGAACATGTGTTCGGAATTTCTGTTCTAAAAATAAATCTGTCGCTTTACACATACATGGAGACAGTATCGTCTCTGAGTGTCGTTACTTATGGCATGCTATTCAGCGTCATATGTTTTTCCGATTCATGCATGGCCTAAGGAAACGAGGCCAAAAATGAACGTCGCATAACGTCATATATGGGGATTCTATTTTTGTCACGAACTAAAAATAGATCTAACTAGCGTTCGAAACCTAGGTAGGGAATCCCTCTCAAACTCGTTTACCTGTCATCATAATTGTTCGAATTTTTGCATAAAATACATTCATTTGTATTGTTTTAAAGAAAAATACCGGCTATATGTATTTTATTTTTGGAAGCATTTTTTCCAGATAGCTCTGCATGTTGGGTATATATATTGCAGCAGACGGCATTTTGAAATATTTTCTATTTTCTCTGGGAAAAATAAGAAAACACTTGTCGTCTGATGAATTCGCCTAGAGCGATTTATCAGTAGTTATCACGAAAACACGCCTATATAATTCTGACCCCCTTGAACCCAACTTTTATATAGTAAAACTTATTTTCTTATTTCTGCTCTAAAATGTAGATTGTGGGTACTCGTTAGAACCGCCTCGATGAGGCGGTTCTAACGTGTGCCCATAATCCATATTTTGAGCAGGAATAAGAAAAATATCACAATTTTTCATCTTAAAATTTTCATTTTTTTCGGCGATAAAGGTGGCAATGTATTTATACAGGCGTGTTTGCGTAATGTTCAGCTCTACGCGGAGCACCATGCAACCCAATCCATCCCGATGGACAGGAACACACAAATTGGGGTTTACACGGACTTCTAATCGGCCCCCGCCCATAGGGGCTTGAAGAAATATATGGGCTGCATGATGCTTCCACGAAGAGCTGAATCCGGCCCGCACACTAGTACTGGTAAACCGCTTAGAGGATCTAAGCCTGCCGAGGCAAAGCGGTGCGAGTCAGTCCATCCATGCTAATAAACCCTATTGGCTTCATTGGGCGACGGGGCTTGAGATGTCATTTCATCTCAATGTCGGGTAAAGTCCCACGAAATTGGAAGCAACGTCTCCGAAATGACCTATACAGTGTTGACGGGGACGTTAAACCTCAAATCAAATAAATAAAATTAATAAATTACATGGACTTCTAATATTAGGCACATCGACACGGCGAAATTTTGTTTTTAGGAGATGGGGTGGGTCTTATATGTTTATTATTTTTGTCTGTACCAATACAGTGTTTTGTTTGATTTTAATTGATTTGATGTTTAACGTCCCCGTTAAAACTATATAGGTCACTTTGGAGAAGTTGCTTCCAATTTTGTGGGACTTTACCAGACATTGAGATGGAATGACATCTCAATCCCTTTCGCCAAATGAAATCGATAGGGTTTATAAGCATGGACGGTCCGACTAACACCGCTTTGCCTGGGCAGGCTTAGATCCTCTGAGCGGTTAACCAGTACTCGTGTGCCGTCGGATTCAGCTCCGTGCGTGGAAGCATCATGCAGTTCATCTATTTCTCCAAGCCCTATGGGCGGGGACCGAACCTATACAGTATTGACGGGGACGTTAAAGCTTAAATCAATCAAACAAACAAACAAACACGCAAGGGCCGTGCTTGCGTTAACTTATTTGGTTTAATCTGTATTTTTGACTTCACGGCAATTCTATACAGTACACAATATTAGACATAGTAAAAGTCCTATATTAAGACCACTTTTGGGACTGTTCAAAAGTGGTCTTAAAGACCACTTTTGAACAGTCCTAAAGGTGGTCCCTGGCCAGAGGACATTGTGTGCAGAAAACATGGAGACAGAGTAACTGTACCATTCTTAATAAGCTTTTTAAAGCAGAAATAGTCTTAATTTTAGGTGGTCTTAATAATAAATCGACGGCCCCGATAGCTCAGTTGGTAGAGTGTCCGCTACGGGGAACGGGAGGTCACGGGTTCGATCCCGGGCCGCGACATACCAAAGTCGTTAAAAATGGTACTAACTGCTCCTCGCTTCGCACTCAGATTTACGGGGTAGAGCTAGGACTGGTCGACCCAGTGTCAGGATAATGTGACTGGGTGTGGTATCATGTAATGTGTCTGGGACATGATACTTCAGTGAGGCAGCACTATAAAAGTGAGCATTGAGCTCCCTGACGCAACCAGACACCGTCGTGATATGACTGAAAAATTGTTGACAGCGACGTTAAACCCGAATTCACACACACACAGGTGGTCTTAATAGCGGAATATCACTGTACAGTCCAACCTGTATTAAGCAACCACCTATGGGATATTCAAAAAGTGCTTGCTTAAGACAGGTGCTTGTTTAACACAGGTGAATTTTAATGCATTTTTCCTTTTTGGGGAACCGAATGCCTGCTTGCTTAAGACAGGTTTCTTGCTTAATACAGGTGGCCACTAAGACAGGTTTTACTGTATATGTCACAGGATTTTTACGGTTAGCACTATGGCTTATTTTAAGTCATCTAGAAAATAAGTTACATGATCTATTAACCCTTTTTGTACCAAATGGAATCGTCCTCCTTTTTTATAGCAGGAGTCCATTTCAAAATTAAGGGGTGTCAGGTTGTGTTTTCTTCAAAATTGATTTGGAAAATGGCTGAACTTTTTGTGAACAGTGGAGACCCTGATCGGACGCCGCGTTCTGCGGCGTCTGATCTGGGCCTGCGCCGTTTGCCAGGGCACCCCTTTAGGGGTTTCCGGTCTGAAATGGGTTAATGGAAGGCAGCGTAAACACAAAAAAGGAAGAAAGAAAGAAAGAAGGCATTTAATTATCTTTCTACCCTTACTAAATATTAATTTGATATGCTTTACTTTTATCAGTGCATTATTTTCAGACACTTATGTACGGCATGTCGAAAGTCGTTTCCTTCGAGATAAAGAGGAGGCCACTAATTCCCCGTTTCCGAAGTACAGATCATTCATGCTAATATTGGAAGGCCGTAAAGTGAGACTTGACCTGAAACTACACAAGCATCAGACCGACCCTGTCCGTGTTCAGACTTATGAAAATGGCAAATTAACGGACTATAATGAAACTGCACTAAAGGTAAGCATCATTTTTTTTTATAATAACGTTTTTGTTTGTTTGTTTGAGTTGAGGTTTAACGTCCCCGTCAACACTGTAAAGGTCATTTTGGAGACGTTGCTTCCAATTTGGTGGGACTTTTACCCGACATTGAGATGAAATGACATCTCAAGCCTTATCGCCCAATGAAACCAATAGGGTTTATTAGCATGGGCGGTCCGCCTCGCACCGCGGTTCCTGGACAGGCTTAGCTCCTCTAAGCGGTTTACCAGTACTAGTGTGCAGTCCGGATTCAGCTCTGCGTGGAAGCATCATGCAGCCCATATATTTCTTAAAGCCCCTATGGGCGGACACCGTTTATAATAGCGCAGCAAGAACTTTAAAAAAAAATATATTACCATCACGTGAATTGGCCCCCGCCCATCGAGGCCAGGAAAAAAAGATTTGGCTGCATGATGCTCCCTCGCAGTGCTGAAACCGACCGCACATGAGTACAGGTGAACCGCTTAGAAGGTCTAAGCCTGCCCATGATAGTGGTGAGAGTCGGACCGTTCATGCATATGAACCATATTGGTTTCATTGGACGGCAGGGACTGAGATGTCATTTCATCTCAATGTCGGGTAAAATGTCCACAAAATTGGAAGCAACGTCTCAAAAATGACCTAAATACATGTAGTGTTGACGGGGACGTAAAACCTCAAATTAAACAAACAGACAATTCATCACGTGAACAAGTCCGTGAAATGAAGATCCCCTAAACCCCACTTTTTATAGAGAAAACTGGGGTTTACGGGGGTATAAATTATTTTTCTTATTTTTGCTCCAAGACATAGGTTGTGGGTACTCGTTAGGACTGCCTCAATGAGGCGGTTCTAACGGGCAACCACAACCTATGTTTGCAGTATTTATAAGAAAAATATCATGAATTTTCATAAGACAAGAAGCCATTTTGGAGATGTGAAAAAATGCACTTTGTCGCACGGGTGTGTTATCGCAATGTTACTATCACGTGAATTGCCCCCCCCCCCCCCCCCACTCCCCCAACCGCCCGACGGGACTTAGAAAAAATAGATTGGGCTGCATGATGCTCCCTCGCAGAGCTGAAACCGACCGCACATGAGTACAGGTGAATAGCTTAGAAGGTCTAAGCCTGTCCATGATAGTGGTGCGAGTCGGACCGCCCATGCATATGAACCCTATTGGTTTCATTTGGCGGCAGGGATTGAGATGTCATTTCATCTTAATGTCGGGTAAAAGTCCCAAAAAAGTGGAAGCAACGTCTCCAGAATGACCTAAAAAGTGTTGACGGGGACGTTAAACCTCAAATCAAACAAACAAACAAATCATCACGTGATCAAGTTCGTGAAATGAACACCCCTAAAAACCACTTTATTTCGAACTTTTAACGCACATCCAGGTTACTGCAGTCGGTTAAAATTAATACATAGATTTAAATAGGATCTTGATATTTATTCCCCCATAAAGCACTGAGAGTACTGGTGGGTCGATCGTTTCTGGGTGCAGGTTGGGAAAATAGACCTTAGCTGAGAATCGAACTGTTCGTTTAACTTTGAGCAAGCACAGTAGAGCTGATCAGACATCGCATTTTGTGGCGTCTGATTATGTAGATTCTGTTTGCCAATGCCAAAGTGTACGAGCACAGTCCACCCGCCCCCGCCCATCGGGACTTGAATAAATAGATGGGCTGCACGATGCTTCCACGCAGAGTTGAAAGTCCCGTAACATTGGAAGTAACGTCTCCAAATGACCTATACAGTGTTGACGGGGACGTTGAACCTTAAATCAAACAAACGAGCACAGTCCAGAATTTTCTTCTTACGCTGCGCTCTTACGTCTTAGGATAGTGCTTGAATTTTGTTCAACAGAGTGGGGATAGTGCAAACGTAGCCCCCTCCCATCTTTTGGAAATAATTTCGGATTCATACAGTTTTTAACCCTCTGCAAAGTACCTGAAATTCGCATCCTCAACCCGCCCCTTTTCAGAGTCTGCGTACGACCCTGAATCATGTTCAAAACTGTCGTTGCATACATATGGCGAACAGTGCCGACCTGATCAGAAGCAATGTACTCTATATCCGATCTTGGTCTACGCTGTATGTCTAATAACGGTACCACCTATAAAGTCTGGACTACTCATTTTTGCACTTAAACATTTCAGGGTTCTAAAGTTAAGTTCTTAGCAGGAGTGCGAAAAGTCTATTTTTACTCGACTTGGCATACACTTGTGTAACAATTTTATAAATAGAATGTTCCGAAAGACGTCACTTGACAGCGTGGCCTGGATTAAGATATTGTTTTCTTCCATTACGTGAGCAACCTGGCATTCTTATACTATTTCGTTAAGCCATCAAATGCCACCATTTAAGCAAACAGTGAAGTTCCTGTGCAGCCTTCTGATCAGACGCCACATTCCGCGGCGTCTGATCTGGGTATTATCCATCAATACTCTTTAGATAGCTTTTGTTGCATCGATAAAAATAGCGCAAAGTTTCAAGTTCTATTAATAAAACATAATATTGGTTTTCCCAAATCAATGATGGTCACGTGGACAACTGAATGAATTCCGTTTGGCCATTTAGTAAATTAGAGTCGATCCAAAAACTAATAACCATCTCTTTTCTTTTCGCCAGCGGCATTCGTTTTCGTATATCCACATGTATTTTAATCAAAATATATTAACAACTTTTTGGCCTTCTCACATATATTTGGAAGCACCCTCTAAATTTATAGAATATATAATTAAACTACTGAATGAAGCGACAAAAACTGATGACTTTATTTTCATAACTTTTTTGAAAATTGTTATTTCTTTTCTGTGCCAGCGGGAGTAAAATTGCGAATTTGCTGTGAGCACGTCTATATAAATTTTGTAAAATAAAAATGAAAACCATTTGATCCTTTTTGAAAATGAAATACACTACCCCCTTTTTCTATTTCCAGTTTACCTTGGCAACCAGCAGTCAGCGGTTGTTACCACGGTAAACAATAACAAAGACTATGTTTCGCCTACGATGTACTACTTGATACATCCGACCCTTGAATATTCAATTTGTAATCATATATACCATTTATATACATAATTCTTTATTCGGTCTTTTTTTTTCAAGAAAAGAAGATACATTATAACACCATCTCTTCTTTCTTAACCCTTATCTTGCTGTTCACGACAACCCCTATCTTTGCAAACAGTGTAGATCCAGATCAGATGGCTTCTGAACTGATCAGGATCTACACTTTTTGACATTCAGTTTATGAATTTGTAATAATAAATTACATCAAGAAATTTGACTGGCTGATAGACAGAAATGGGAGTGGCTTAAATGAATATTCAGAATTAGAACAGTGACCTATAAAAAACAATTTAAAGCGGTCCTCAGATTTCATACTGATGCCTCAAAATCGTTCCGATTTACAACTTGCCTGTGCTATGGTCAGCAGAAGGATTAGATGTCACCTAGGTAACAATGGCTATGTAGTTGAGGCCTTGGGGGAGATAACCATTTATTTTCTGTGTTGTACGCGTTAATTCCCATGATTATCAGCACAACTGAGAAGGGTCATTTCTGTCTCTTTTTGCCTTTTATCTGGTACCACAAGGGTTGATGAGTCGTTTAACCCGAAATACAATCAATCAGTTACAAAGTTGGATTCACAAGGTGTCCATTTCATGTGCTCGTTAACGGTAAACCGAATGTTTTACATTGTTTTTGTCGGCATACATTTATACTGATTTTACTCGTTTTTTCTATACATCACGAAAACAGGCCTATATAAATTTGACCCCCTTCGACCCTACTTTTATATAGTGAAACTGGGGTTTATGCATCCGCAACTATTATTGACATTTATACCTTTGGCGCAAAGGATTAAGCCTTTTACTGTGCGCTGACCTTCTCGGCTTACCTGTACAGAATCTCTTGATGGAAATAGCAGGCGCTTTAATGGAAAACAATTTTTAAACAAATATAACTTTTTTATTTCATAATTTGACAAACATGTTCCGATTTAATCTAATTGTCCGTTTAAATTCCTTTAAAACGATATCAAATAAGTGGAACTTTTATTTAATTAGCTGCCGGCATTTTTATTTCCCAATTAATAACCCTTAATCCTTACTTGAATCATACAAAACTGTGGAAAAATAACGACAGTACCCTACTTTAACGGCTAAAATCTGCACTTTCTGTTAATATTATGAACCCGGGGGTAAACCTTTTCTTATTTTTGCTCTAAATTATAGATTTGGGGTACTCGTCGAGGCAGTTCTAACGTGTACCCACAATCTATATTTTGACAGAAATAAGAAAAACATCACAATTTTCAATCTAAAATTTTCGTTTTTTAGGTGGTAAAATTTACCATGTTTTTGTATAGGCGTGTTTTCATAATGCATTTTCGCAGGTAAAATTTTAACCTTAAAGCCGAACTATTTTATCTGATGCAAACTGATGACTTTATCAAATCGTAAATGATCTTTGTTCTTCGCCCTAGAGCCGGAAACAAATTGACTGTATTTGAATCATTTTAATGCGCGCGTAGAGATCGGCATACACCTCAACCTTTAAATTACCAGACATTTTCAATATCAGGAAATGACATCACATTAATGAATCCCCATATAAGCCCCATTTTATATAGAGAAAATTGGGATGTAAAGGGGTATACATTATTTTATTGTTTATTATTATTATTATAATTATTATTATTATTATTATTATTATTATTATTATTATTCGTATTTCTGCTCAAAGACATAGATTGTGATAACTCGTTAGAACCGCCTCAATTAGGCGGGTCTAACGAGCACCCATCACCTATGTTGGAGTCATTAATAAGAAAACTTTCCCAAATTGTCACTCTTACAGAACCATTTTTGACATATGAAATAATGCGCTATGCCACATATCACACGAATATAATGGCACACCCATCCGGGATTACGTTCACATGGACAACTTACAAATAAAATATTCTGTTACTCATTACGCAACTTACTTTTGAGTACTGGTACTTAACTCTTATCTTGCTGTTCACGACAACCCCTATCTTTGCAAACAGTGTAGATCCTGATCAGATGGCTTCTGAAGAAGCCTTATCTTGCTGTTCACGACAACCCCTATCTTTGCAAACAGTGTAGATCCAGATCAGATGGCTTCTGAAGAAGCCTTATCTTGCTGTTCACAACAACCCCTATCTTTGCAAACAGTGTAGATCCAGATCAGATGGCTTCTGAAGAAGCCTTATCTTGCTGTTCACAACAACCCCTATCTTTGCAAACAGTGTAGATCCAGATCAGATGGCTTCTGAAGAAGCCTTATCCTGCTGTTCACGACAACCCCTATCTTTGCAAACAGTGTAGATCCAGATCAGATGACTTCTGAAGAACCCTTATCCTGCTGTTAACGACAACCCCTATCTTTGCAAACAGTCTAGATCCAGATCAGATGGCTTCTGAAGAAGCCTTATCTTGCTGTTCTCGACACCCCTATCTTTGCAAACAGTGTAGATCCAGATCAGATGGCTTCTGAAGAACCCTTATCTTGCTGTTCACGACAACCCCTATCTTTGCAAACAGTGTAGATCCAGATCAGATGGCTTCTGAAGAACCCTTATCTTGCTGTTCACGACAACCCCTATCTTTGCAAACAGTGTAGATCCAGATCAGATGACTTCTGAAGAAGCCATCTGATCGGGATCTACACTGTTTGGCATTCAGCTTATGAATTTGTAGGAATAAATTGCATCAAGTAATTTGATTGGTTGATAGACAGAAATGGGTGTGGCTTAAGTGAATATTCAGCAAGAGAAGGGTTAAATTTTACAAGCCTCCCCAGAAAAAAATATGGGACTCGGGCAACGATTTCTTTGGGTGGTACTCAATGTCGGGTAAAATTCCCAGAAAATCGGAAACGATTCCAAAATGACCTAAATGGTGTTGATTGGGGCTTAAACCTAAACACAAACAAACAGAACAACATATTTTAGGGCCTCTTATATTTTGCCCTGTCTGTCTGTCCCCGTCCCGACTTTTTTCTTTCTTTTTTTTCTAATAACTTTCAAACCGTTAAAAGCATCAGCTTCAAACTATAACCATAGGGTCACAACTATAATATACATTTTTATGGCAAGTTATGTTACTCTGGTTACAATATTGTTAGAGTTATGGCCCTTTATAAAATTCAAACTTTCAGCATTTTTCATCTTTTTTTCCTCATAATTTCACAACCGTTTTAGATATTCCAATGGAACTTACTGTACTAATTGGCAGTGGCAGTCACAATACGCACATGTGTAGCAAAGTGCTGCCTGTCATTCTGTCCGTCCATCCATCCCTCCGTCCACATTTTTCCTGTTTGCAAACCATTAAACGCATCAGCTTCAAACTTCAAACAAGAGGTCACAACAACAAACCATGATCTCCGTACAGCTGTTCATCCATCTGTCCGTCCACTTTTTCATGTGTTTTCATAATAACGCATCAATTTCAAACATCAAAGATAAGGTCACAACAACAGTATACAATCTTTTGTCCGTCCACATTTTTCATGTTAACAACCCCAGCAGGCACACGTCGCCAGGGAAACGTCAAATCAACGTCGGTGCAACGTCATGACGTTGCACTGACGTAGATGTGACGTTGCATAAACGTCATGACGTTGTACCGACGTTGATGTGAAGTCACAAGTACGTCATGTACCTGCTGGGAATCCTACAGTTCAACCATCCTGGATTACTTGATTTGTTTGATTTGAGGTTTGATGTCCCCGTCCACACTGTAAAGGTCATTTTGGATTATTTGAGGAAACTTTGTGTCAGTGACCATTTGTAAAGTGCACAGCAAAGCCATACCGAGTTTCACCTTTTGGCCATTTCTCATTGGACTGCCCATGTACGGGGTCAATTGTCAGATTTTGACAGCTTTAGTCTCCATTATTTTTAGGGGTGTTTCAACCCATAAACCAGATGACCGGGCGTCTATGGGTTTACCCCGCGCTTTAATCAAAGCTCTGACTGTACTGGTGGATTGACTTCACTGGGTGTAGGCTGAAAAAATGGCCTTTAACGGGAACTTAAAATGTTTTTCGATGAACTTTAAGTTCCTGTACTGTAAGCAAACAGTGTATACCCTGATTAGTCGCGGTTTTCAGGTAAATCCGAGTATTTACAGACAAAAACAAAATGCTCTTTCGCACGAACGTGCGCCATATATGAGCATGTGTATACGAATAGGTGTAAACTGGTGTACGCAATAAACGAAGACTCTGATCAGAGCCTTCGTAAGTCGCTTGAGTGGTTGGTGCAGAGGTAGAAAATCCAAGGCGATGCCATGGCTGCATTGTTGCACAGTCTGATTTGAATCTTCACTGGCCGCATGTAACGAGTTTTCGTGTGTTTGTTTTTGTTTGATTTGAGGTTTAACGTCCCCGTCAACACTGTAAAGGTTGACCCGTCCATGCTTATAAACACTACTGGTTTCATTGGGCGACAGGGCTTGAGATGTCATTTCATCTCAATGTCGGGTAAAAGTCCCACAAAATTGGAAGCAACGTCTCCAAAATGACCTATACAGTGTTGACGGGGACGTAAAACCTCAATTCAAACAAACAAATCTATTTTAACTCAAAGATGAGGTAGATCATTCTGACTTGTGCTAAGTCACTTTCTTCACTGGGGCAAATGTCACCAAGTTTTATATCTATATCCAACATCATGTATTATTCTGCCTTCAGGCGGGTGCTCTTGAAATAGCGAATGACTACTTTTTAGTACGCTCTTTAGCTACTTTTATCACAACCAGCCGCCATCGGCTTATCTGATAAGTGAACAGATATTCGTTTAATCTCAAGGAAATTTAGTACAGCATAGGGGGAATGAGAACACTTTCATAGGAGGCAAGTCCTGCAAAAGTATTATTGTCCGCCTTGGCAATATGGGTCAGCCCTTAAAGGAAAGAACTTGCTCCTTAGGAGTAAGTTCTTTCCTTTAAGAGTACGCCCTTTTTCAGTGGAACTGAGCCTAAAGAAAAGTTAACAGAAATTCCCAAAAATTGTCTCCCTTTGAAAAATGGCGGACAAATCTGCTAGGCGTTCCCATTCCCCTTAACTATACATAGTTGTATACGGGCGTTCATGGCCTATTGGGTAAGCGCGCGACTTTTTAACCATTATGTCTTTTACCACTCAGGGTCACATGTGAGACGCCGAGTTCTGCAACGGTTGGTCAGGTGGTATTTCTTTGAGTACTCCGGTTTTCGCCCACCCCTGATTAATGATCTGCTCTCAATAAAGGAAATATTTTTGAAACGGTAGGAACGCGAAAAATAAATACATAGTTGTGTAAATATAAAGTATTTCCGTTCCCATACACAACGGAGACGCATGCTTTTATAGAGGCATTTCAGAAATTTTCAGGGACGTTACAGTTCATGATGGGCCACGGAAACTTGAAACTAACCCATTTAAAACAGTAAAATCGTCCACACTACAGCTCTGGGCAGGGCCATTTACATTTTAGGGGTGTCCGGTTTGTTTCATCTGTTGTACAGTCAACCTTCTTTAAACCAACATTTGATATACGACAAATCTCATTATAGCGACAATTTCATTGGATCGATTTGATTGATTGATTGATTGATTGATTTGAGGTTTAACGTCCCCGTCAACACTGTAAAGGTCATTTTGGAGACGTTGCTTCCAATTTTATGGGACGTTTATCCGACGTTGAGATGAAATGACATCTCAAGCCCTGTCGCCCAATGAAACCAATAGGGTTTATAAGCATGGACGGTCCGACTCGCACTGTTTTGCCTTGGCAGGCTTAGATCCTCTAAGCGGTTTACCAGTACTCGTGTGCGGGTCGGATTTAGCTCTGCGTGGAAGCATCGTGCAGCCCATCTATTTCTTCCAGCCCCGATGGGCGGGTCACTTTATTGGAACGAATCCTTTGCTAAATAAGAGACAGATTGGTAAGCGATCTCAAGAATACTTAGAATACTTGTATTTCATTCTCAACAATACAAATGTTGTGGTTATTTGTTAGAATCGCCTCAGTGAGGCGATTCTAACAAATAGCACAACATTTGATTCTTGGAGTTATTAGAAGAAAATGCCTGTTATTACCTGTTTTGCGTTTATTTAACCACACCCATTTCTGTCTATCAACCAATCAAAGGACTTGATGTAATTTGTTGCTACAAATTCATAAACTGAATGCCAAACAGTGTAGATCCTGATCAGATTGCTTCTTCAGAAGCCATCTGATCTGGATCTACACTGTTTGCAAAGATAGGAGTTGTCGTGAACAGCAAGATACGGGTTAAAGTGACAAATTAGTTAAGTCAACAAATGGTGTCGCTTTGACGAGGGTCGTTTGTACTTTATTATAATCCAGTTTCTTATCAAACAATGTACACCCTGATCAGTCGTCCTCGTTCTGTGGCATCTAAATCTAAGTCTACTCTGTTTGCCAACGTCTCCTTTATGGTGCACAAGTCATACATGCTATATGAATGAGATGGGACTGAAGTCACTGATGATGTTTTTGTTTTCCAGGATTATGCCTTTTATCAACAACTCCGTCCAGAGAGCCGCGCAGCAGTGATGGTAAAATGTGACACTCGAAATCCCAGATCATGTTATATAGTGAGTTAACTTAAGGGGGTGGGGATTTTTAAAATTGCCATAGTTTCCGTTCTTTTACTAGCGAAGCAAGTCATGGCATTAAAGCCTGTTTGGCTTCCAGAAAGCGTTGCAGGTAAGCAAGTAAGCCAAAATAGCCGGTGTTTGTGTAAATATTGTGTCATTTTGAAGAAAAATGCTGAAAGAATGTAGTTATTTTTGTTTTTTGTTGATTAAAATTCATGGTGGACAGGGAACAGAATAATCTGAGCTGTGCTCGGTTTTGTGCTTGTTTAAACAGAAGAGGTGCAACACTGCTACAGTCGAACTTCAATGGCTCGAACACCTTTGGGACCTCGAAAATCTGTTCGAGGCAGGGGTAGTTGGAGCCACTGAGGTTACTGTCAGGAGGCATAACGAGATATTTTTAGACATATTTTCGGTGTTTTTGAATGAATATGTATGCTTTGTGTACTCATTAGAATCGCCTCATCGAGGCGATTCTAATGAGTACACACAGCATACATTTGCAAGATAAAAGACTAAAATCTCCTTAATTATCCCCCACTATTTATTATGCAGAGGATTTCGCTAGGGGCTCAAGAATGTATTCGACTCATCCATGGTGAACCAGTCATCGGTGTTCGAGCCATCGAAGTTCTACTGTATTTGCTTTCAATAGATATAGTATATATCAAACCAAAATAACCCTGTGAGTGCCGGCCCCTATGCGCGTTCCCAATTTTTTAGTTGTCGTTTATTTTTAGGGGAATTAAAAGTAAATCTGAACTTTTGAATAATTTTAAAGCTGTTATAGCATCTCGCCTTATAGTTTTCTATGTGAAACTGAAAAAAATGAATGAGCTTAAACAACGGTTCACAAACACGCCTCGCATGAAACGCGCATGGTTTGGAATACAAATTAATGGTAAATTATGCATTGGGTAAATTAATTCGGGATATATATTTTTTTTCCTTAGATGCACGACACAACATAGTCATGCGACATAGCAACGGTGGCGAGTCATAATAACCTAACCAAGCGAAAAAAGTATCCGGGCACCTGTTATCACGTGAACTAGTCCGTGAAATGCATACCCCCTACACCCCACTTGATATAGAGAAAACTGGGGTTTACGGGGGTATACATTATTTTTCTTATTTCTGCCCCACGACATAGGCTGTGGGTACTCGTTAGAACCGCCTCATAGAGGCGGTTCTAACGAGCACCAACAGCCTATGTGAGGTTTGTAAATAAGAAAAATATTACAAGTTTTCTTCAGATAAGTTAACAGTTTAGAGACCATATCACACGGATGTGTGATCCTTATGCTTGATATATGAATGATCAGCAGTGCCAGAATATAAGAATCTTACAAGGGTATGAGGGGCGGAAGAAAAAGTCCATCCCGAGGGTCACTGTCACGAGGCTTGCCGAGTGATACTGGACAGTGATCCCGAGGAACGGATTATTCTATCCACCCCTCACACCGACGTAGGACTCTTTTTCTCCCAAACCTTCCATTTCTGAGCGTGGGTTTTAAATACTGCAGTCACTTCGATTTCCGACTTCCGCCATATTGTGATGACTCTATAATGACGTTTAGTAATGTCACGTTACGTGCTGTCAACCTTAACGACGGCGCATATGAGGTCGTATTCAACCAGTGCATTTGACAAGATGTCATTTCAACTCAATGTCGGATAAAAGCCTAACAAAATTGGAAGCAACGTCTCCAAAATGACCTATAAAGTGTTGATGGGGACGTTAAACCTCACATCAAACCAAATGCGCGTGCATATCCAAATAATAGTGCTAATAGCACCTGCCTCAAGGTATTGTCTAACCCTTTTTGTACCAAATGGAATCTTCCTCCTAATATATAGCAGGGATTCATTTCAAAATTTAGGGGTGTCAGGTTGTGTTAGTAGAAAAATGGCTGAACTTTTGCAAACAGTGTACGCCCAGATCAGACGCCGCGTTCTGTGGCGTTTGATCTGGGCCTGCACTGTTTGCCAGGGTACCCGTTTTTGGGTATCTGGTACAAAATGGGTTAAAATGCCTGCGGAAAGCAGGGCTCTGGCGTGACTGCGCCTATACATAATAGAGGCGCATGATCGTCTGAGAGTTTTCTGGTCACCTTTACCTGTTTGCGATCAATAGAGGACACCAGGTATGTGTCTTTTGATATCAAGTTTATCAAGCAAGGCTTCGAAAACGCTTGTAGAATCGCGAGGCTTGCCGAGTGATTCTACACGAGACTGCCCAGAAGCCTCCGTCGTGTAGTGGTTATGCTGCTCGCCTTGTAAACTAGGGATCGCAGGATCGATCGCGGGCTTCTCCAGACTTTCGGGCGAGTTTATTTTTTGTATTTTTTTTTTGTTCGTTTGTTGTTGTTGATGTTGTTTTTTTTGTCTCTACGTGACCTTTCATAGTTATTTTTTCAATTCAGGTTGGTCATATTCGGGTTGGAGAAACCGAATACAAAATTGAACCGAAGAGCAATAAAGCGACTCTGGTATCCAAGGTGAAGCACGTGCTATACAGGGTAGACACTAGTCGGAAAGACCAGGACTTCCAAGGAGACACGAAAACATACATTATAGGTAATGCATATTGCCAGATAAGTAGAATTTCTATATTAAGACCACCTTTGGGACTGTTCAAAAGTGGTCTTTTAGACCACTTTTGAACAGCCCCATAGGTGATCTCTGACTAGAGGACACTGTATGCAGAAAACACAAAGAAAGATTAACTGCAATCTACAAAATAAGCTTTTAAAAGCAGAATCAGTCTTAATTTTAGGTGGTCTGAATAGCGGAAATTCACTGTATGTTGAAACATTTAAGGTAATGCTATGTTTCAGACCGGCCTCCGTGGCCTAATGAATAAGAGCACTGACTCTTAGTCATTAGGTCTCTCACCGCCGTGGGTTCGAGCCTCGCTCGGGTCACGTGTGAGACGCCAAGTTCTGCAACGGAAGGTCAGGTGGTTTTTCTCCGGGTACTCCGGTTTTCGCCCACCTCTGATTAACGATGGGCTCCATATGAGTGAAATAATCTTGAAAGGGCCGTAAAAAAATGCTATACTTCATTCTTCAAAAATAACAATTTTCAAATGAAAATTATACTCAACATACTCTTCATTTTTAACTCCAAAGCGCGATTGAAACATCTAAAGCAGACGACGATCTTTTTTTTTTCTTGTAAATAGAGTTGGATGTTTTACAGCCGTATGTCTGAGGTAGACAGGACATGCGTTTGTTCTAATCGTGAAAATCAAAAAGAGATCTCTGTCATGTCTTCTGAGTGGCGCAAAACTAAGAAGAAGAAGGAGGAGAAGGAGAAGAAGAAAATATTAATAATTTTCATCTAAAATATCTTAAAAGCATTTATTATAGGATAAGACATAACGAAAACATGCCCATACAAATACATTGTAAACTAAACCGCTGAAAAAAAGAAAATTTTAAGATTATTACGACAACACACCCGTGTGACATAGTGCATTTTTTTCATATATCCAAAATGGCTACTTTTGTGATGAAAATCCATGATATTTTTCTTACAAATACTGCAAATATAGATTGTGGGTGCTCGTTAGAACCGCCGCAAAGAGGCGGTTCTAACGAGTACCCACAACCTATGCCGTCGAACAAGAATTAGAAAAATATTGTATATCCCCTTAAACCACAGTTTTCTCTATGTAAAGTGGGGTTTAGGGGGTGTTCATTTCACGGACTTGTTCACGTGATGTGAAAAATTGTGATATTTTTCTTATTTCTGCTCTAAAATATAGATTGTGGGTACTCGTTAGAACCGCCTCATCTAGGCGGTTCTAACAAGTACCCACAATCTATATTTTAGAGTAGAAATAAGAAAATAAAATTTACCCCTGTGAACCCAAGTTTTACGATATAAAAGTGAGGTTCAAGGGGGTCAAAATCATTTAAGCGTATTTTCGTGATGTTTTCATTTCCAGATGAAACCCGTCTACACTATCACACAAAAGTAAAGCGAGAGACAAGACCAAAGCGAGAGGCTGGACAAACCAACTTTAAAATTGAATTGGTGCTTGTTATCGGCTACAACATATACAATTTGTAAGTCAGAGGAAAATACTATGTACGCACACAAGGAATGTCATTACGAAAAAAAACGCCTATACAAATACGTTGTAAACTATACACTAAAAAAAGAAACTTTTAAGATGAAAAATGGTGATATTTTTCTTATTTCTGCTCAAAATATAGATTGTGGGTACGCGTTAGAACCGCCTCATCGAGGCGGTTCTAACGAGTATCCACAACCTATGTCTTGGAGCAGAAATAAGGAAAATAAAGTTTACCCCCATAAACCCCGGTTTCCTCTATATAAAGTGGGGTTTAGGGGGGGGGGGGGGGTCTTTATTTCACCACTTTGTTCAGGTGATGTCTTTCCTTCACATCACAAAAAACACGCCTATATAATTTTGACCCCCTTGAACCACACTTTTATAGTAAAACTGGGGTTTATAGGGGTGAACCTTATTTTTCTTATTTTTGCTCTAAAATATAGATTGTGAGTGCTCGTTAGAACCCCCTCGATGAGGCGGTTCTAACATGTACCAACAATCTATATTTTGAGCAGAAATAAAAAAAAATATCATAATTTTTTATCTGAAAAGTTTCGTTTTTTTCGGCAGTAAAGTTTGCAATGAATTTGTATAGGTGTGTTTTCATAATGTATATGTCACTAGAAATGATTAACTCTTATCCGGCTGAATAATTAATTTAGCCACACCCATTTCAGCATTTGAACCGATCAGATTTATTGCTACAGAATTTCAAATTTGAATGTCAAACAGTGTAGATCCTGATCAGATGGCTTCTTCCATCTGATCTGGATCTACACTGTCTGCAAAAGTAAGGTTGTCGTGAACATTGGGATAAGGGTTAATATCCCGTTTATTATATTTGGATGATTTCTCTGTATTGCGAATACTTAGTTTTCATGACGCCTATGCATGAAATGCATAATGAGTGTTGCATGTGTGCATAATCATGTGTGCATAATGAGCACGATTATGTTTACCATATTTCATATGAAGTTAATGCACCAGTCATTTGTAACCACGCCCCCCCCCCCCACACACACACACCTACGGGGATAGCGGGGACAATGACTTTTCACTTTTCACAGCCCTGCACTGCGGGGGACCTCCAGAAGGTCACAGCCCCGCTGTGTTATATTTGCATATTAACTACCCCGCACATTAGCCCCGCTATCCCCCGCCTATCCCCGTAGGTGTGTGTGTCGGGGGGGGGGGGGGGGGGGGGGCAGTGGTTACAAATGACTAGTGCATAACAATCTATATGCCTCTGTTTAGCCCAACTATTCTGACAACTGGTCTTCTAGCTATATGTACATATACGAGTTCAATTTACTACCCGATGTTGTATTTAAAAATAGCTGGATGAGTGGCAAAACATTGTAGAGCCGTTCTGGGTAAACACGGTTTTCTAAGGCCTGCCTAAAAACACACGGTATGGTACACAATTTACCACAAAATATGTAATAAAATCTAAAGGGGAATGGGAACACACCTTCAGGGGAGGCAACTCCTGCGAAAGAATTTTTGTCTCCCATGTCAGTATGGGTCCACTCTTAAAGGAAAGAATTTGCTCCTAAGGAGCAAATTCTTTCCTTTAAGAGTAGGCCTTTCCTTAAAGAGTAGGCCCCTTTTTCAGTGGGACAGGGCTTATAGAAAAGCGAACAGGAAGTCCCGAAAGTTGTCTTCCTTTGGGAAATGGCGGAAAAATCTGTCAGGTGTTCCCATTTCCCTTAATGCGGTAAACTGTTTCTGTTGCTGTCCTCCGTGGTGTAGTGGTTACGCTACTCGCCTTGTAAACAGGGGTCGCAGGATCGATCCCGGGCTTCTTCAGACTTTCGGATGAGTCTTTAAACCGAGGTCCCGTCTCCGTATGACCTAAGCTGTTGGTGGGACGTAAAACACAAACACTCACTCACTCTGTTGCTGTTTTTTTTGTTGTTGTTGTTATCGTTGATGCGTTAGTTTTGTTGAGGATCCCATGCTGTTAAGTTTTCTGCACAAAAGAAGCGATCTTTGATTTGAGGTTTAACGTCCCCGTCAACACAGTGTAGGTCATTTTGGAGATGTTTCTTCTAATTTTGTGGGACTTTTACCCGACATTGAGATGAAATGACATCTCAAGCCTTGTCGCCCAATGAAAAAAATAGGGTTTATAAGCATGGACGGTCCGCCTCGCACCGCGGTTCCTGGACAGGCTTAGATCCTCTAAGCGGTTTACCAGTACTAGTGTGCGGACGGTTTCAGCTCTGCACGGAAGCATCATGCCGTACATCTATTTCTTCAAGCCCCCATTTGCGGGGGCGGTAAAAGTAAGCAAAAGAAGCGAGGAAGTCCTAGAACATGCGAAACTTGATATAAAGACACCCACAATCTCACACTCAATGACATTATATGGGCCCCGTCAAGCGATTTTGGTACTTATCGCCTATGCGAGCAGCAAAGGTTCACGGGCGAGCCTGCGCATCCGCGCAGTCTTGCCAGAACCTTCGCTGCTCGCTCATACAAGCAGTGAATCAAGAGGAACCTTCAGACAGAAAGCCATATCCCTGGCCCCTCTGAATGGCTGGGCATGCGCAGTTAAAATTAGTCATGACGGAATGCCCGAAGACACAAATTCGCTTGGCGGGGCTCACATATTGTGTAGTATCATATTCACCGGCCGTTGTGACCCCTTGGTCTTTGTCAGCAGTTGTGACCCCTCCGTCAACATGGCTTCTTCTGTGGTGCTGTGGTAAAGCATCGGGCTTGAGATCAAGGTGTAGCCGGTTCTATACCCTCAAGAGCCAAGTGTTGCTTCCTTGAGCAGGATAGTACTGGTTTCTACCCAGGAAAAAGAAGGCCACATGGAGTACGAGTTTACTAAATGTGTTAACTACTATAAATAAGGTCTATTATTATTATTATTCAGCATTTGTGACACCCGTTCTTATTCAGCAGTTTGATTAATCTTGGCCGACTTCACCTCGGACCACAGAACCTGCTCCCGCAAAAACTACACTTATCATATGACGTCGTTGATAAGCAGTGGATAACGTCGTGTAATAAAAATCGTATGACCATACGTGTAATAACACTTTGGCGTGATTAAGTAACGTCATGACGACGTCGATGTTAACAATGCATTTTTATGGGAAAATAATGTCAAATTCAAAGGCGATAAAATCCAATTTAAAGTGGTCATATGATGGCTAGTTTCATAAATTTCATATGAAATGACCACCCGTGTAAGATCCTCATTATACAAAACTTTTCAAACCTTACTTCTTTATAGAGCCATCCTAGCCAAAAAAGTTAATGAGAAAAAAATCCACATGTTGACCTGCACCTTTTCAAGTTACAGTCAACCATGTTTGTTTACCAACTAGAACGGAGTAAATACAAACCAACATTTTTAAAGGAGGGGTGACCATATAAAATCAGCAAAAATTTCTTTCAGCTTGCAGATATATTTATAAAACATGCATCATATTAGTCCCTAATACCTATAAAACATTGGATATATATCCAATGGAAGCAAGGCTGGTATTTAGAACGCAACTAAAAGCTCTGTCCTAAAGTGATAAAACCCGACACCTCCCAGTATTCCTAAAGTGATAAAACCCGACACCTCCCAGTATTTTGTGCAATGCTACCCTCGAGGAATGGTTAAGTCTGGTTTTCAACGCATGTGCACTCATGGGCACTCTTTAAAATGGAGGAAGCAGTCTTAGATTTTGATTGGGTGTTTATGGATTTGCCTAACTTCGTAGGCGTGATATAGAAAAATGGAACAGCAACCAAAGTGGCCAAAAGAAGCCATTGACTCCAGGTGAAGTCGGTCCAGTGTGACCCGACGGTCTTATTCAGCAGATGTGAGCCCCTCCCTCCCCCGTGATAATCAGCGCTTGTGACCCGCTCGGTCTTTTTCAGTAAGTGTTACCCATCTGTCTTCAATATATAGAGGATCTTACATGAGTGCTCATGTATCATTGAATTTATTAAACGAGTTGAGGAAAAGGGATAAAATGCGAGGCACGAATGCAAGATTCTATTTATCATATAGCATTTAAAACATTTTATTAACGATTGTTTTGCATAAATGTTAATATTCCGCCATTGGTAAACATTAAGGATTTGTTTGTTTGATTTGAGGTTTAACGTCCCTGTCAACACAGTATTGGTCATTTTGGAGACGTTGCTTCGAATTTTGTGGTACTTTTACCCGACATTGTGATGAAATGACATCTCAAGCCCTGTCGCCCAATATAACCAATAGGGTTTATTAGCATGGACGGTCCGCCTCCCACCGCGGTTCCTGGACAGGCTAAATCGTAGATCCTCTAAGCGGTTTACCAGTACTAGATTAGTACATAGGGCCGGATTCAGCTCTGCGTTGAACCATCATGCAGCCCATAAATTTCTTCAAGCCCCTATGGGCGGGGGCCAGACGTCGCTAAGGACGTTGTACATGTAACGTTAAGGGGCGTATCTTACTAATTTGCATATTTAATCCACTAGTGGGTTATCGAATTTATTACTTGGCGTTATTAAACTTTCAGACGTGACGTCATATGATAGAGGATCTTACACGAGTGGTCATTTCATATTAAATGACCACGAGTGTAAGATTCTGTTTATCATATGGCCACTTTAAAATTGGATTTTATCGCCTTTAAATGTGACCATTTTTGAAGCAAAATGCATGGTTGACATGGACGTCGTTATGACGTTGCTTAATCCCGCCAAAGTGTTATTACACGTGTGATCATATATGATTTTTATTACACGACGTTATCCACTGCTTACCAATGACGTCATATGTTAAGTATATCTTCGGTATACTTCGGAAAGTCTGACAAAGACCGAGGGGAAAACACTGTTCGGGAGCTTGTTGTAGCAAGTTGTTACATACTAAAGCAGCTGGGTTTATTTCACGTTTACAGTTGGCTCCAGAGAGAAGGATATTTCGAGAATGCTGCAGTTGAAAAAATAAGACAATACTACGAACTTATGGTGAAAGATGTAAGTACTGTAATGACTCCTAAGTAGGGCTGGCTAATCGGAGGTGAAAAGATAATCGATTATCAGTCCCGTCATTGCGATCGATAATCGATTAGTAATCGCTAAGGTTTTTGTCATGATTTTACCTGTCCGGCGTTCTTGTGAGCATGACTCTTACCATGTTACACTTTACCATATGTATATTTGAACAGACAGGACTGAGCAAACAGTGTAGACCCAGATGAGACGCCGCAGAATGCGGGGTCTCATCAGGGTCTGCACTGTTTGCCACTCATCCAGCTATTTTAGGCATAACTTTGGGAAGTAAATTGTACCTATCAAGTAATCGATTAAAAGCAAATCAGAAATGATAATCATTTTTGTTGAATTTATCGATCGATTGATCGATTATACGATTAATCGTGTCACCCTTAATCCAAAGTATTGGGACAGACAGGCCTAAGCAACCGGTGTAGATCCAGATCAGACTGCTCCTTATGAGCAGTCTGATCAGGGTTTACACAGTTTGCCATTTCTTCTGCATGTTTTGGACGCTTTGCTGGATCGTGAAACAACTTTGTTAAGCATTTAGGAGGTTAAGGTGTCCGATTTCTTTTAGGATGTTCACGGTAACTCTTAGATACATATATTTTTCCGAGTGAGGGACAGAGGGAGTGAGTCGCTCAACAGTTCTTAATCACCGATACTTTGAAATATGATTTCCTTACAATTAAGTCAGTCGCAGCGCTGAATTGTTTAAATGAAAACAACAGATTCAACCTGTGACTAGATTAATGTTTAGAGACAAAATGTAATTTTCCGAGATGAGGCGATTCTAAGAGTCACCCACGACATGTGGGCATTTATTTGTAGAGAACAACTAAGAATTAAGAAAGCTGATGTATCCTATTTTAGCATTAGTAAAAAAGGCTATTTTAGCGCAATAAATGAAAAAATTATATGATGGGTACCAGTGTAGTGTTTGATACAGAGCAGGCAATTAAATACAGAACAAAAGCCCCGCCCATCGGGGCTTGAAGAAATATATGGGCTGCATGATGCCGTCCACGCAGAGCTAAAACCTACCACATACGAGTACTGGTACGCCGTTGAGAGGATCTAAACCTGCACAGGCAATGCGGTGCGAATAGGCCCGTCCATGCTTATAAACCCTATTGGTTTCATTGTGCGGTAGGGCTTGAGATGTCATTTCATCTCAATGTCGGGTAAAAGTCCCACAAAACTGGAAGCAACGTCTCCAAAATGACCCTTAAAGTGTTGACGGGGACGTTAAACTTGAAATCAAACAAACAAATAAATACAGAACAGTATCTCAATCAACATTTTGGACATTTCTGGAATTATTGACTGCACTACGAAATTGTGAAAATATTTTAGGGTCACTGATACGGTCAAAATGGGCGACCATTGCATGCGAGGGACTCCTAAAGGGGCACCTTGACAAACAGTGCAGGCCCAGATCGACACCGCAGAACGCGGCGTCTGATCAGGGCCTGCACTGTTTGCTGACAGGATTTTCAGTCAAAAATAGAATCAAAACGAAAAAAATGGACTGGCACCCCTTATATGACAAATGGACTTGTCCAAAGTATAGCAGTGGAAAAGTCCACAAGCATACAGTGGGTTAATAACTTGTGTAATCCACAATCTTCAGTTCTGTATAGAATTCCTTGCCTCCGAAGGATTGTCTTTTTACAGAACGCATTTCTTCTATCTAATTTCCCTGTGGAAAACTGGGTGTACATCAACAAAACACGCCTATACAAATACATTGTAAATTTTACAGCAGAAAAAAACGAAGATGAAAAATTGCGATTTTTTTTTCTTATTTCTGCTCAAAATATAGACCGTGGGAACACGTTAGAACCGCCTCATGGAGGCGGTTCTAACGCGTACCCACAGTCTATATTTTTAACAGAAATAAGCAAAATAATACGATTTACCCCTGTAAACCCCAGTTTTGTTTTGTTTGTTTGGATTGGAGTTTAACGGCACAGTCAACACTATTTATGTCATTTTTGAGCCGGTCAGTTTAGCTATTCACACTTTTCCTGGGCAGGCGTATACGTAAGCGGTTATCATCACGAAAAAATGCCTATATAATTTTGACCCCTCGAACCCCACTTTTATATAGTGAAACAGGGGTTTACAGGGGTAAACCTTATTTTTCTTATTTCTGTTTTAAAATATAGAGTGTGGGTTCTCGTTAGAACCGCCTCGATCAGGCGGTTCGAACGAGTACCCACACTCTATATTTTGAGCAGAAATAAGAAAAATATCAGTTTTTCATCTTAAAATATTCATTTTTTTTGGCGATAAAAGTTACAATGTATTGATATAGGCGTGCTTTCGTAATGACCAGTACAGTGCACATTCTTTCACCAGAAACTGACAACTGCCCTTCTTGAATCAGCGGAAGGGAGAGAATGTTGGTACGAAAGATTTCATGATCAATCACAACAAAAAGCCCAATTTTACTATACAAAAGTGTGGTTTGAGGGGTCAAAACTATATAGGCGTGTTAATGTGATGCTAGTAAAGGAAAAAAAAATTGCTCCTCGTGGGTAGATCCCTTATGAATTGGACGACCGTGAAAATAAAAAAAACTTATTTGTTTTTTTTTTCTCTCTCTCTTTCTATAGATGGACACACGGTATAAGACGGCAACCACGGCAGATACTAAGATTGATATTATTCTTCTTGACATTGTAATCATTAAGGTAAGAACCCTTGTTCAGGTCGGTTGTCTGTTAATCGACTGTAATTGTCTGTCAATCGACCTAAAGTTAGATATTGTGTGTGGTGTGTGTGGTGTGGTGGGTGGGGATTGGGGTAAACCGTTACGGCCCTTTCAATTTTTTTTTTTTTTTTTTATTTCATTTTTTTTTTTTTTTTTTTTTTTACTTTTTTTCGAGCCGATCGCTAATCAGAAGTAAACGGGGAAACCAGAGTACCCGGAGAAAAACCGCCTGACTTTCCGTTGCAGAGCTTGGCATCTCACATGTGACCCGAGCAAGGCTTCGAATCACAGCGGTGAGAGAACTAATGATTTAGTTTCGGCGATCTAACCCACTGGGTCTCGAAGGCCCAAAGTTAAATATAGAACAGTACACTGTTAACTGTTCATTACGAAAACATGCCTATACAAATACACAGGCAATTTTACCGCTGAAAAAAACGATAATTTTAGATTACAAATTGGGATATTTTCTTGCTCAAAATATAGATTGTGGGTACGCGTTAGAACCGCCTCATCGAGGCGGTTCTAACGAGTACTCACAATCTATGTTTTAGAGCAGAAATAATAAACATAAGGTTTACCCTGTAAACCCCAGTTTTACTATATAAAAGTGGGGTTCAAGGGGGTCAATATTATATAGGCGTGTTGTCGTGATGTGATGTATACGCCTGCCCAGGGAAGGTGTGGTTAGGGTAATTGACCGACTCGATATGACTTAAATAGTGTTGAAATGGCCGTTAATTTCTAAAACAACCCGTAACGAATAGAAAGGATCTTCAAGTGCATGACACCATGTTGTTTTATGTCGATTGTTTGTATGGAATTCAGGTAACGACTATTTATAGACTTGAATCATTTGTTGGGTTTGGCACTCGAAACTCGCAGTCTGATCGGGTTTATACCATACCGTTGCTAACAGCACAGGAAATTAATGATCGGATGCCGAAGAACGAGGCGTCTGATCAGGGTATACACTATTTGCATAAATACAGGAATGTAAGGGAGACAATGGGTGTTGTCAGCGCTTTGATTAATAATGAGCTAGTAAACCCACATTTCCCCCAACCAACCCCCCCCCCCCCACCCCCCCCCAACAACCCCCCCCCCCCACCAAAAAAAAACTAAAAAAAAAAAAAAAAAAAAAAAGACATATGAGCCCCGCCAAGCGAATTTGTGTCTTCGAGCATTCAGTCATGACAAATTTTAACTGCGCATGCCCAACCATCCAGAGGGGCCAGGGATATGGCTTTCTGTCTGAAGGTTCCTCTTGATTCACTGCTTGTATGAGCGAGCAGCGAAGGTTCTGGCGAGACTGCGCGAATGCGCAGGCTCGCCTGCGCCTTCGCTGCTCGCATAGGCGATAAGTACCAAAATCGCTTGACGGGCCCATAAGATATTTGCAAATAGTGTAAGTCCAGATCAGACGCTGTTTGCTAAAAGTACAATAATAAAAGGGTAAAAGTCCGCTACTACTAATCTTGATTTTACGATAGCCCCTCCCGTAACTTAAATGGCCCATGTTTTTTATCGTATCATTTATGACACGGACATGAACTAAGCCCTTTTTCCGTGAAACTTTTTCTCAACAGATTTTTTTTTCTACCGATTGTAAAACTTTTTTTTTGAGTTCCTGAAGTGAGTCAGAACATTTTAGTCATCTTTGTGGTTTCAAAACAGTTTATGTTAACACCGGGAGCGCGTCGATTTGCCGTAGATAATAAAACAGCCGACCAAATAAAATGTTTCGGCCGATCGAATAAACCGGATCTTGAAGTCACGGTCGTGGATGACTGTTTTGACTGTTTCAGCACGTAAACCCAAATAAAGTCGATCCCTCTAAGTGCCCCTAAATATGGGTGAGACCCGTTGCATAGTGGGTAAACCTCCTGTCTTTTAACCCTTATCTTGCTGAATATTCATTTAAGTCACACCCATTTCTGTCTATCAACCAATCAAATTACTTTATGAAATTTATTGCTACAAATTCATAAACTGAATGCCAAACAGTGTAGATCCTGATCAGATGGCTTCTTCAAAAGCCATCTGATCTGGATCTACACTGTTTGCAAAGATAAGGGTTGTCGTGAACAGCAAGATACGGGTCAATTACAAGTGGGTTCGGTCACATGTGAGGCACCAAAATCTGCCACAGAAGGTTAAGCGATTCGGGTACTCCTGTTTTTACACACCTTTGATTAACAATCGCATTGAGATAAGTGAAAACCGAAAACAAATCCCTGTCATCGACTCAAGAGCGTCAACAGCTTTAGCTAGTTTGTAAACAGTGCCCGAACATTGATCGAGTATACTGTATAACATTACAAAAACATGCCTATACAAATACATTGTAAATTTTACCGCCGAAAAATCAAATTTTAAGATGAATTTGTAATTTTTTTCTTATTTCTGCTTAAATCGTGGGTACACGTTAATCATAGAGGCGGTTCTAACGTGTACCCACAATGTATATTTTAGAGCAGAAATAAGAAAAATAAGTTTACCCCTGTAAACCCCAGTTTTAAAATTGGGGTTCAAGGGTGGGGGGGGGGGGGTGGGGGGGGGGGGGGAAATTATAAAGGTGTGTTTTTGTGATGTTATTTCGCTAAAATATGGGTAATTCTTCTTTAACCCTTGTCCTGCTGAATATTTATATATGCCACACCCACAACTGATAATCAGCCAATCAGATTACTTGATGCAAATTATTGCAACAAATTCACAATCTGAATGGCAAACAATGTAGATCCTGATCAGATGGCTTCGTCAGAAGCCATCTGATCTGGATCTCCATTGTTTGGAAAATAAGGCATACCCGGGATTAGCAGGACAAGGGTTAAAATTATTCTGCTGTTATGAACAACCCCTACCTTTGCAAACAGCGTAGATCCAGATCATATGACTTCTTTTGAAAAGATGAAAGAAGGCACTATGTCACACGGATGTGTTAATGTACTAACTTAGTTGATGCGCAGATTGAGGGTTTGCCAACGAAGGTTCAGATCAGATCAGCCTGCGCTTCGGCAAAGTCTGATAAGAACCCATCACGTTAACAAGTCCGTGAAATAAAGATCCCCTAAACCCCTCTTTAATTAGAGAAAACTGGGGTTTACGTGGGTAAACATTATTTTTCTTATTTCTGCTTCAAGACATAGGTTGTGGGTACTCGTTAGAACCGCCTCAATGAGGCGGATCTAACGAGCACCCAAAACCTATTATATGTTATGAGTAAAAATAAGAAAAATATCATAAATTTTCATCAGAAAAATTACATTTTTGAGTTATGAAAAACTGCACATAATGCTTTGCTAATCGAATGAGCCCTCTACAGTCTCCATGCGAGCTAAAATGCAACATTTAAAGACTCTTGACAACCGAAAGGTTGGTTGATGAAGCTGTTTCGCATCCGTGCTAGTTGCGTATGTTTTTTGTAGGCTTTACAATGCGCTGGCTATTCCAGATATTTCTCAACTGTTTTTGGGCCGATCAGCGTCAGTCTACATAAAGTTACTCATGCCCCCGGCCATCGGGCCTGGCTGCATGATGCTTCCACGCAGAGCTGAAACTGGCCGTACACGAGTACTATTAAACCGCTTAGAGGATCTAAGCCTGCCCAGGCAAAGCGGTGTGAGTCGGACCGTCCATGCTTATCATAGTAACTCTATTGGTTTCAATGGGCCAGAGGGCCCGAGATGTCATTTCATCTCCAATATCGGGTAAAAGTCCCACAAAATTGGAAGCACCGTCTCCAAAATGACCTACAGTGTTGACAGTTAAACGTTAAACCTCAAATAAAACAGACATATCGTTACTAAGCACAGAAACTCTTCAGTGCTGATATCCACGTGAATATCAGTGATTTGTATGAAATCCATCGAATTGTTATTTTTAGAAACAGCCTCACTGTTCTTATCGATGTGAGGTCAGTGTGTAGTGCTAGGGGGTTATCTAGAGAATCTTGACTGGAATCATCTGCTGGGCTTGCAAACAGTGTAGACCCGGATCAGACGCCGCGGAACGCGGCGTCTGATCAGGGTCAATACTGTTTGCTTACAGTACAGAACAAAACAGTCCAGGCCCCCGATTAGGGCCTTTTTTCAGCCTTCACTCAGATGCAATCGACCC